>CAHIKZ030000369.1:2277500-2380000 GCA_903632075.3 Acanthosepion pharaonis | reverse complement strand
ATAACTACGAGCGAATGATTTCAGTAGGTCTTAGTGATGCCTATTCTTCATTGAACCTTGTTGACTGACGCTACATAATCGCGAAAAGAAAACTCATCACTAATGTATATGGGAGAACGGAAATTCAATTAAATAGCATAAGCATCTCAAAATAAAAATAACACCAAAAATTAAAATGTTATCATTCCACATATTTTCAAACAGAATTTGCGAAAGACAACAAACTTTTAATTATGAAAGATGCAATATCTGTGTGTTTGAGAGATTTATTTTCATGCAAAACTATTTTAAGGGGAAAGGTTATATAAAATTCAAGCCAGAGTAGCACTGGTTGCCGAATGAATGAATAACGAAAGCTTACTTCAGAAAGAAACATTTTATTTTTATTATTATTATTATTATTATTATTATTATTATTATTATTATTATTATCGTTGATGAATTCAAACTATTGATAATTTAATACTCGTAGGAGTTAAGTCGCTATTAGTTCACACGCTCAGTTTCCGGTTTCATCTCAAGTTATATTTCTAATGGTACACAATGACCTGATTATATTTCAAGTGATTTACTTCCTTAAATAGTATTTTGTCAATTTTTTTCTTTAACGGAACTCATTAAATATGAACTCAGTCTAAATGACATAATTGCCTTCAGAAACACTCAATTATGTCATTTTCTATCATTTCTTATTTGTAGCAATGACAAGTATACAAGTGTTGAGAGGTATTACCTGCTTAAACCCGAACCACGTTAATAGCTTAGTAGAGAAATTTAGAATTTCTCGGTTTTCTGTGAATTGATTTTTATAAAACTTTTCCCAGCTGATTTGTACAATATGGCAACTCCATTGTTAGCTTTTCATTATTCTGTGTAACGTCTTTTATTTATTTATTTTTTTCAGATTCGACATTTTTTTTGTTAAACCACGCTAATATCTTTTGAATGAAAATAGCCCATCTAGATATATTTTGGAGAAAATGAAGGATAATAATATATGGGTATATATCTAAAAGTAAAACATATTACTGTTTTAAGATTAATCGACATAATGAATTTGGCCACATGAGCGCGTTTCGACAGATCAATTCAAAAACAGTATTATTCATGGGATCTGTCAATTCTTTTATCGTAGCAGATTGGAGTGCATAAGCTGCAACTTTATTCGTCGCCTATAAATTCTTTCGACTTAAATCGGTATCCATCGGCATAAACAGTCTTGTGTAATGATAAACCAAACATTTTATATATTGATATTCGGGGAGATGGCGGCCAAGCCATCAATCTTTCACCGTTATGGCGTAAGATCATAGGAATGCTTGTGTGGCCTTGAAAGAGCTTGAAGGAGTTTTGTCATACCTGAATGCTAGATTTTTTTAGAAGTGGTAGCGGTATGTCATCTAGCCATGGCTCCAAGATCTTCTTCAGGAGAGATAGCAATAGATGGCTGCTGTCACTTTAAACCTCTTGAGGCCCCCTGACAATGATAGCAACTCATATGACTTGTTGATGAAATCATAATCGTTGGTGACACTCATATCCGAAATAAACCCAACCATTTCCTCAAACTTCTGGTCCGTCAAAACTCGCCCTTGTTTTGTCAGTGAACAGAATACAACTCATGTCCAACTTCATGTAATTCTGAGCCCATTGAAGCCTCAAATTCCTGTGAAATGACATTAAAGGAGACAGTCTCAATTGAAAGTCCGGCGACAGGGAAAAATGATTTGCCTGTTTGTCGGGATTTCTCACGAGTCTTATGGATAATATTCTTGAATACGTGGCTGTCACAGTTGGATGTCTTAAAATAGGATCGTTTCTTCCTTGGCGAAAGAACCCTAAAGAATCGTCTAACCGTGTCTCTGTAATGACATGCAGAGCGGTAACTTTAGCACTCTCCTTGATGATGACTGACCTTTCTTCGTCGTTGAGGACTTTTTCACATTCTATTGTTCGTAGAGAAGAGATATTTTATTTATGGGGTACACACAAAAACTGCCGAATCTAAAATAAAAATTAAAGCGCGTTACATATAACAATGAAAACCTAACAACTGTGTTGCTATATTGTTCAAACCAGCTGGGAAAAAATTATGAAAATTAATTAACACAAAACCTAGACATCCTAAATTTCACTAACATGCTATTAGATTGCTTCGGGTGTATTGCGAATTACTTAGAAAAACAGACGAAGAAATCGATGTAAACTGGATTGAGAGACGCGAATTCTTCAGAGTGGCACGTTGTAAATTCGAGTTATTATTCAAACACTGAGTTTTTCATAGAAACATGACGATGTAAAAATATACACCCAGGAAATATTTACAGTTCTTCATATTTGTGCTAACGTACTTTGCAAATAGAATCCGAATAAAACACAATGCATAAAGAGAAACGAAGAATACTGTTAACTCTTTAAATCTCTATGTTTCAGTATATTTTTTATTACTGTCTCGCGATTTTAAGTCTGTAACTATTAAAAACTTGCAGGATTTGTCGAATAATCTAAATAAATTTTCCCAGGTTGAGAACTCACTCTTATAAAATTAGATGATTGTAGGATTCTTATAGTGATTGTATAACCATGTCATAAACAGGTCTTAATACTTAATATCTGACCGAATTTAGTCGTAGATACGGCAATCATGTAGACTGGATTTCAATTATATAACGTAGTCGGCAAGGAGACAGCAAATGTACCAGTCAGAAAATTAATAAATAACTATTAACCTTGTTCATCTTGGAAGAGTTAATGTAAATTTCTAAGTTATCGCATAAAGTATAAAACATTTCATTGAACAAATCAATGCTTTCTCATTAATTTATCGGTACCAACGGATGATGACAGCATTTTCATGTTAGATGTTTAAATTTGATGAATATGGTGTGAATATAAGCTTATATTATACAGTTATATCAGAAGTATTTCCAGTCGCATATAAACCGTTATGCGATTTTATTTCGCAACTATCCACAGATGAGTGGAATACTGTGGAAATAACATTTGAGCAACGAGAAAGTCAAGACAAATAGAAACAAGTATAATGTTTATGTCTAAAATCAGATAAAAGGATAGTTTAAAGAGCTGTAATCAACAAGAAAAGACGACTTGGAATAATTAACACTCAAACGACATAGAGATTGTAGGAAAAGCAGAGAAATAGAGAGTAAGTTATGTAATATTTGGTGGGTGAAGGAATGGAAAGGCGGTTAAATGAAGAGTGATTACGAGTCAAATGTTGGTTAGAGTCTTGAAAGAGAGGAAGTCGTGGAGAACCACTATCTCCTACAGATTAATATACAAATTAGAGATACCAAATTGAAGCAAGTGAAAAAATAAAAATATCTGGGAGGTGTATTTAAAAGCTGATGTACAGCACTGAAATCGGAAGGTGCATTCAGATAGCCAAAGATGCATTTCAAAATATAAGCAGAGTATTAAGATACAGATTTTTTTTCGTTGGAAAAAAGAAAAGATTACTGATTTGTTACGTAATATCAGTCCTCCTTTATGGAAGCGAATGCTGTCCACCTCCTCACAAGTGAAGATATTACAAGCAATATGTTTTTTTGAAAAAAGGTACCAACAAAACATTCTTAGAAAAACGTTGCCAGCAATACATTTTTGGAAGAATATTACCTGCAATACATTTTTCGAAAATATTACTTGCAATTGATTTTAAAATGAAAGAGATTGCTAGAAATAGATTTTTGAAGAAAAATATTACCAGCAATAAAATTTTGTCGGCATTAAATAACCAATTGAGGTTTATATGACGTAAATTTCAATCAATCAATAAATCAATCAATCACAAGTGAAGAAAAATCTTAAAGAAACAGAGATGTAGTTCTCCATACCGAGAATAGCATGGGCTGAACATGTGAGCAACGACGAAGTTTTAGCAAAAATAGAAACAACATGGAAGGTTGTACTTGAAATCCGGAAGCTGAAAATTCTAGAGCACATAATCAGTAAATAGGTATTGTAACATATGACAATCACTGGACAGATTGAAGGAAAGAGGAACGAAGGAAAACAACTACTGACCTACTTTGTGAATTTAAGTAAATGTATGGCGGAACAAGGTTTATGAGAAATAACAAAAAACAACATGTATTGAGAGCTACAATGAACAAGAAATTGTGGTGTGACATGTTCGTCTCACTTCTGAATGGACACAGCAAATAGAAGAGTAGATACTAGAAACATGTCGAATATTACCACGAAGAAAAATAAAAAGCAAAATAACAGATTAGCTTTTTAGGCACAACTATCTTTCTGAATAGAAACTTATAATGCTAACCTCTGACTCAGCCAGCCTGCTCTAATAACGAATATAATTCCGTTTCATTTGCAGGAGAATCTACATTGAGAAATCACAAACTGTGAAGATGGCGAGAGAGACCAATACAGAATCCAACAGTTTACTTCGATTCTAGAAATAATACTCAAGTATGGCACTCACCTAATTATTGTAGCGAAGTTGAGACACTTATTTATTATTGATTCATCAGAGCCACTCAGCTGATATTGGCTGATATTGATTACTGCTTTCACTGGTGGGTGATGGACCTTGTGGGTCACATTCTGATCTTAAAATCCGTTCAATGTTTTACTTGGCGAGCCTTGTCTACATCGAATTAATGTCTGTATGATTTATCCCCGTCATTTTTGATCCTGGTTAAGGCGGTGGAGAACTCGGAAAGAGGAATGAAGATGAGATAACGGATAACTGACATCCATTAGACATGGCACGTGGAACTAGAACACTCTACCCCAGCGAGCGAAATAAATGGTTCAGTTCGATATTCCAAATAACTGAAGCCGAAGCGTTCTAATATACATGGCAACAAAGTTGAGAAATAATAGTCCGAATAATGTAAATAGTGAACATGGGTTAATTTTAAAGAATTTCCAGATTTACATTATTTTTACATACATGAAAACTATCGTATAGGGGACGTTAGTGTGATTAAATCATTTGAACCGAAATACGATAGTTATCATATTTAATGAACAATAAAACATGGCAATATTAAAGTTGAAGAATCAAAGAATTAAATAAATATTTTATGCACCATTATATATTAATAAAATAATAGATATATAATTGTAATGCATAGATTTTTATGAAAAATTCTAACATAATTTTAAAGTAAACATTATAAAGTGCCAAATTACTGTTAATTCATTTCTTATATATATATATATATATATATATATATATATATATATAGAGAGAGAGAGAGAGAGAGAGAGAGAGAGAGAGTATAAATAAATACGTGTACAGACAGTGGTGGCTGGTTCCTCACACCAAAACAAGGACAAAAGTTCATAAAAACATATTTCCGCAAAAACTTCGTTGCAATGTTTGCTGTTAAATCTATAACGCAAGATACAATAAAAAATACTTTTATAAATATTGGGGACAGTTTCCTGACACCAAAACAAGGAAAAATGCCGTTAAACATATATTCAAAAGGCCATCGTTGTACGTCAACACAGAAACTCTTAACAAAACTTCAAAATGTCCTGAGCTTGTTCCTACATACTCTTGCAAACGTCGAGTCATTCACTGTCACACCCTTTCAAATATTCCAATACGGTGTCGTATGGTCCCCATGACACGATTATAAAGCGTCTTTGCATTATTGATATCTGCTGCCATAAACCAATTGGTTTAGTTGGCCCCATATATAAAAACCAAAGGATTGAGTTTGGGTGAGTGTGCAGGCCATGGGACCAATCTTCCTCTACTTGTCCATATTTCATGGTAGATATCAACCTGTACCTCGCGAAAAATGTGACTAAAATGTGCTTGGTCCATGCAGAATCACATTCTTCTTCGTATTAGCAGTGGCACATCCTCTAGAAGGTCTGGAAGTAGGTCGAATTAAGTTCCCTGTACGTGCTGGGATAACATATGGACCTATCAGATAGTAATCTATAATTTCAACTCGCACATTACTCGTAAACATATTAATGGTAAATTGATGTTAATGTCTAGCATTTATTGTACTATGTGGATTCCAAACGTCCACAAATGCTGGTTTTGAAAATTTCTTATTCCATCTCCTCCAAATATTTCCTCATCTGTAAACATGACTGAAGAAACAAACAACGGATCGTCTGCTTTTTTTTTTGCAATATACCATCGGCAAAAGTACTACCGTGGTGAGTGATCAGATTGCGAAATTCCTTGCACACGTTGTAAATGATACGGATAAAAGAGATGCTCTTTAAAGTACGCTCCATGTGGAACTTTGAAATATACGACATGCTAAGGCCTCTTAACGTGTGCTGATAACGGGTTTGTTTCCAACAGCCTGTAGAATGTGTCCTTCGTGGCTATGTGTACCAGCGGATCTTGGACTTCCTCGATCCATAGTGTGTGGTGCCATGGTTCCTGTCTTAGCAACGCGATAATAAACGGCAGCAATGGTTTGATGACTCGGCTGTATTCGACCTGGAAACGCACTCTGATACAGCCATGCAGCCTTGCGTCCATTACAATTCGTGCGGCCTATGTAGCAATCATATCTGCCAGCTCACGATATGAATATCCTGCCATTGTCAAACAAAACAATTCTCAGTTAACTCCCTACTTCACACGTTAAATGTTGAAGCCAGATTAGCCACAAATATACACGAATCGCAAATTTAACCTAATTTACATGGCAACCCTGAGCTATATACCATAAGTTTTCTTTACAATAAATAACACAAAAAGAAAGGATTTGCGGACATATATTTATATAGACTTTTGTCCTTGTTTTAGTGAGAAATATTTGCAAACAATCTAATCAATAGTATTCGTCTTCTATATTATATAGCTTCAATTCACACAAATGCATTATCTTGTTATAAGTAAATTTACACTATATTCATCCCAATTTCCGACTGTTTTTGTAAATCTTCTATCAATAACTTTAAATTATTTATCGCTGTATCCCCTGTTTCTTCTCTCTAAAGTATGACCCGAGAGTTATAAATTCTAGATATTTCAGCTCACTCCAATTCTGATTGTTAATATAGATTTCCTTGTAATTTTCAAATCTCTGCTTCTGTTGTAAGAATATTGTTCAACGTTTTATGCCATACATGTATTAAATATTACTAAGTAGTCCAGCACTAAAATGTTCTGTTTTTTCTTGAACTATTTCCATATTTCTTAATAATTTGATTAATACCTGGATACCTTCTTTTTCTGTTTGTGTTGGTTTTCTTTTTCTGTGTTTCATATTCCGTCTTCGGTTAATACAGAAAATTAGATAGTCCGTTTTCTGCTTCCCATTATATATGACTCCCTCAAAGCATAGCTAAAACCAAGGGATACACATTGACGTTCGATACAACAGTTAAGAAGCAGTGATTATATAGACGCAGATACGCGTTAAATTAGTAGTTGCTTATAATATTCTGTATATCATATAACATAAAGGCACCCATATACACACATTTATATATAAACACATACACACCGAGAAACATATGTTTTGTGATGTGGGGATTGGTATACGCAAATAATTAATGTTTGAACCACAATAACTAATTAAAATAAAAAATATATAAAGGATTGCCTAGTGGATGAAATAATAAGTGTGGCAATTGTTCGAATGCGGGAAAAAATAGATGGCAATTTGTTTTCATTTCCACCACGTTTTCCTATGCCACCTTACTTTCATTTAGCATTAGATCATGCAAAGCTATGGTTATTTAAGTATGAATAATGCATGAATGCAAGGCAGTCATTGAATAAACGTAGTTGTATATAAATATCAAGTAATTTATCGGTTATACCAATTAACTTGCAGCAATAGTTTTTGCATAAATTGTTTAATTACCAATACATAACTAGCTCAGCAAACTAGCATCTACTAGGAAAAACAATTTATCCATTTTTAATATATATATATATATATATATATATATATATATATATATATAAATTTCATGCTTGTTGATTGCATGATTTTATGTTATTCGGGATTAAATTACATGTTAACTGCAGCTTTAAAAATGTATATATTATACGGTACTTTAATGACCATTCTGTTTTCATTAGTTGTGATATCTACATAGTGTCTTAGATTTATATGGATCTTAATTCCTCCAAACACCGGCATGATCTAATAATCGATTAAACAAATTAATTATAATAAGCAAAAAAGAATAATTGAAATATGTAGCATTAGTTTTCGCACATTCCATCCAAGCGACTGATGCAGACATCTTGAAATAATAAAGTGGCTCTAAATTATGAAATATGAAGTGGTTATTGATCAATAACCCATGCACCATTGTTCAAACTTTCATGATTAAAATCTGTTTTTTTTTCGACAGTGATTTTGGATGTGTTTATTATACTTATCTTATATTTGACACAAATATATTGACTGCTTCGTAAGGATTGCACACTATATTATATCAATCACCAGTGCAAACATGTTGCATGGCTAAGTGCTAGGCGTTACATATATTTTAATCAGGTGTGAAGATAATTTATATCTTTAAATTCTTTATGGAAAAAAAAGTGGAAGAGTAAATTAGTTTTCATTGAAAAATGCTTTTTGAAAATTTATCTCACACAATTAGTTTCCGAGAACTAAAATGGTATATTTATAGCTATTGAAAATTATTATTATTCAATTTGCCATATACAATGCTAGCAGTCATCAGCAGGATATAATTAAATCTTGTTGAACGACACGTTGACTGACATGTAAACTTTACCTTGCTTTTGAACTGAAATATTCATCCTAATCATGGGAAACAAAAGAAAACTAAATCTTTCAATGGCAAAGCCTTTGATCATAGAATGTCAATAAAGTAATCATTTATTCACGCATATATGATAATTTAAATCAAATATATTATTGTGAGTTGTACGTAATTTTCTTATATTTATAAATAAATTAATCTCAACGAGATTATATGTCACAACTAGAATAAGTCCCCTGTGATCATGTGCTTAGGGAAATGCACTATATATTCCCTTATTCCTCTCGAAAAGGTTATAATCAATAAGTATGATCTGAACCATGTTTTATTAAATAAACAGGCTGGAGACCCAAAGTTGGAATTTTTCAGCTGACATGAAACAATATGGGTTGATGATGTTAGTATCAGCTATGGAGATGGGAGACAGAAAACGGGCTTTAAAGTGATTTTAGATAGCAGTTTCGATTTGATAGTGTTAAATATGACAAGCTATTCCATATTCTAGCTAACAGAAACAGGAAGTCATTTTTTAGATCACCTTCTAATTTAGCGCAGACTGTGAGTAGATGTCATATGTTGATGCCTACAATGTATTTACACAGAAGTTAATATAAAAAGAATGCATAAAACATTTTAAGAAAGCCAATTTTCATTCAGTAAATATTTTGCTATCATTTTTTGCAAACGGTGAAAGAACGAATTTACAGATGTGCAAGGCCTTAGAGTGCATCGCTGGTACGACTGCTGAAGCGCGTTCTCAATTGAATTATTCCACTTGGTTCAACAGCTTGGTTCCTGCACAACACCGCATATCCTTTATTGATAATCTCATTGCAGCTTCTCAGGATGGAGACTTGGCCATCCTGAGAGGCTATTCATTGTTATAAGAATTTCGAAATCTATTTGTCTGCGTTCAATTTCTCGTCATCTCTTAAACTGGCTATATATATATATATATATATATATATATATATATATATATATAGATAGATAGATAGATGGATAGATGGATAGATAGATAGATAGATAGATATGAAGAGTCCTGAATTGAAATATTATAAATCTGCTTTTTTAGGAGATATATTCGAATAAACGCAAAATGTTTTATAAACTCTTAATTTTTTTTAATGCTTTTTTTGGGTATCTATTCTTGATTCTATATGGAATCCTGTATTTCATAACATGTACGTAGAAAATAAATTCATATTATTTCTTGCTCATCATTTTAATGGAATGCCGAGTAGCATAATATACATATGTAGATTGTTTCAACTACTCTGCCCACTTAGAATACTTTTTGCACTCAGCTAATCATCTTCGTATCAACTCCATAACTTTTATGTATTAAACTCACTTTGAAACAAAATAATATCTTAGATTTCCATGTATATTATTTGGAATATTCAATATCATCTACCTCGCTGGAGGTAGAAATGGATGACTTTTAGAATTCAAAACCAGAGACCATTAGCATTTTCGATACTGCAGTAAAATAAAAAAGTAAATAATAAAAAAGTAACATTTATTGAAAAACCATTTGTAACTTTGTCGTAAAGAATGGAATGCAGACCCATAATTCATAATTTTAATTGAAAATATTTCGGATTTCTCCATATTTTAACATGTGTGATCGATGGAAAACTTTTTTTTTTTATTTTGCTTTTTTATTTGCTTATTTCTAATCACAGTATGTCATTACAAAATGTCTTGTCGTATGTTTCAATTTAAAAATCAATTTCGAATATAAATTTATTTTTAACTTGGTTTATTTACAACTACATTTTTTCTGATGGAATTTATTTTTGCGATTTTAATTATCTTTGCTTTTTTAATCAAGCGTAGCTGTTAACTCCACAAAGAAAGAAAATCGGCTGAATCGTTTCGGAAGTCTGGATTGAATCATATTCGAATTCTATTTATATCCGTAATAATTATATCAACTTCTTTCTTCCCGCATATGACATCAACTCGAATCGTCTCATCATTAGCATGGCACAATCCATAACAGAGGAGTAAGCATTTACATGTTTTGATAAATATTTCGTTATAACTGCTCACCCACTTAGGAAGAGTCACAGGAATAATCTTATTTTTTAACAAGGTCTATCCGTAAATGTGGAGAATAAACCGAATTGCTTTCACGCTATTCATCAAACAATGCAAAGCTCAAGAGATCCTCAGGGAATAAGGATATTAAACGGTGTTAGTTTATTTATGTACAAATTGAAGATTACGAGGATTTAATGCATAGATAATTCTCAATCCTAACATTTGATGTAGTTACTAATTTTTGTGATCGAAGAACCACATACTCAAGAGTTTATCACAGATAGCAGCGGCCCTTGGAAAGAGTTTGTCCTAATCGAATTATAACTTTACCAATGGAATAAGAAGGAAATTGTTAGCATCTGGGAATATGGCATTGTAGGTTTTTGTAATTATCAAAACTAGAGAAATTAATATATGTAACTCGTCGGAATATTTTCCATGGATATATATGTCGACAGATTAGCAATAGTCTTACGATGTTGCGTCTGCGAAAAAGAGCTTGTAGAATGGAAATATTTCATTACCAACAAGGTCGCTTAAACTCTTTTGAACTCTGTCGAGACCAGATATGGTAATAACATTTCATTTTGCCATATTTAGAAACTTGTAATGACGGATTATAGCAGATTAAGTTAGCTACTTACTGGAATTGTATATAAATCCGAGCATTTTACCTGTGCCTTTACCATTGTGTCGCATTCATGTTCCACTTCAATATGAGAAGGCAACTACTTATTGGTACTGGTGAAAAATCAGTGTTAGTTACCAGCTTGTTTTTCGTGTTACAGTATTTTATTTTATCTGTAAACTAAAAATATATATCCGGAAATATAAGCAAGTGTTTTGTCATGCAATATTATTTGAGGCGCCTTCAGAGTTAGGTTTGCATTTTAGTTGATAAATTTATGCCACTAAATAAATAATATTGTTGGCATTTGTTAAATTCACTGTAAATAATATATATATATATATATATATATATATATATATATATATATATATATATATATATATATATATATATATATATATATATATATATATATATATGTGTGTGTGTATATATAACTTAGAATTTAGAGTGGTTAATTGTATGACACGTAAGAATATATAGTGTATTTTCTCTAAGTTTAGATGATCTTGAGCGTGGATGTCGCTGAGTGTAGCGAAGGAATATCATGCTGATACATTACTCTAGTGGAATGGATATGGGTGTGAATAAAATGTTTGATCAAACAAAACAATCAGTTTACTGCAAAACAAAATTCTAGAAATTATTTTTATTAATATTTTGAAATCTGCATTTTTCTTAATATTCTGTAGAAAAAATTCGTGGTATTAACAAAACCTATCATACCAGATATCAATTAATCCCTTATTGTGTACGTCGAAACACAAGACATCAAAATATATTTTGTATTTTAAATTGCCTTTTTTAAAATCTCCTTATATAACTGGAGATGACAATATAGTTTCTAAGTATCAAATATGTTCTCGTCTTACTAAAAGTTTATTCCAAACCCTATTTCATATTTGCTTCTAAAGGCAATCTATGGTTTCTCTATATTATTTATATTTTAATATGTAGAATATATAATTACCATTACATTTCAGAAGTACGTTTCACATATTATAAAATAAGATTAAAAAAATGACGTATTATTAAAACTGTGCTTCAAATCGAATTAAGCCTTTATGGAAATCGGATATAAAAGCAATAAAACAAAACTTGATTCTGCTACCTAAAATCGGTTATTTTGGCATATTTCCTGCTGTTCATCTGTCCCTTGAGATCAAATACAGACTAGGATTATTATCTGTTGTTGGTTGCGATTATTTAAAACGCAAGATGTAAGTAAATTCAACAACATTTCTGGAAAGAAATGTATGGCCGAGTAATTTATCAACTTTTAATACACCCCCGCACACACGCACATGTATATATTCACATATATACATATTTTTTTTGCATATATGTCTTTGTATGGATTTTCTTTAAATTTGCCTCTTACTGCGTCGAACATTTATCGTTTGTGCAGATTTCGTTCAAAATTCCATTATTTTTGTGAAATAATTCACTTATATATTGAAAGATATCTTATCAGAATTCAATTGCGCGATTAGAAAAGGCCAATGATTCGTTATGCGTTTTTTTTTACATTAATTAATGAAATCTAATTCAGTATTTACATCTTCGGTAATTAGATAAATTGCGATGTGACAAAATGATGGTTATTTAATTATATTCCGTAGAAAAATCTGATTTTGGAGAACAAAAAGGATTTAGAAAGACTATTTCCTGTTTCTTTTGCCTGTCATCATCACGCAGCTGCACAGATTCACACCCGTCAGCAAACACTAATAAACTCTAAGCAAATCAACATGTTCGATTTTTGTGAGAGGACAAACTAGGTTTCCAAGTAGAAACATTTAATGAATAAGATAACAGTATCGATTTCATATATAGTACCCTGTTTTTCATCTGATTCTTAGCTTTTTTTAACAGAGTATATATTATAAGAGACATATATGTCAAAATGCGGAGCACTTAAATCTGATAGTAGTTCCATTGCAAGATATGTTTCAAGGTAGGAAAATTTACTGAATCATATAACTTGATACCATATATATATAGTCCTGATTTTGGCTTGAATGTGGATTACCATTTTTAACACTGTGTATGTACTTAGATTCATTGATTTTCAAATTTGGTAGAGTTAATTCTAATAGTTCTTAAAGTGCAAACTACGTTTACAAACTGAAACATCAAATATATCTTAATCATATATCTCGATTTCTATATGTTGGATTCTGCTATTTGCTGTCTGTCAATCATCTTTTCTTTAAACATCGTCTATATTCAAATATCTTCATCTATTTCAAAAATCAGTAGAAGTATATTTTATAGAGCAGTGGTGAAAAAACTTGCTTAATGTAAAAGACACAAGCGATAAGTTCAGATTGTTGAGAGCCACAACACATGAACGAAATTGAATTCTTTCTTATTTACCTTTTATATTAAGGAGCACAGTCAACATATTTCCACGAGCCGAATATTAAAGGTAAATCAGCCGCCTGTAGTGGGCCAGCCCTGGTTTGGTTACCCATGTTATAGTGGTTCAATTGATGGATGGTGTCATACGTTTGAATCCCTTCTGTTGATTATTTTCTAAGTAGTAATTTGGATAAAAAGATACAGCTGTATTATTATTATTATTATAATTATTATTATTATTTGATATCTTTCTTAATTAATTATTTTAAAACTAATATATTTTACATCTTATTTTCAGCTATGTCTCATTTTATCTATTACACGACTTTTCATTATTTCCAACCTAACCTTTTTTCAAATATATGTAGCATGATATTTGAATATTTTCAATGAATTACAACTGGTAATAAGATAAAAGACATAGTTTGAAAACTTAGAAATGTTGATTTGAAAGGATAGTCTGTGTATATTATTAACAGATTATAAATGAAGATAGGCGATCAAAATAATTCGATTTAACTTTCGTACTTCAGTCGGTAGGTAGATAAAAATGATCTTAATATCAAATTCTAAATTTCAATTGATAATATATTAATATGGTAGATGGTCTATTGATATACTAGATGAAATCCACTTATTCTGTGCATTTAAAAATCTAATTTCATCGGGAAATATATAACAAATTGTTGCATTTTGTAATTTCATTTTCTATACAAATCGTTTTCATTATATTCTGCTCTATTTTTTAATGGCGACGAAAGTTGTTTCACTCGAGTTTGTCATTTGTATTCGAGAATTACCTTACGTCATTTGACAACTGTTCGAAGAATGCAGCTATTTTGTAGGAATATATTTTTATATTGGGCAGCATTTTCAGGAGAGAATCGATGAAAATTTTGAAATCGATTAATTTAACACGAAAATGCCTCTAGAAATAATTCTTTCTTTGATAACATTTCATCGTAGAATGTCATAATTTTAAAATTAAATCAGTTATTAACAAGATTTGTGTTTTGATTACCTTAGGAATATTATGTAATTGCTAATCTTTTCAAGCTTCTATTTTAAAAAATATATATATATAAAGTTTTGAAATATTGTGGAAAACTTGCACAGGATAATTTCCGTCAAAGTATATGGATAAGAATCAACCTATCATGGCTAAATTAATGACAGAAATTTTAAAATCGACTGACGTTATTTTGTCTCTTAAATAGATAGAAATATCTACACGAATAAACAACGCATTCACAAAATTAAATTAGATTAAACGAAATATCCATATATACTCAGACATATATATATATAGATATATATATATATATATATAATCGTGGCCTGACGATTGCCTCTAGCATGAAACAGTCTGTCGCCTCTAAGTGTTGGCTTCAATGTCCACTGTTATATTTACACACGCTCTATCGCTGATATTGAGCACTTCATCCCATAAATATAGTAAACTTTAAGACTATATTTCTTTCATATATATATATATATATATATATATATATATATATATATATATATATATATATTTATGAATAAAAATGAGAATAGGAAAACTGGTAATTGCTGACGCGTTTCGTCCATTGTGGACTTTATCAAAGCAAAATACGAAAATGAAATTAAATGAACAAAGTAACTAATAAAAACAAAAACAGAATGTACCTAGCAACTGGAATGTAGAGAAACGCTATTTTCATATTTTTTAACTGAAAAATAACGTCAGAGATTGTCACGTGTGGAGAATATTGTCATTATATCTGTGTTGATGTATTCAACCATTTTCTTTCGATTTGATGAATCTGTTGTGCATATTTGTTTGTAAGAGCATTAATTTTGTTAAGAAAGGTGAAATAGGGAAAAAGCCTGGGCGTAAATTAATATTTGGATAATTTTATATGGCAGCACTCTCCAGAATTTTCTTTCTGAGTGAGTTATTTTCTTTTTTTATGAGTGTAGCATTTTTAAAATCAAAATTATGGTTGTATTTATTTCTATGTATGGCTATTGTATTAGCTAAGTTGTTTTTTTGTGAGGTCTCTTTTGTGCTCATAAATGCGTTTTTTCAAACTTCTACTTGTTTCTCCAATATATTGGGAGGAGCAGTTTGGCAATTTATTTTATAAATGCCTGCTTCAGAAATATTAGTGCTATTATTGTTTGAAGATCTTAGTATATCTATAATGGTTTTGGAATTGTTTGTGACTATTTCAAGATTATTTAGATGGGATAGGTTATTCTGGATCGTGGACGTGGCAGAATTGGTCGGTAGTATTATGTATCTGTTTTCATGTGATTTACTATTGCGGATTGTGTTATTAGTTTTGTTTCGTTTGTATATTTTGTATGCCTTTCTTCTTGCATTGTGGATGAAATGATATGGGTATTGTAGGTTTTTGAATGTGTTTTTTTATGTATGTTTCTTCTTTAAATAAATATTGAGGACTACAGATTCTTAATGCTCTTAGATAGAAACCTATAATAATTCCAGATTTAATTTTTGAAGGGTGGTTTGAGTAGAAGCTGATGAGATCATTTTTGTTTGTAGCCTTTCTGTAAACGTCAAAATTGAGTTCGATGTTATTTCTCATTAACAAAATGTCCAGGAACGGAAGAGTGTAGTTGGTTTCAGTTTCGAGAGTGAAGTTTATTGTAGGTTCAATGTTGTTAAGTCTGGAGAGAAGATCCGTTAAATTGGTGTTTTTTGGAATTATTAATAACGAGTCGTCTATGTATCTGAAATATGAAGAGTTTGTAGGGAGAATATTTTTGAATGAGTCAATTTCTAGAAATTATAAAAATAGACATGCAAGAACGCCGTTGAGAGGAGATCCCATTGGCAAACCACATTTCTGTCTGTAATGTTGGTTATTAAAAGTAAAGAAGCATAGCTTGTTAATTAGTTGGCACAGTTTTATAATTTTGTGTGTAGATATAGGTAATTGGATTTTTGCATTTGTTAGGTGTTTTTTAAGTGAATTTAAGCATTTATCTATGGGGACGTTTGTATAAATTGTATATCTAAACTAGTCATATATTTGTTTTCAATGTCTATGTTTTTTAGCTTGTTTAAGAGGTCGCCTGAATTTTTTATGTGTGATGGACTAATAGTGCCGAGAAGTGGAGTTAAAATTCTGCTTAGTTTGCGGGCTATTTTATGTGGAGCGCTGCCTATCCCTGATATGATAGGTCTCATTGGTATGTTCGGTTTATGCGTTTTTGGTAATCCATATAATATGGGTGTTTTTGGATGGTATTCAGTAAGCTTTAACCAGGAGAAGTTTGAAAAAGGGAAAAAGCCTGGGCGTAAATTAATATTTCTGAAGCAGGCATTTATAAAAGAAATTGCCAAAACTGCTCCTCCCAATATATTGGAGAAACAAGTAGAAGTTTGAAAAAACGCATTCATGAGTACAAAAGAGACAATTACCAGCAATTACCAGTTTTCCTATTGTCATTTTTATTCATAAATATTGTCTTCTCTACCAATTAAATCGGAGAAATTTTCATATATATATATATATATATATATATATATATATATATATATATATATATATACTGTTGTCTACGTGTATCTGTGATTTATAGCATTTTATTATAAAAACATTTTTTGAATACTAAATGCATTAAAAGTCAAATATGTTAAGGATTTTTTCAGATCTGAAGAATCTGTTACGGCTTTCTTCTGATTGAATTCAATTCTAATGTTGAATCTAAACAACGATACCATCAATTTGTTTATCACTAAGTGAGCTTTACATATAACGTTTCAGCTCGAAGTTTTAATTAGGTGTATCGTCGTCGGCTAAAGTACCGTAGGTGATACTCCCATCGGCTAATGTTATGAATTCAGAGTTCCACGTCGCAGTACCTTGCCAAGTTCCTGTGTTCTAACTACTGTGATTAATCCCTTGGAGTCCGTTATTTTCTATCGCGACCCCAAGAAGTTGGGGTGTCAGTTCCTCTCTTCAATGCCACATGCACGATGGATTTGTATTCGAATTTATCATCTTTTATTCTTTGCGTAAAGATCTACAAGGCTGCACGTGGTCTGAGTCCAGAATTTTGAGGAGTATATGTGAAACGTTTTCTATCCAAAATCATTGTATCATTACAATAAATATAAAACATTTCTTTGTATTAAATAATCTCTTTCCTATGTAAATGACATATGAGGGAAATTTCCAAACAAACACATACACCTATGTGCATGTGCGTAAATAACAGTGGACTGCATTAAAAAGAAAAACTGTTTTTCCAAACGTCAAAATTTTATCAAGTTATATATAATCGCCATCCTATACTGAACTCAAAAGTACCATTCATTGTGTTTGGTCAGGTCTGGTTTTTAAGATGTCCTTGAATATTTCACAGGTTGTACACATTAATAGCACTTATTCTAATGTCTGTGGACTCTAATTTTCACAGCTTATTATGGGTGCCTAATGTTTAGGATGACATATAAATTTGTGTGAATACCTAACTACAGTATACCATCCAACTCGCTAGCAGCCACTTAACTAGATGGAATGGAACTTATCCCTCAGCTAAAAATAATATTTATGTACTGCATCAAGTGTCAACAACAAGCTGAATGATGATTTTTTTCAGCATGACCTTTGCATTCCTATGAGTATAGATCACATGTGTAAGAATAATCCTGACCGGTACTCGTATATCTGCGTTAATGTGGTGCTTCCTAACCGTCAAGTAAAAACTCACCGACTTTATGAAGAAGGCTGATCGCGATTACTGTGGAGTCACATGAGGGTATCAGGATAAGCCATTTGCTCCCCACGTTTGCTGTGAAACATGTGTGGAGAACTTGAGGGTTTGAAGGAAAGTTAAAAGGAAGAGTATGCCATCTGCCATTCCAATGGTCTGTAGGGAAGGAAATGGTCATATTCCGGACTGTTATTTCTGCATGATAAATGTAAATGAAATAAATCGCATGAACAAGCGCCATGTCCAATACTCCGATGTTTCTTCACCAATTAGACCAATCACTCATGACCCAGATCTTGCTGTTCCTGAGCGAGAGTTTAAGATGGAATATAGCTCTGATTCAGCACCTAGGAACATGACTGGTTACTGGGGATGTGGCATACAGGCCAGAAGAGGACTACCAGTCAGTAACTTTCAGATATAAAGAACTCAATGACAAGACACGAGACTTGAACATTTCATAGGTGTCTGCTTAGCTGCCATGTTCACGTCTGTAAGAGAAACATCTGTTGGGACTAGGAAAAACTTTCTACAAGTATCGAGACCATGAGAGAAAATTAACACAGATTTTCACGTTCCAGAATAAGTCATCATTGATTTATTGCAACAACACTGCTGGATTGATCAAATCAATGATCTTAGTGTCTTTTGTTGATTGATCTAACAGAGGTCACAAAGCAGTTCTTCGACTTAATGGGGATAGTTTATCATCTATCCCTATTGGTCATTCAGTACAAATGAAAGAAACTCACAACAGCAAAGTTCATTTGTTGTTTGCTGTTACGATGAATTTAACCCAGTCCTACAGGAGCACAAATGTTTTATTTGTAAAAAATTTAAGGTGTTTAGATGGTCAAATAAGAGAACTCATGGAGGAATTACTGTTTGATGAAGCACCGAGAGAAGCTGAACTGTCCGACTGACAGTCACTGAAGTCAGTATTTACAAAAATCCTGGGAAACCACTGGAGTGCAGAATACGAGAAGGAATTTGGAGAGCCACGTAAGAATTTCCGCCAACTCGAGGTAAGAATGTCAGTCAAACTGTACTATCTACAGTCACACTTGGACTATTTTCCAAAGAACTGTGGAGATTTGAGTGAAGAGCAGGGTGAGTACTTTCACCAAGACATTCGCATCAGGGAAGAGCACTATCAAGGCCGGTGATGAGATGGAAGCTTTCTCGCTGACGACTTTTGGCGCATGAAACTGGATGCGGTGGCTGCTGAGCAAAGGTATTCAATGAAAAGATTTTTCACCCATGAATATATGTATTTTTCAGTTTACTGTAGCCCAATTTGAGCTTTCTGCGAATATATAATCCCTAAATTTAGCATTATTTGTTTAATTCAATAAGAAAATAGTTTTTATACTGTTCTATACATTTCAAGTAAGAGCTTGTATCTTAAAAAAATAATCTGATTAGAAAACGTGAGGATGATTTTGGATTCAGCGTAAAACCTGCCTTAAAATCATCTATTATATAATCCACCTCGAACACATCGCAGAACAGTGTACTTAATTATATAGGTTTGTATATAATAGAGAAATAACAGCCACCATATCAGAATATATGATTATAAATACGTTTACTAACTTTATTAGAAATATGAAATTAATTCTTGAATTTAATCCAGTAGCTTAAATGGCAATTCGTGATATCGATGTATAACAAAGTGCATCCTAATCGATAAAGGCAAGCTAGGATTATACAAATCATCACGAAGAAACTGAATGTGTGCTTAAGATTATTTCTTAAAAACGCTGTTAAAGATGAAAATTAAAAAAAATATTTACAAATTGCGATTTAAGTGACATTTGTTTTGAAATAAACAGAACGATGACGCAAATAAAAAGAAAATAAAATAAATTGCTCTCGTCTGGATAGAATCCAGACGTTGGATAAATTATCCACATGGTTCTGAAGATTTCGGGAAAATATTTCAGGTTGAACTAAAAAGAAAATGAATTACGTTCTGAAAATGCTATGTAAATAAATTTGGACAATGCTGAAATCTATAACTAGGTCGGTAGCTGAAATATTTCGTCTGAAAATTTGCCATAAAAGTGAATTACTTGAAAGCAATTGATTTTAAGATTTGTCGGGTCCTGTCAAAGGCTATTTACTGAAGAAACGTGTCACCTTCAAACCAAGATCTGAAAGACTGAAAATAGTATGGGTGGGGTTAGCTCTGTCATAATATTCGGCCAAATCATAAGCACGAGATGTAAAACGTATTCGTAAACAAAGGCGGTTTCCTTTATCCTAAGTCAAAAACTGTAAACGAAGCTGCAAATATGGAAAATAAAATATGTATATATTTGATATCTACTTGGCGAACATCCGTCTGGTGTTGAGGTTATTGTCTGTTTATAATTTGACTATAGCATTTCCCTGTGTGTGGAAGCGGAAGACAAGACATGCAAATATACGAGCATATCATGCCAAAAATAAGTCGACAGCGGTTCGGAAGGCGGAAGTTATTGTACCACAGTAATGGAAGCTAACGTCTGAAAGAATGTAGGTGCTGTGTGAACAGTAATTAAAAATAATGAAATAATGATGTAGACAATGAAAAAATGATATTACAAGAATATGTAAACACATAATGTCAATTACATTTTAGTAAATCTGTTAATAGCTAAGAAATAGCAGTTTAATTAGAAAAAAATCACTTGTTTAAAAATCAGATTCTTTATAAAAAAGGGTACTGGCTAAATAGAAAATACGTTGTACTGGGTTTAAGCAAAAAATGACAGTCATTTTATTAGTTTCATTGATATGTAATGTATCTTTTTTTTCCTCGTTATCAAAGATAATGATATTTTTTGCTGATAATTTGTTCTTTTATTATACGATTGGTTTTAATAGAACAAAACAATTGTTGAAATGTGTGAGTTTAAAACTCCGTATCAAGTCGATTATCGTATTCACCGTTTCGCTTGAAATATTCAAAACATAGCAAAATGTTATTGTTTTTATGATTCGTTTGTTTTAAGTTTTCATCGTTTTGCGATCTTGATCATCAATATTGCATTTCAATAAATGGGTTTTATTGTGTTTTTCAGTTGAAGTGAATGAGCGATTAATGGACTCCATGGTGTTCTTAAGAGATGCTTTAAAACGCTGAACGGTTGCCTGTTTGCTATCTGTATTTGTTTGTTTTTACAAACTCCTGTTTATAGACGCCGCGTTAGAAGAATTATATAGAAGATCAACGAAGAGAAAACGTGAAGCGATTTGTTTTATTGATTAATACACAGTCAGCAGCTTTGATTTCGGCCTTCTATTGTTTTCAATAGGAAAATACAGTTTAGAAGAAATTATATCAGTGTGGAACAATTATAATCGCGCTTGATATAATTTAACATTTACAAAAGTTTTGGAACAGAATGTTAAGAGATTGCCATATTTTGTCCTTTGTAATCTAATCTCTAAATAAATATTCGATCGTTTATACACAAATATTTAGCCTGGTATTTTTGGAAATTGATCTGAGATTTTCACTTTAAAACAATCCAAATATTGTTCATTAATGTACCGTGTCTCCTCGGGTCATGCGTAATATTGACTATCTACAGATCGTTCGAGAAGTCAGTTGCAGTTTTCCTCTGACATTCAAGTTTTCATTACGACCTGTTATTGTTGCATTCTAAAAGTTTTCTGTCTATATTATAGCCCAGAAATTTCAGCTGTTTCTTTCTCATTGGAAGTTTAAGTGTCTTTTATTTTAGCATTTCCTTAAAACTTCCTCTTTGCTTACATGTCCTGTCCATGGTATTTTCAACACGTTAAAGTTAACAGCTGGATTAAGTCCATTGCCAAAGAAGAAGATGGACATATTGATGCAACTATGTATACAATTTTATAACATGCGAATAAGAAGAGACTTTTAAATTCCCCCAAAACAATAGTGTAGACTTGACTTAACTTGGCAAGCAATCAAGGAAATTACTTTTTGTGTAAACTCTCCTCCATTGTATTATTCGACAATGACATGATAATGCGTGTTGTAGTGTACTATATGAGAGTCCTATTCACAATGACTGAAGGATTATATTATTCACATCGCCTGAATATTCTCTTGACTGAACATCGCATCACCCATGTTTGCAACCAGGATATATTTACGATATTTGTGACTCTAGTGTTTTCCACTATATAAAATTGCAGTCGTAATAGTAATATTGACGGTTCCCTTATCAGGAAACATTCAATAATCATTGCCTGTGTGCTAATGTACTGCAAGTTAGGTGGAATTTATAAAATAATTCTCTTAAAACATATTTTTTCGGAAAATAGGTTTCTTAAATTCAGTTGTTGTTACCACTTTTTAGCTTAACTTAACTTTTATCTATGTTTCGTTTTTAGTAAGGTTATTATATGACAGTGAGTTCCTGAAAGTTTGCTCGCAGATGAAGAAGAAATTTGGGGCAACAGAAATGTAATTTTACAGAACGATTTTGAGAATATCATAAACTGAAAATGTGAGCAATGATTAAGTTTTAGAGAAAATTGAAAAAAAGGACACTTATGCCGAACATTAGTAACAGACAGTTGAAATTTCTAGGGCACCTAATACGGAAATCGTGTTTGGAAAATGTGACACTCAAAGGCCCTATTCATGGCAGAATAGACAGCAGAAAACAGCATATGACCCAACTAAAAAGTTTATGTATGACAGAACAGCATTTAGGAGTCATGTCAAAAAGGCAAAACATTCCGAAGATAAAAAGGAAGAAAAATGATAGAGAGTCATTTTTGACAACATCTTAAACGAATGCAGCACATAGAAGCACATGTGCAGAGTGTTTTGTCTAATTACACAGAAGCCATCTTCAGTTATCCATTGTCTTTGCCTACTTATGGGATAGATTATGGGCTGATTATCGTGCTATCTTGTCCCTATGATAACAGGCTCTGTTGTTTCCAGAGATTGAACTCACGGTTAGTAGATAACACATAATCTTTATACAACTCTTATGGATATAAGCGTTGATTATGAGCGCGATATAAGATGGATTAATCAATTCTAACTACCATGTAGTTATTGCAAGTGAAATAGTTGGAAACAATATACTTTGGTTTAGCACTATCACAAAACGGCTCAAATTATAAAAATAAAATAACAGCAGTGGCCAACAATTTTTTGGCATATTAGATGAGACTGTTTCTGAGGTATATTGGGGTCACTGAAGTCGAGGAGAACATTGATTTTATCCAATTGGCTCGAGTTATTAAGATATTGCTTAAATGCGTTTTCCATGTTTGCGAATTTGTACACAATGTTACTAATTGGATTACTGTGTTACTGGTTGCTGAATATTTTAACAAAATCAAAGTTATTATGTATTTATGCTATTACTTGGTAATCAAACAATGTTGAATAATGTATAACTTTTATGTAAGTTTTCTGATTGTATATGAATAGTTAAAATGTGTTATTAACTTACAACAGGGCACAATTTTAACAATGAACAAAGAAGAGGAAGAATATTTTTCCAGTAGTATACTCATTTATTACAAGAGTTTAATGGAGTAAAAAAATGTGATTTACACTCAAATTTCGCACCAAAATCAAAGTAGCAAAATATGTAATTATAGCTATTCAATATAACATCTTACTGTCAATGTCATTGTATTTTACTTCATCTGAAAGAACGCTTTTTTATATGACTTTTTGTGTATTTTCTGAGCGCAATCACGTATATGATTCCTTCAGTTATCGGACATCATCGGGACGATCTATCGGCCTTGGTACAATTCCTCTATTAGCTTGATGTCTTCCTGGAAACTTTCCCCTTGTTCTTCGTTTACATCATCAATGCTTTCAGGGAATATGTCTAAATAGTTAAGCAGGTAGTGGATTTTGATATACGTCCTTTTTTTCCAAGAACGCGGAAGTTTTTTAGCATCATTTTACTAATCACTTATAGTTACCCGCTTTCTATTACCAACAAAAGAAGTCAACGGGAGACAGAATTTTTATACTTAATCAGTTTTCTTAGTTGTGTTCCATGAACATTCTTACCTTCAGTTTTTTTCTTATAACTCAGACCAGATAATTCTGAGCTTATATAATTGAACAATGCGCCATCTTCACAAATTCGTTCATTAGGCCAAACTTGATATGTAGTGGCGGCAAAATTTTTGCAATTACGGTAAACCATCAGTTCATTTATTAAATTTCCGGTTGACGCGACAATTTTTTCATGGATTGGCCAACCCTATTTTTCCTAGTGCTGATTGTTGTCTCAGTTTTCCCATAAACAAAGGAAACATGGATTCTTGGTAAAACCACCTTACTGAACTAACAAAACTTTAATCATTTTAGCATCCAAACATATCATTCATTTCTGCTAGTGTTTATTTTTTATGTGTAATGATGTGGTGAATGTTATTACTGAATTCTACAAGAATGTCTAAGAATGGGGGTTTATTTTTTCTACTAAATTCTTAAGTAAAATAAAAGAGAGAGTTGTTTCGAATGTGATTTTGAGATTATCGATTTATTGTTGCTTTTCGCTAAAATAAATATTTCATCTACTTAGCTGATGTATTTTTTGGCTTAGTAACTTTTTAAAATATCGTGTTTTCTACCTGTGACATGTAGTCATTGGAGAAGTAGGAGCCGAGTCGATTTCCTATACTAACACCTTTAGTTTTGGTGTAGATATTGCAATAATGGTCGTCTGTGTGTGTGTGTGTGTATAAATACATACATACTATATATATATATATATATATATATATATATATATATATATGAATGTTTCATTAAAACGACAGACAAGGTACTACATGCATAAAGGAAGGATTGCTGCCTAATTATACAAATATATATATATATATATATATATATATATATACACACGTATTTATACACGCAGACATACGCACATATCTCTATTTCTCTCTCTATCTATCTATCTATCTATCTATATATATATATATATATATATATATATATATATATATATATATATATATATATATATATATATATATATTATCATGATGGTTGCCAGTCGATTTCGTCTAATGTCATCATTTGATTCATAGTCAGTTAGCGCTGATGTCGGTTTTTAATTCTAGTAGGGCATTGCATACTCTTAAAAATGTGGAAAATTAGGACGTCTTTTACAATGTGAAGGTGCTTTTTAACACTGTCACAATTTAAAGATGTCCGAAGACAGGCTCACCCTTTTCTCACTATATGCTGGATTCCTTACTATATATTTGAAAAATGTTCAGCATCACACCGATTTTTTTTTTAATTATCTATCTTTTCATGTATTTGATGATCGATTTTCTCTGCATTTCTCAATTTCATGTGCAAATTTATGGCTTCTTCGGAAATATAACTGCTTGCTTTCAGATTGCCTTTACCAATGTGTAAATCACAAAATTTTTCTTCTGCTTGGAAATTTTTCAAACGGGTCTTTATAGTTCAGTCAGCTTTGCGACTTGTCCAGTATTTTGGGGTGAAGGGATGTATTTATGCCTCCCTTTATATTGTATGTATAAAAGTTAACATAGCAGACTTGTCTGGATTTAAACTCGGATACTTAGCTTCTTTTTCTATGTATAACCGGGTTTTTTTTTGCCTTGTCTTTTCTTCCTCCCGTCAGATTAACTAAAATCTCTCCACCAAGAAATAATATCATTCTTTTTGTTTATAAATTCTCTGTATTTGTTTGCAGCTAAGTTCCACAATCTGGTAAAAAAAATACATGCTTAGTCCACGTACATTCTCATATATGTGAACTTTGGCATCGTGCATGTAAAGATAACACCCTGTTTTCAAGAGTTCTATGTAATTACATTTTTTAAAAAAATTAAAAAACGTATGTTTTGAAAATTGCTACTAAGAATGATGTCTGGTTAGAATCTATCAGTTTACGATAATTGGAATAATTTTTGTCAAATATTCAATAACTAAGCATATAATCGTTGAAACATTTCTTCAAAGTGTAGTTATTGCATTATGCTGCAACTGTTGGTTGTGTCAAAAATAAGATTACTACATAACTTAACATCCCGAAAAAACCTTTTTCCGTTGTTCACACAAGGATTTCATAATAATGCGCTTTGCAAGAAATTAAATATTGAATTATCATTAATCCTCTAAAATCGTTGCGTCAACAGCGTACAAAGAATGAATCGTCAAGTAAAACGTTTAACTTATTTTCTTTTATTTAGAAAATTAGTTTGAAAATCATTAATTCATGTTAACACTAATTAGTAACATTGCATAGAAGAATAATCAATAATCAATGATTTTAAAGGCTAAAATAACTAATAACCAATATTAGTAAACGGTATTAGCTTTTCAGAACGATAGCTCATTGTAGCAATATACGATGATACTCAATGATGATGATGATGACATTAGATGAGTTTGAGTGGTTGAATAAAACATTAATTGGGCATAATATCTCAACGCTTTTCTAAGCGACATACATGTCAATGCACCAGTCTCGATCAATTATTTTTTGTCTGTGACAAGTTTAGACTGTGATCCTTGAATTATGAAATGTCTTAAAAATGCTGGCAGGATTGTTGATTTTAAGTGCTATAAAAGAACAAATGATATGAGGAATAGAAAGTCCATTGAGCCCCCAGGTCAGGGAACCCTATTCGATACGCTTTGTCTTCCCGTTTCCAACGTTTAGTAGCAGAAGAATTGTAAAGCTATTTAAGCAGAATGATGAACCAGAATGATTTATTCATAATTTTTTGTCGTTGATTATCTTTCAATTACGGTGTCAGTTTTCTATCACGGCATATTTTCTACATACACCGAACCGAACGCGCAAGAAGCAATATTTTAACACTAAACTGATGTTTGTACAAGCTGCAAAAATACAGTGCTCAACACAGTGGGAGTATTTTAATTAATACTAATTTAGAACTATAATTCATGGTATCAAATATGTTATAAATTTTTAATTTCATGCAGGTGACCATATTTGCGCGGTCTTCGTGCAGTCGCTGTTTTTAAATCACTTCGTTCATTATAGATTTATAGCTCTGCATATCCATTTCCCGTTGTAGTTTTAATATTTCCTTTGCTTTTAATTATCCTTATTTACAAATTATCGCAACAGTTATGAATATACGGGATTCGAGTGTCAGTATGCTTCATGTTAAAATGTAGTGGGACATCAACAGTGGTTGGGTGCTTGTGAAAGTTGAAAATTTGGGAACGAGATAGCTAATGGTTGGTGCCAAAATTAATGAATCGGAATGAATGAAAGAGAAAAGCTACAGAATAATATATGCAAGCAGACACATCAGGGAATTAACATTAATGTATATGGCAAATATCGACTAAATGAAGAAATGGAAACATCTGGTTACCTATTATGTCATCTAGGATTACCAAATTTAACATTTTGACCCTAGCTGCTAAATTATTGTAGTTTAAAAGATGTCACTTTTATGAAACATTTGCTTCGTTTGCACTTGAACAAAATTATATATTCATACCTAATGACATTGTCATTTTCTGGTACTCTCCTGGATTTAAAAATTAAAATCTTTCGCAATATATCACGACATAAGAATTCTTTTAACGATACTTATGTATGACATCAATAATTGTAGATAATTATTTCTTTAATGTTAAACAATAAGACTAGAGAAGTATTCCTATTCTGGAAAAGAGTTTATATTTAATGCTTAATTGGCAAATATTACAAGGATTTGTAAAACATTAACATGAAAATGAGTGCACACAAATGGGGAATAATCTTCAAAGAAATTTTTAAATATATATATATAAAAATATATATATATAAAGGATGTATGTATATATATATATATATATATATATATATATATATATATATATATATATATATAAAGGATGTATTCAAGCATTAAACAGGGCGGTCGCTTATAGTTGGCCTCAGTGCCCATATTTATTTTCACATAGGATCTACCCATGGTATTGAACAAACTTAACCATAAATATAACATACAATGGAATTATGTTTTTATCATATGTGTGTGGGCTTGTCTGTTGGTGTGTATTCACTTTTAAGTACACAACCCCATTCACAAGTATTTATCGAACTGCCCCTGTTTGTTTTTCGAAAATATCTGAATGAGGTAATGTAGTTTTCTTAAAATAGACACTTGCTGATCCATGAACTTCTCCGGATTAAATAATGACGCCCTATCCATATACACACATACTGAGACACACGAAGAGACACTCCCACACCACCACACACATACACACACACATAAACATAGATATGTACATACATATATATATATATATATATATATTTATATATATATATATATATATACATACACACACACACACACACATACATACATCGTTTAAAGCAGACTAAGGATTAAAAATAATTCAGTATAATGAAATTTATTCTCGTGTGAGAAATGTCGCCATACATTAATATAGTACAAATAAAATAATAATCCTTATGTCTAGTCTCGTAAAAGGAAATTTGATATTCAGTTTTCATTGTCCATATATATATATATATATATATATATATATATATATATATATATAAGCACACACTTTTCATTAAAACTGCTAACGAGGTACTAGGATTAAGCTTTTATTCAATCTTTTCTACATTTGTAAAATATTTACTTTTGGAAGTAATATTATAAAAAGAAACAGTCACCACTTAATAATCTCCACGTGTTGACCATATTTCAGTAAAAAAAATATTTCAGTGTATTCTCGTGATAGTTACTGATATCTCACTTTTATTATTATTATTAGTAGTAGTAATAGTAGTAGTAGTAGCAGTAGAATTTTCTTTTGATTTCTGCTATACAATCAACTCCTTCCTAAGATCGGAAATGGTATAATATTATTTTCACCTGAGCATTTTTTAAAAAAAAGTAAAACTAAGTTCAAAAATATTTAAAAAATGTGCAGCCTCTCGTAATCTGTGAGCTGATTTTTATCTCCTTTGATTCATACTGTTAATATCAATGTTCTGTTATTATTATTATAATTATTATTAAACATATTTAATATTCAGTTGTAAATTGGATATCATTTAATTGATATATTCGATGAAATCGCATATTAGCTGAATAATTTTTTGTTGTTTTTTCAGTTGATAATATATGCCATCTTTAGGTCTCTGGCAAGGAACTTACAGAGTTCCTTCAGAGATTTTCAGTTCTTTTGGTTAGTGATATCTTATTTACTTCAGCTATTATCAGATTGCAGTTTTCGGGAGACCAATTATGATAAACATATTCGGAACAGTTCATCATCTCGACTGATGGATGATCAAAAGAATGTTTAACATTGTAACTTAAACATCATGATATATAAAAAGGGAGTAATATTCATTATTGTTGCTTCACGTGGCATTGCGAAGACTTTCCAGATAAACTGGTTGCTTGGAAAATTTGCAAACATAATGTTGCCATTGCAGTAACATCAAGTGGGATTAAAGCAACAGTACTAGATGGAGAGTGAACCGCACACTCCATGTTTTGTCTGCCACTAAATCTTACACGACAAGAAACTCCTGTGTGTAAGAATAAAAATCATCAACGATCAAGCTCTTAAAAACCTGTAAATTTATCACTTGGAATGAAGCAGCTATCAGCAACAAACGAGCAATCGAAATTTTAGATCGGACACTGCAGAATATAAAATACAGCTCAAATATAATGGGAGGAATGACTTACTGGTAAATTCAGACAATGCCTTTCTGCTATTACTCGAGGAACTAGATCTGATCAGATCAATGCATACCAGAAGAAATCTCACCTCTGGGATCACGTACAAATATTGAGCTTTCCAGTTAATATGCAAATGCATTTAAATAGTGTTGATGCGAATGGTGAATTGGCTACACATCTTCTAAATGCGGAGAATTGGATTCTGGAAAATGGCACTCATGTCAAAATACAGTTATCCTTTTAAAACATTCAAACAGAAGTCTTGGCAAAGTCTTTCCAGATGTTCTTATCCAAGATTTGATAACAAATGGCTCTATGATCGAGCATTTTATCCACCGCAAATGTTTCTGTAAAAGCAATGAACATAAGGCTTCTGAATATGTTACTTGGAGAGGAAAGATCCTATCAATTGATAGGTTCCTGGGACCAAAATTATCAACTATGGAACTGAGTTTCTCGATAGTTTTAAACCAAGAGGTATTGCTCTCCATAATCTTTTACAGAAACTTGGGAAACCAAGTATGCTGATTCGTAACCTCGATACACACAATACAGAGAAAAAAATAATAGCAATTGTTCCTTTTGCTATTTTTCTCTCCTCCCACAACTTCCTTTTATTGTACATTTTTCTGTGTTAATTTTAATTTAAATGTCCCGTTGAAGCCTGAAGAGCGGAAGCGAAACCGGTTGCTTCGCCCGTTTTTATTATGTGTCTCGTAATATTAAGTTTTTATATATATATTATATATATATATATATATATATATATATATATATATATATATATATATATATATATATATATATATATATATATAGGGAGAGAGAGAGAGAATTAATTAGACTCGTTTCGAAAAACCCTCGAATTTTTGAGTTGCTAATAATTAAATCAATCTCGAGGGAAAAAAGATTTTAAAAAGAAAGAGCTACAAACATGAACTTCTTCCGACAAAAAAAAATCGCACAGATGCATGTATGAAGCCCAAAGAAAAAAAAACCCCGATACGAGTAAACAACTAACTAACAAAAAGAGCTCAATACAACCGTAGAGGCAGACCTAGATACACCTAGTGAGCCAGACAAACCTACCTGAGTTTCACCTAAACGGATCGTCAAGGAAAAAAGGTTTACTTTCCCTGACGATCCGTTTAGCTGAAAGCAAGGTAGGTTTGTCTGGCTCACTATCTATCTATCTATCTATCTATCTATCTATCTATCTATCTATCTATCTCTCTCTCTCTCTCTCTCTCTATATATATATATATATATATATATATATATATATATATATATATATATATATATATATATATATGCATGTATCTATAATAATAAATCGATGGCATGTATAGTGTTCTCTGACGTTGAACTCCTGCTATTCTTTACGAAATGTAAACTCTGCTCCGAAACAACTCGCCACTGAGAAAACTCAGGACCGAAACAACTCAGCACAAGAAAAAATAACATAACGTTTTTAAAACCGAATAAAAGTTATTTATTAAGAATGAAAACGTTAATTACAGAATATTTCTTCAAAGATGGCAATTGAAAAGGTAATATGTAAATTACGAACGTTTGTTTTATTTTCCTACAAAGTAAATCGTAAATTATATATATATATATATATATATATATATATATATATATATATATATATCGAAGAAATAAGCAAATATACAATACGTCGAAATGTCCACCGTATGGTTATGCTTCGGCAGACTACTATCTATAATTCTCTGATAAAGACTTTTTCCCAGTTTTATCTTCCTCCTGTCGAGAAAAATATTTCATCGATGGAATATTGTTTAATACCATGTATCGTGAAATGTTTGTGTTGAACAAATTTCCTTCAGTGAAAATTCTTAAACATCTAAGAGACTGGATATTTAAGGAAACAAACATTTCAAACTTAGTACAGTGAAAAGATTTTTCCAGGTGAAGAAAATAGACGTTTTGCATCTGTTTGGTCTTAACTAAGTTTTATTACTCTGCTTTTTATTGAAAAATGTAAAATAATCATTATATGTTTAAAACATGTTATATATTTCCTAATTCAGCAATAAACGTAATAGAAAATGAGGAAGTTTTATCAAAAAAGTTCCTGCTAAATATATATCCCATCTTAAATGTGCAGTGGCATGAATATTCACAATCATATATCAGTATTTACGCGAAGGTTTTATCCGAACAAATACATATTGCAAGATATATGGAACAGCCGTCTACTTTCGAAATATTTGATATTGAATTCCCCTCAGTTGTCATAACTTTTACGCTTGACCCAGTAATCTTCTCTTGCTTGGTGGATCACCGACCAGTCGGTCATTCAGTTGCCATTAGAAGGTTGCCTATATTTACGATAGCACTTTAAAGTGTTAAACGGACTTATGATTATCACTTTTGCATGTGGTTCCAAAATAGCCACACGGATTATTTAGAGATTATGGTCATGGAGACTATATTTCGCAATGCCTAACCCAAAACGCGTTAGTAATTGCGTGATGCACGCATTATTGTCCGACTGAACACAACTTCCTTCGCTTTCATTGACCATCATTTCTCTTTATCTCGACAGATATCGAGACACAAATTCATATTTATCCAATTTTAAAATATGAATATTTCTTTCATCATATTTTGCACGTATCAATGTCATTAATTGTAATATCTATCTATCTATCTATCTATTTATCTATCTATCTATCTATCTATATAATATTTCTCTATCTATCTCTATAAATATAATATTTCTCTATCTATCTCTCTCATTCTCTCTCTCTCTCTCTATATATATATATATATATATATATATATATATATATATATATATATGGAGAGAGAGAGATGTTTGTTTGTGAAAGAGGACAAAAATAGAGAGAAAATGTTTGACTGTGTATATATATATATACACACACATATATATGTGTGTGTGTATTTGTAATTTAAAATATAAAATGTAAAATTCACAACACTTTGGCTACTTGAGTTACATACATTTGGTTAGTAATCTTTAGGCGATGTTGCAATTTAACAATTATGGGTATGCATATCATAAAATCTACACTACTTTTTTGTATTGATAGTGATATAAGTTTCATCTGGGAATCATATTTCCCAGCAAAAAAAAAATTTTCATTTACTCATCAAAACACCATCTCCAATCATTTATTGATCGATCAAAAAATATTATTCGGGAACATCAAAATTGCAAACCAGTTTTCTTGGTACAATTTACAAAATAATTTATCTCCTGTATGGATTTTACTGCATCTCACTATGTCTTACAGCACATACGGGTAAAATATATATTTCTAGTTAATAAACAGATGCAATAGATAGGGAGGTGATATATACTTAATTTCTAAAACGTTATATACTTATTATATGTCATTTAGATATGGACATTTTTTGTGTGGCTAGAAAATATTATGTTTTTAGGCTCAATCTCACGATTATCAACAGCTACACGTGGGTGACTTATTAGTAGATTTATCCTACAACATGACCCTGTGTAGCAGATCTTCTTAGGGTCTTAGCTATGGGCAAATATTGAACTCTCCAAAAAGAAAAGAAAATATTATGAAAGCATAAGAATATATTTTATAGTATGAGATAGCTATAGATTTTTACATAAAGTAACTAACGATACATATTTATAGAAACATTTTCAATAATAAATTTTTAAAGCCAAATAAACAATAGTGCATTTTATAATAGAATGAAAAACAATACATTTTCTGTACTTGAAAACAGACAATTGCGTCCAATTATTTAGATTTCGTCATTAAATAACACATAGAGCTTGATATGCCGCTAACTAAAATCAGCCAATTAGAATAAAGTAAATAAACCGTTTAGCATGTCTTATATTAAGCTGAAAAACAATAAATATTTTGCTAATTTTTATAACTAGGTAAAGATTGTTTCTAAGTATAACTTCGTAGTAATAGACATACTGTTACTAAATAAATGACAGGAAATCTTTTGTATCATTAAAATAGAGTCACCTGGTATTATCAAACTCTCTATTTGTTTAGACCTGATGGCGTGTACAGTGTCTTAAAAGAATGTTTACTGTGATAAGAAATAACTGACGTATCGGATATATAAGAAATGTGACAGGGGAGCAATATTGATTCATTTTCTTTCAGGAGATTTGGGAAGTATGAGAAGTTACATTATCCTTCATTATCACAGACCGATTTGCTCTCGCAGCAGCTAATAAAAAATGTTTGCAAATATTAGGTCATATGTTCCAAATAATGACAATAAGACAGAGCCACAAGAGTTTGAGCAGATTAGCCAAAGCATGTAATGGAGAAATACAACAGCATAAAATATTCAGCAGAATCATCTTTGGATAAAGATAATGTGTTAGGTACCTTGAGGAGAAAAGCAGGTTTGTTGACCCAAAGGATCTCACCTATTAACAAACATAACACATATTCATCAACAGTAGACAGCGACTATAAAATGTTTATTTTCTCAATTCAAGTGTTAACTCTTACGAACTGGCAAACAGCAGTTAAATCATTGGAAGCCCATATTTTTCATCCCTACTTTTCATTATTGATATATATCATAGTTTTGAATGTCTTCTCTCAGTATGAGTTCTCTTACCTCTCATTAAGCCTGCAAGTCAATAATTCTTTGTTAAGTGAATCTAGCGACAGCGAAAAAGGAACAAAACGTATAGAAAGAATCCCAAATAGGAATTATTGTTAGGAAATGACTGGGTTTGTTCGGAAGTTGACTTCATCCTCTCCTCCAATATTGCATATAAATTTTTCAACCTTGAAGTGTTTGTGTTTGAACACTTAGACGATAATGTCATGAACATCGCATTTAATGATATTTGCTCCTATATGTTAATCAAAGAATGTTGAAAAAGTGATAAAAAATCGACCATACTGAAACGGAAAACGTGCATATACAACATATCTGTAATAACAGCATTAATTGAGGTGAAAAAAAAAGTCAATCATATTAATGCTACCTGAAACGGTTATTTAATTTGTTAATACCAAATATATGCATGCACAGTATGGGAACATGCATACACACAACGCTACTAGTTACACACACGCGCCTACACATACACAACCGTACAAAAACATACATACATACACTCACATGTGTATGTGTTTATACACATACACACACACACACACACATATATATATATATATATATATATATATATATATATATATATATATATATATATATACAGACAAACAGACATAATTATATACCCCTGGACAAATATTTCGTGCAGGTACAAAAAACGTTATAAAGATGACAGAAACATATATATATATATATATATATATATATATATATATATATATATATATATATATATATATATATTATCTGAAAACCCTATAATCAGCATTCTTGAATTGATATTTCACTGGCATTTATGTGTAACAATAATGATTTGTGTACAATTTTACTTATTTAGCATCAGTGGAAAAATCATTAATTTGTAATGCTAAAATTTAATCTGTAGTGCTAAATCTTTTCTAATTTTTTAGTATCAAGTTTATTATCAATTTATAAGTTATTCTTTGTTATAATGCCTCCGAAGAAAAATATAACCAGAACTATAATGACTGAAATCATTGCATTGTTCAAAAAAGGGTTATCCCAAGTCAAATTGACAAGAAAAATTAAATGCTCAAGAAATGGAGTACAAACAACAATTAAAAGACATTAACGACATGACGAAACTAATTCTTTCAGAGATCATGAAGTTCAAGGGCGAAAATGTGTAAAAAATCAAGGGCAGACAGATTGCTAAGTAGGATATCTGTAGGTAATAAGAAAAAATAAACATTCTAATTTGACTGCTGTATTTCGAGTGGCAACAATGTCATATCGACTCGCACAATGAGAAGAATATTATTGGAAGCTGATCCCAAAGGATTTAAATACATCAAAAAACGTTGCTGTCTGAGTTTAATAAGAAAAAAAGAGATGGAAATTTAATGATTGAGGATTCGGTCCAAATTTGCTTGTCTGATGAAAGCAACTTTTAAGTACGTTCCTGTATTAGTTAAAACTGATTTATTGAGCATAACTGATTTTATTAAGCCTATCAATACTCTATTTTGATTTAATAGAATATTATCCCTAAAATTTCTATTTTTCTCAGATTTTTGGAACCTCTATATTTGTCTAAGTATGTCGAAGTTTTGGGGAAGCATATTATGCTAAGTGTATAGACCCAGCTGTAAACTTTATAGGTAGGATGGTAATGGTTTGGAACTGCATATCATCTTACATGTGAGTCTAGAATGATCTCCAGCATTTACACAAGCATGTTAGATCAATGTTACCAATATTTAATGGGAAAAAGATTTCAAATACAACATACTAGTTGGAGTAATCTTCCAACAAGACAACGTACAATATCACACATCCAGAGTTTCGAAATGTTTGTTTGAAAAGAAAGAAGTGATGGTAATTGAGTGGTTTCCTCAATCCCTTGATCTAAATTCTATTGAACATCTCTGGTCATGCTTAGGTAAAAATAACCCGAATTAGAAGCCGAATGTAATTGGCTAAGCTGGTTACCAATATACAAAAGCGGATAAAGGAAGTTACAAAAGAAATAGAAACCCACACAATATATTAAAATAGGTTAAATTTCTTTAAAATCTTCGTTCTTTTTTCTAACAAAAAATGATAAAATAAATGAGTTTCAATTACATTTCTAACTTTTTACACCTGCCCCATAATTTTGTCCGTGGCTATATATATATATATATATATATATATATATATATATATATATATATATAAGCGGAAATACATCCTGGATTGAGGCATTAACAAAATCTGATTTATATATATATATATATATATATATATATATATATATAGTTTTAATGTATATATATACATATATATATATATATATGTGTGTGTGTGTATTTGTGCATGTGAGTGTGTTTGTGTTGTGTCTCTGTGTGTGTGTGGGTGTGTGTGCGTGTGTAGAGTGCGTCAACACTTAGTCCGGAGAGGGTCATGGATCAGCAAGTGTCTATTTTAAGAAAACCACACTTCCTCATTCAGATTTTTTCGAAAGACAAAAACATGGGTATTTCGATAAATACTTGTGGATGGAAAAGGGGCTTACCTTAAAACGGAATATACAAAACATACAAGCATACACACACATGACAAAAAACAGAATTTCATTGTATGTCATATTTATTGTTAAATTTGTTCAATACCATGGGTAGATCGCATGTGAAAATATATATGGGCACTGAGGTCAACAACAAGCGACCGCCCTGTTTAATGCTTGAATACATTTTTATACATATATACACAGACACACACACAGAGTTATATATATATATATATATATATACATATATATATATATATGTATATATATATATATATATATATATATATATATATATATATATATATATATATATATATATAATGTATGCTATATTTATGAGTTAAATTACTAAATATAACAGACAAACCTGGACACTTATTTAAACACCAAGCGGCGGCGGTGTGTTCCGTTCTTGAATGCAATCTTCAGGACTGAAAATTACGTATAAGCATGAGTCTGAGATTAGAAGTGTTTTTATGTATACTGAGCTGGGCAATTGCAAATCATACATAATAAAAAAATAAATTAAAATTCCTGATACCTGGATTCATGATGTTAATTCAATTCATGTACAGTCTGAAGTAAATGTGCTTCACTCAATCGGAGGTAATACACAAATGATCTATGAATGACGCGGAATAAAAGATTATTAATATTACTAGTGTTTCAACACATGTTTCATACCGCACACAATCTGATTTTATTGAAACTTAAGGGAACTAAAGTAATTTGTAATTGTATTTCGATGCAAATAACTACGAATAAATTTAAAGAACTACATAGATTCTTTATGTTTGTCTTGTCAAAAAATTAGAAGGAATGCTAGTAAGTGATGTCCAACTGATTTCCAAAATCGGTCATTAACATTATCGCTAATTGCATGAATTACCAATGTTTACTTTCATTAACGAGACCAGAATTTTCCTTACAATTGGAATTAAGATACCATTAGTTAATGACCAATTTATCCTACGAATTTTTATTGTAAAATTTGCAGGATTTTACAAACTGATTCCTGTATCAATTTGTAGAATGATAATGGTTAGTTCGGGAAAAAAAGATGGAGAAAGCGTTAAATGGCACATAGTGGGAGATATGGTAGAAGTATCCGTTCCAGGCATTATATTATGGTGTAGTAGAGCCTGGGTAGTTGGAGATTTTAGGAAACCAATAAGGTGACCTAAATCATAATGGTCACTCGGGCAAAGATTAATTCAGCGGGAATCCACGGAAATGAGAGAAAACGTGAAAAAACAATTTATATAAAATATCATGGGACACATTTAGTGAGATGAAAGAGAGATAATTCAAGATTATTGGGGTAATAAATTCGTTCATATATCAGAGTTGATGTTTTGGGGGAGTGTTTTAGTGGGTGCTTGTATACCTATTCGTTTGTCCATGTTAATACCTTTACCCACATAGCCATCTATATGTACATACGTTTAGATACCTACATCTGTGTACATACATATGATAGACGATATGTATCTCTCATACACCCTGTGTTAGGATACAACATTTTCGAAGGGTAATAAAATGTCTTTAGTTAAGTTAGGAAACCGGGCATTATCTCATCCGTAATTAAACAGAATTATATGGCAAAAATTAAAACGAAATAAAAATTATGGCTAGATACGAATGTATAATCATTAATTATTTCCCTAGATCTATATTCCAAGGTCATTTTTTCAACCGGTAATGTAATATGTATCGGTTAGTAACACTTTCAAAACAGCTTATTAAATTCATATATTAACGTATTTATTGTAAAGTAAATATTAGAATACCTTATGATTTTAATAAAATTTGATAACTTAAGATTGCTGGACATACTGAGTGGTTCATCATAATTATATATAGGATAAGGTTTATATATATATATATATATATATATATATATATATATATATATATATTATCCACACGTATACCTACACACTTATGTATACTTAAATACACCAAAATATACCCTTACACACGAACACAAACACACACAAACACACACACACACACACACACATATATATATATATATATATGCATCGAAATTTAAGAACTCATTTGATCTTCAGAAAAATGTTATTACATGACATTTAATTAACCTAAAGTTTATCTAATTATTATTATATCTTAAGCAACTGTGATAGAGATAGGATGCCTATATGTACTGGATAATCAATGATAATTTAATAGATAAACTCAAAGATGGGAAAAATAGCAAAGGTCCATAAACAATTTGTGGACAGAAAGAAGGAAAGAGAAGGTGAATATTTCGTAGGGATATTATTGATTGTCACCAAGAATAATTAGTGACTTAGTGATGAACGAGGGCTAGGTATATGGACGGAAGCTGGTGGGAAAATGTTAAGCGTATATAAAGAAGGGCGGAGAAGTTGAACGTGCTGTGTGATAGTGAAGTGATAGCAGTTCATTTTCTTTTTAATGATAATAATTCAGTTATATTCAGTCATGACTGGGGAGGAGCAAAGATTTCCAGGTGAATGTCCTCCGATGATAGTTCATGCTGGTTGGATAGGAGTTTAGGTAAGCTTAAATCTACTCAGTGACAACATTCAGGAATTAATTTCTTTTCTTTGGTTTAAGAGTGTCTTTTGTTTTTTTCAAAATATGATGTTTCTAATTTTCTCCTGTAAGCATAGATCGCATTTACCTTTAATGTTATTAAAAGTACGGCAAGCCCTATTATTTTCCAGTCAATCTGAGTGTTATGTTTTTCTCCCTCAATTGCCATTTTTTTTGGAAGGTGTAGTTTATCATTTTAATTTGCGGATGGATATCGAAAGCCGATGTGTATACTGACGTTGCTTCCATTCTTCCACGGAAATACCAATATAGAAGTTGTTCTTGTTCTCTTTAGGATAGATTGTTGCCAGGAAAATTACGTTAGATGCCCTATATTGCCAATCTCTTGGCAGTTACATGGAGTATCCATAATACTATATCTCGGTTTTTACAATTACAAGGGGTATCCATACTCTCTCTCTCTGTATATATATATATATATATATATATATATATATATATATATACATACATACATAGATATTCGATTTCGCTACCAAATGTCGAGTTTAAAACGAAAAATATCTTCCAATGGCAAAAGACTGCTGAGATATCGATTTCCAAAATTTTAGCAATCTCTTCCATCGAAGTCTTCGGTCTATACTCAATGTTGACAACAAGGCCATCTTTATCATAGTCAGATCCACCAGGGCGTTGCTGATCGTTCAGAATAAAATTACCCAGTCGAAATCTGCCAAGCCATTATTGACCATCCGAAATCAGGTACACTATCCAATAAAGATTCGGGATATTTTTTGTCGCAGTTCCAACACTTTCATCTTTCTAAAATTCATAGAGCATAATATGGCGAAAATGCATCTCTTCATCTCCCATATTCATTACATTTGTATTTTGTGGACAATTTATCAACATTTAACAGTCTGACTTGCAACTGAATGATGTAAGGTTTCAATATAGAACACACCAGAAATCGGTACCAAATCAAACGTTAATGTCAAGTTGCGGTCACTTTATATCAACAATGAAAATCGCTCCCGGACTTTTGCTTTGATTTGATAAAATAAACTTTATGTTGGCTTTTAAGTTTTTAGATTTTTCTCAGAAAAATGCTTCACTTAATATATCCCGCAAATTATTTGCTAAATTGTGGAACCTTGATTGTTGTTTAGCCTTTGTCCAATACAAGTTCGAGCAGTAACTAAATTTAGAGTCTTAGCGAGATATTAATAGAGGGGAAAGGATGAAGTATGAAGCTATTTTGTGAATAAGTATGATAGATATCGATTGAAACTGAAATTAAAGAAACCAACATTGTAATTTTCAGGTGAAACATTCTCTCGAGAATTTGCTCCACGTAGTAAAATTTCGAGTAGACCAAGCTTAAACAAAAGCATTATATTTTTAAAAATGAGCTTTTTTTCCAACTAAGCAATTATTAGGATTATATTTAAACAGAGATGATTAGAGTATCAGTTAGGATCTATTCGCCGGAACAGTTATACAAAAATACATTATTCTATATCAGGCATTCTTTCTCGTAGCTCTTTTTTATGCGAGACTAGGATTTAATAAAGGATAGCTGATATTTGTGATATGAATTTAAAAAAATACTTAATAATAGAACTATATTATTAAATAATAAGCTCGGCAAAAAGTGCTGGTGTTAACGACTAATGATATTAAGTTAATTCAGTTCGTGAAAGTAAAGAGAAATGAACTTAACCATGCCACTTATGAATTATAGCATCCGAATATTCACGGGAGATAACTAATAAATGCGATACATTCATTTTAATATAACTTCAATTTAGTATTTTCAGAATATTATAGTAGTTCATCATGTAAAAACATCAAATAAAAAGAAAATATATCTGTTAATAGTTATTGTTTATAATATTAATATTTGTAAAGATATTTGTCAAAGGTTAAAGATCTACTTCGTAAATTGAAAAAGTGTAAAAAAGAATATAAGCATTTATCAATCTTTTTTCAGCTATGAATTCAGTGTTAGAAAACCCTCATTACGGAATGCGAACCTCTGAATTCGAAGTATATATTTTCATGTTTATGTAATTATACTCTACTACACTGAGATCCGATGACCTTTTGGCATGGCCAAAAAATGCATTCCAAAAGCAAAGCAGGACATTAAGAGACAGAAGAATTTTGTTAACAGCAAATAAAACAGTACTGAACTTTTAAATGATATCTGTCTTCTTGTATGACGGTGAAAGATGGAGAGTCTCTTCCAGGATGAAGAAGAGACATGCATCAACAGAAATATTTCTACAGAATGATCCTGAGAATACTATTGACCGAATCGTGAACAACAACGAGGTTCTAGAGAAAATAGAAAGAAAAAGGAAACTTATATTTATCATCAGGAAGAGGCAGTTGAAATTTGGGAACGTAATGAGTATGAAGGGATTGGAAAATCTGATACGCACGTGGCAGATTGAGAGAAAGAGGGACAAGAGCGCGTAACATACTGGTTAAACTTCAGTAAAGGGAAAGTAGAACAAGGTTTGGTATAAATAACAAAAAGACAAAAAATATTGAGTTCCAAATGAGAAGAAAATGCAGAGAGCCATGATCACCTACGTCACGAAGAGAACCGGAGACAAAAGAATAAAAAATATATCATATTTTTAGTGAACTGACATTAAAACATGAAGCGTTCGGTTTGGTAAGGTCATGATGCTTTATGCCTCAATTCAGTATCACCCGGTTGTTTCTTTGTAAAACTTGACGGCAATAACCACATCTTGTTTGTTGGCATTCCAATGGTTTGATACTAATCTAAACAGTTGGGATGGTATACGTCGTAATCGAAGAGACAGTCCATGCTACCACTAATAAATGGCCTCAAGCTCATTTCCGATTATATTCATCTGCCACTGTAGCTAGTTAATACCAATTTCAAACATATGTTTCGGTTACTTGAACACCCAAAGTAAGAATTAATGTCATATTAAATAAATCTGTTAATTACTTAACATAAAAGCGCTAATGATTTCCGTACACATGGCCAAATAGGCTTTCATTCAAGTTTATATTCAGTTGATGATGCGATTGTCATTTAAATGACACAGACATATAAAATATCAAGGTGACAAATTAACTTCATTTCATTTGAGCAAATAGATTAAGTGAATTTGAACGCGCTATACTTGTTTGTGCCAGATGTGAAGATATGTGTAAAATGAAAATCTATATATTTATAAGAATATTCACGAACAATCAGTCTATCATCTTGAGAATATGGTCGGAAGAAATTGATCTGCAATTCTATGGATGAAAATCATTTTACCTGTTTAGTCTGAAAGTAAGGCAAGTTTAGCCCAAGTAAACCATCGTTGCATTTGGAGGTATACCATAGAGAATCAATAGACCACATTGGATTCCTCTGCTGTCAATCAAGTATAAGAAAGGGAGGTTAGCGTTTGCAAATAACAATATTCGGTTTAAGAAATGTTGAGTGGTCTGATAAGTCTCGATTTATGATTCGACGTTCAAATGTTAGGCCCAGAATTTCCTGTAAACAACATGGAATTATGAATCGTATCCATCCCGTTTTGTATCAACTGTTGAAGGTGGTGGCATTATGAATGATATGGGGAAAAGTTATTACCGTATATTATCACACTTAGTCCAATAAAAGATTGTACCTGTTCATTCCGAGGAGAAAAACGCAACTTATCATTTAAAATAAACTGTAGAACAATTCAGGGGACACAGAAATTTTTTTTCTTTGTTAACATTGATTTCATAGTCATCGGATCTCAATCCAATGCAGCATCTTTAATTTGTACAGCCAACCGATTTAGAAGAAATGTAGAATTCCATAATGAATTCTACATGCGAAAGAATTTGCCGATATATAAGGTGTGGTGGATAAAAATTCGTCCGAATTTTATAAAAAAGAAAATAATACTGTCATTTCAATTAAACAGCTATATTTACTAAAATTACACAAGAACTTCTTGAAATTCTCTAAAACAAATTTATTCAATAAAAACGCCATTAGTTTCAACCACGGCCTCCAAACGTTTTCGGAATCTCTTGCATATCATATGGACGGTCTCGTTGTTGGTGGATGCTGACATAATGCTGCCATAATCATTGCCATAGTCATTGCCATCAGCCCATTTTCGGTGTTACAGGGAGTTTTCAATTGCGCCCCACACATAATAATCAAAGGGGCTGCCGTCTGGTGTGTTAGATGTCCAGATGTATGGGGTGAACTCACAGAAATTCAGGACGAGCTTCTCTTTCTTGGGGGGTATTGTGCTGAGTCCTGTTACCAGACATAAGTTCTTCCAGCGGCTACCATCTTGAGGCATGGCAGTAGTAAATCCTCAAGTCACTTAATGTAACCCTTCGTGTTGAATCTGAGGTCCTGAGGGACGTTGAATGGAGTCACAACGTCAAAATCGCTAGCGCTTACTCCAAACACCATGAATGTTGATTGATTATATCATCCAACTCTTTTGGAATCCTTTGCTTTTTCATCGGATTGACATCCAAACACACTGAAATGTTTTGGAGCTTCCGGTGCCAAGCAGTGCATCATGCCGTTCCAAATTTTCTGGCGGAGTGAATTGCGTCATGGTGCTATTTTTTCGCATAGACGATGCTCAACTGACACTACTGTTATGTGCCGTCGACAAAGCAAAAAACAAAACAACGCACATGCGTGAAATTAAAGTATAAAACGGATACAATTCACCCATCGCACCCTGTATGAGTTGTACGTTTCAGAATCATGGACTCCATACTGGTGTTATATCATTTAGATGCATGTCTATCAAAAAAGATGTCTCCGCGGGATCTGTGGCTAAACATTTGACGATAGGGAGTTCAATGCCGATATGTTCGCAAAATACAACATTGGTGGGAATGATACTTTCCTGTGACAGTCACAACTTCACTGGGCTGGTCATGTTGCAAGAATGAGTGACCATAGAATATCTAATGTCCGGAAGTATAACCAGCTTGACAGTAGACAAAGGACTGCTGGACAGCCGTGGCTGAGATATAAAAATGAAGCTAAAGAGTAACGCCTCAGCTGTCAATATGCCTTATACTAACTTTAAGCGAGTTGCCTCGTTGAAGATATTTGTGCCAGAGATGTCTCAGAAGTTTTGAAAGCAGTCGTATTGACCGACTACGAGACAAAAGGCAACACCGAAAGTTTTCAACAAATATTCCTGTAGCTATGTCCTGACTTCCTCGCTGTAGCACACTATATATATATATATATATATATATATATATATATATATATATATATATTATAATTATTTAAAAAAAAATGTTTCCTCTGCATCGTAACGTGTTCTTTTCTATTTTTCTTCATATATATATATATATATATATATATATATATATATTGAGAGAGAGAGGAAGAGAGAGAGATAGAGAGAGAGAGAGATATGAAAAGAAATAAACATATCTGACAATATTTGCACATCTCCGAGTTATATTTTAATCCGTGTACTTCATACAGTAACTGCAACCGTTATGAAGAATGTTCTGTTGGTTTTGGTTGTCACAATGCTTTGCTTAATTACGTAGTTTTCTAATGTGTTGTGGCAAATTTAAGATAAATTAATAGTGACCTCATTTACGACAGTCAAACTAAAATTTTATCTGAATTAACGGACACACATTCTCACACACACACAAATATGCACGCGTGCGACTATGACCTACTCCGCTCAACGGCATACATCCTACGCGAGACGCGATTCCACAATTGTGATGAAGTGAAGGAATCCTGGTTACAGATTATTGATTCAAAGAGAGGGGACTAGTATCTGGGACAGATTCGTATGCTGGGGGAACACTGGCATTAGATTGTCGAGAATGATGCTCTTTATCTTGGTCGTTTTCTTTCTGCTCCCTCATGATATTCTGGGCAATTTATTATATATATATATATATGTGTGTGTGTGTGTGTGTGTGTGTGTGTGTGTCTCTGTGTGTCTGTGTGTGTGGTGTGTTCATGCGTGTGTGTTTGTCGAACAGACATATAGCTATTTTAGAGTAGCTTAGATGTCGAACAAGACACGAAGTGAAAAACAAACTCATTACTTAGTCGTCATTAATTTAGCAAGAAAAGATAACTAACCATTGCACCACGTCAAACTCTCCCCGAACAGATTTATATAATTGGTCTTATCAGCAAAAGCTTGGAGTGTGCCCAACTCACTTGCTAGGGCGTGATCTACATAGCCTCCGTTAATGAATAAGTATAGAACAAATAAAAATTTAAGCAATTTTAAAATACATCCAAATCCTTACTGTGACGATGTGCGTATGGCCCTGCAAACGCATATTTAATGATAGTGTGTCCTTGAATTAGAAGAATAAATTCTTCCTTCAAAATAAAAATTTCGTTAGGATGTTTGACATACTTAAAATGTTGATCAAACCATCAGTGTGGATGAAGAAAATTGTCACCTGAAATGTATTACATGATTTTGATCGGAATCGTCAATGTCTAATATTGTTGGAAGCAAATTATGTTCTGTTTGTGTAAAATACATATGTTCTCATTATTAGACTGTCGATTTGTTGCTGAAATCCGGAGCACACGTACGCATACAAACGATCAGAAAAACACACACGCGTGCGAACACACAGTCACATTCATTTTCTATATTAATATATAGGAGAGTATGTATAGAACTCATTCTGTATTTATTGTTAATACCTGTTGGAATATTGCTTTCCCAAACGCAAATAGATTTCTTGCATCTTTGCCTCATTTGGCCTCTGGGTTGAACACAAGTCATAGAAGCCTTAAGTCGAGGATATTCTCACGTAAACGAGTAAGTTTTAAAATAGCAGTCAACAACGCAATGCCTCAGACAATGTGCCTTCTCTCAAGACCTAAAAGAGTGGAATTCTGGCCTATTCTCTATTGAAGAAGCTCTAGAAAACGTTCAAAATAATCATATCCCAAATAGGATGTCTGGTTGTCTGAATTCCACTTCGCTGACATTCCCGCACGCGGACTAACAAGTTTACTGATTAACATTGATTATCGATAAATAATTCCGCCTCCAGAGAAATTGAAATCCGCCTTAAATTATCTGTATTATTCGAAAGTAACACGATCTCGTTTTCAATGTTTTGATGAGGAAAAGTTTTGACAGAAGAACTTGAAACTCTTTGTCGCTAGCAGATTGAAGTTGAATGAATTTATACAATCTTTAGGGCGGATCATTCAAATATTAAATGTCCACAAAATGTTGGATATATATATATATATATATATATATATATATATATATATATATATATTTGTGTGTGTGTGTGTGAATATATATATATGTGTGTGTGTGTATATGTGAATATATATATATATATATATATATATATATATATATATATATTCTTCTTTCAAAAGATCAATTTTGACATGAAAGGATGGAAGGCGTAGATTTAAAGGAAGTTGTTTTATCCAACGTTTCTTCCGAAATATTTGTTCAAGCGACAATAATGAACACATAAAAAGCTGAATAGTTATGCACACTTGCTGAAAAAAGAGCTACATAATATGTGTGCTTGTGTCTATGTCTCTCTTTGTGTGTCTCTGTGTCTATGTCTCTGTTTGTGTGTATATATATATATATATATATATATATATATATATATGTGTGTGTGTGTGTGTGTGTGTGTGTGTGTGACTGTGAATGAGTAGAATAAAATTCTACCTACATACATATAAGCTTGCATGAACGTATAAATAATTTTCTTCCTCAGTTATCCAGTGTCGTTAGCATGACACGGTGGTTCAAGCAGTTCTTGCTAATTTGCACATGAAGATTGGAAATACTGCATGACAATACATGTTGTGCTATCGATGTTGGACACACACACACACACACACACACACACACACACGCACACTCGCACACACACATATATTATATCATCTGGTAAACGTTATTTTTTAAGGATATCCATATTATCTTGTAAACGTTAATTTTAAGGATACCTATATTTGAGTAGATCTTCTTTATCATATATATATATATATATATATATATATATATATATATATATATATAGTACAGCCTATCAGTAATCCCATCAATGAACCTGTCAGTAACATTTAAAATCAATCGACAACTGGAATTATTAATGTCCTCATGCGCCACATATATTTTAGATTTACCCTTCAACATCCTTGAATTTTGATAGGTTTGTGACGGTCTTCAAAGTTATATTAAAGTCTGCAGGTACTGCCATGTCAGTTATGAAACACATTCTATTTTTTTTATATATATTTGACAACGATGTCTGTGCGATTAGCATTGCTTCTTCTATCTGTGTATTGTAAAGTTCCATAAAATTGTTACATGTCATTTGTTTGTACCCTGACCTGGTTTATGATCATTCAACTTTTTATCAGGTTTGCTTCTCGTAAAATTTGCATTTTTCCAACGCAGACTTTGGCCTAAACTACCATGCTAAGTTTTATATTCCGTCGGCTCTAACAACGTGCAACTTGATACAAGTTTCTCAATAGTTTCTGGATATTTATCGCAGAATCTGTGTTTTGTTTAAAACAATTTTCGGTTTATACGCTTGGTAATTTCTACTTAGTAAGCATTGGTCCTGTACAGCAAGAATAAAACATTATGTTCCTATTTTTCACCCAGAACTACGTAACAAAGGACGGGTAACGTGTTTGGGTAAATCACATTGTTTAGTAAGGGACAAGGTATTGAAAATGAAGAAGCATATTTTGCCTTCTTTTCTGCATTTGGTCCATTGAATTTGCTTTTGCTTTCTTTTTTAGGTTATTTGCGCATGTAATGTGTGGAATATTATTTGCACTTCTTCGCCTACTTGGAATTTCATTTTGAATTTGTTGACATTCGCTATTGCAAAATAATTTTTTTCCCCAGTTCTTTGACAGTGATCACCATACAATCTTCTGAAATTACCACATATCGTTGAAGACCGATTGTTGTGGTTTTCTACGACAACTCTAGTTGAACTAATTATCTGCCTACGGATCTGGACTCATGCAGAAAATCACGATGACCCTGCGTTGACATGTATGAAGCTTAAGGATGTTGAAACTGTATTACACAACAGAGACAGCCAAGTTGCCTGTGGTAGATATTATGTTTTGTGAATTCATGTCGGTATTTAACACCAGACGCATACGACTGAACTATTTTTTTTTCTTATTTCGCCTGTATCTGGATATTCTGTATTACAACTCCTTCGTTAACTCTTAGGTATTTATAGACATTTTTGTTCTAGTTCCCCTTAACTTTCTGACAAAATCTAGATCTGTTAAGTGCGTTTCTTTCTTATATTTATCTAATCCGCACTCCATACCGATGTCATCAATGAAATATTGTAAATTATTGAGGATATCGTTCAACTCATTGTCGTCTTTGACAAAGAATGTAATATCATCCATATAGAATAGGGGATTAAACAAGTTACTTTGTATCCATAGTTATTACAGTTTATTTCATGCAATAAGTAAATTAAGGACAGATGGAAAAGAAGGGGCGGCATGGAGCTTCCTTGAAATATTCCCCGGTGGGTATTCAAAGATTTGGAAGCGGCAATATCTTTGAAAGTCCATAGGTATAATATGGTTTTACACAGATCCATTCTATATGTAAGGAAAGTTGCTATAATTGAGGAGACATTAAACATTTCCAAAATCTTAGGGTTACAAGAGTATGGAATACTATCAAAGGCTTTACCGTAATCTTTCCAAGTTGCGCTTAGATTTCTAGCGCTTTTCCTGCAATTTACCAAACTTTCATTTTATTTCTTAGTAATTGATCTTTGCGTCCATGTGGCTATCTGTGATATCAGTTTTGTTCCAGAGGAAGAATGTTGTTTTTATCTAGAAAAGTGTAAGAACATTTCGTCAGGAGAGACCTGGTCAATTTATATGTGGTTGAGAGATACATTTTTTCCACATAATTGTTGGGATCATCTGTTTCATCCGATTTTGGCAGGGGATGTGTAATACCTTCAGTTATCTGTTTTGTAATTCCATTGTACTTATTAATTTGTATTGATTAAGTTTGCGCATGAGTTATATTGATTGGTGACAGATGATAGATCCGAAAATTGAGTACCTCGATATTTCCATTAATCTTGTTTATATTGTTCCTTTCTTTCACAGGTTATCCTTCATCTTTTTCTTGTTCACATTTATTCCGGTCTGTTCTGGTTTTATATTACTTTAGGTTGCTCCAAATATTCTCCAATAAATTTTTCACTTCTTCAACACATTGGGTTTTTTGTTCTATAAATGTTTTCTAATTATCATTATTATTATTATTATTATTATTATTATCATCATCATTCGATTTCTGCTATGGACACACTACCTACCAAGTCTGCGGAAAGACCTAAGGCAGGTCGTGGTGTGTTGTTATGGCCACATTTCATGTTAATTTTTTTTTTTTTTTTTTTTTTTTTTTATCTCCGATGAAGTTGCTAGCGTTACATAGACAAAGTTCTCCTTAGTGTGTGTGCTGTACTTAATAAGACAATTTTCTGTATGTCTCTTAAGCTGGGGTTTCAGGGATTCTTTCAATGTGTTGTTTTGTTCCATTTTTATAATTCCAAGTGCACCTATTACCACTGGTATTATTCTTGTTTTCAATTTCCACATTTTTTCTATTTCAATTTCCAGGTCTTTGTATTTTGATAGTTTTTCAAATTCCTTGGTTGCTATGTTACAATCCGCTGGACAAGCCATATCAATTAGTAGGCAAGTTTTTTCTTTCTGGTTTTTGACAATAATGTCCGGCCTATTTGCTTCAATTTTTCTGTCTGTGTGGATGGTATAATCCCATAGAATGGTGACATCTTCTATTTCTGTAACCGGCGCTGGCCGATGTTCATACCAGTGTTTGCTTACACATTTTCCAAAGTGTTTGCACATTGTCCAGTGTAAGTATTGCCCCACTCTATCGTGACGATTTTTATATTCATTTGGGGCAAGTATAGAACATCCTGAGATTAGATGGTCTATTGTTTCTTGGTATTTGTCACAGAACCTGCATTTTGGATCCACATTATTATGTATGATATTTGCCTGAAAATTCCTAGTGAAAAAGACTCTGGTCTTGCGCTGCAAGAATAAAGCCTTCAGTTTCAGACTTTAATCCAGATGCTCGTAACCATCGATGAGTATTAACTTTATCAACATTGGGTTTATTTGCACGTTCTGGATATTGGCCATGCAGAGGTTTGTCTTGCCAGCGTTGTTTCATCTGTTCAAGGGCTTTATCCTTGGCTTTCTTTTTCATATCTTTTGCTGCAATAGTTGGTTCTTGGCTTCTGTTTTGATTTACTACAGAATCTACTAAATGTAAATGTTGTTTGTATTTACTGCCTTCTTTTATTATTGAATATTTTTTCTTTCTGTTTTCATGTTGTTTCACTAATTTTATCATCCAGTCTTATTATTATTATTATTATTATTTTTATTATTATTATTTTTCTTGTTGTTGTTGCATTATTTCCTTTGATTTCTGGCGTTTATACATTTCTTTCTCATCCCGCCCAGGTTAGAAATGGCATCATGATATTTTACACTGACAAACTAAAAACTAAAAACAACAACAAAAAAAGAAACACACACATATTCTACATAGATTAAGCCCTTCCTGGGCTGTACTCATGAGAATTTTTTTTTTCTATTTCTTTGAAGCATGAGCTTCCAGGAATCCCTTCAGTCAGTCTACTTGTATCTTTTCCAACTAATCCCAGGGCTCCAACCACAACGTGGAATTTTGATGTTCGATGCGAACATCAAAATTCCCCTTTGTGGTTGCCACATATTTGAGATTTCAATTTCTAGATCATTGTAATTTGATAGCTTTTTGACGATCATACAATCCTTTGGTAGTTTACCTCAAATTGACAATAACATACAATCCGTCTGTAGTTTGCCTCACAGTGACAGTAACATACAATCCTTTGGTAGTTTGCCTCACAGAGGCAATAACATATAATCCTTGTAAATGTTAATACTTGTAATTCTATCATTCATCATTTAAACAGAAATTATGAAAATAGTAAGAATTGTCAACGAATTGTCGATTTGCTACCGAATTCTTTATCCCATACCTGGTGAAAACATGTGCATATTTACACTTTAAATATATATTAATTTCATCTCTTTTACGTGAGCTCATTTTATATTAATATTAATTTTAATTAAACTGTTGGGACAACCTTAAGAGAAGTTTTAAATATTAAGGTTAATAGGAGTAGATAGGTTCAGCTATCACCTGCTCAGTATTCATTGCATGTTTATTGAACAGGAGTATAGGTTTATCCCTTGTTTCCTGTTTCGAATATGGTTTCCCGGTCCATTCTGCCATGGCCATAATGATTTAAGTGTCTTAACCTTTTTGTCGATCTGACTGGTCAGATGATGGGACTTTTCCTTATGAGATTACCCTGTTGGACGTCTTGTGGTTGCTGCTTCCGACTGGTAGTAAGGTAGGAGACATTTTTAGGAGCTCTTAGTTTCCCATAATTTTGGGGCATTTGTAGTGCCATATCCTGCATGGTTAATTGTCCATGCTAGAGTTTCAGGCCATAATAGTAACATTTATCTTTTCGTCTTCAAAAAAATTCAAGGTAAGTATCACCAGTTAATACTTGAATTTTCCAAATTAATTATCTGAACACTCATTATATATATATATATATATATATATATATATATATATATATATATATATATATATATATATAAAAAACATACGAGAAAGAGTGTATAAACATTAATCATCGTTTATTTTAATATTCTGTCGGATTTTCGTTTTATATCTGATTTACATTTGACACCAAACTCCCAATTCTGTTTAGTATTACTGTCTTTTGTGTCTCCACGCACATAACAACCAGATAATTATAATTGTTTTGTTGATCCCACGTTTTGCTGTTTCTCATTTTTACGATTATTCTTGCATAGCGGCTGGGATATAATTAAAGTTATGACTCCCATACAAAATAATTATTTCTGTGATCATTGTTTTGAGAAAATTTGAATTGCACCTGTATATTCTAGAGACAGGATCATTTTTCCTTGCAAATATTGTGATAGCCTTTTTCAATAATTGGAAACTACATCAATCATTAAAAGGCTTTAGGTCAAAACACAAGACAAACCTTTACTTAGAAAACCTAATGTCGTTATTCAGTGAAGAAAACATAGGAATTTTTTTTTGTTATATCAATCTTATATCCTGAGCAGCCATCTTTCTCATTCATTAATTCCGTGACAAATTTTTGTCTGGAGCTGGGGGGGCATCAGTCTAATTTGATACATTTTTCTTCGTAGCTAGACTTACGGATGACGTCTTGCCTTAGTCTGCCACACAGCTTCATTTCACCCAGAAAGCTTGTTTCAAATAATAAACTGTAGAGCACTACCTAATATCACTTCTAAGTAATTGTGCCGCCTATCGATAGAAAAGAAAAGAATCAAATGAATAGACTGATATAAGCAGAGTAATAGAAGAAACTGCATACGCTTATAGCCTTGTTATTATATGTGTATATATAATAGAATAAAAAAGAAACAATTTATGCTGAGTTGCTGGGAAGTGTCGTCACGACAAAGGAAGAATTTTAAAAAAATTGTTTCCGAGTTTGTTCATACGGTCAGATTTCTGGAGTGAATCTGTAATTTCACAACCGCCGACAAAATACTGATCATTATCTATGTATTTATGCGTCCATCGATCGACCTATTTGGTGGTAGAGAAAATCGGGAGATAGAACGAGAGATAGTTATACAGGCAGAGAGATCTCTATTGACGACAAGATTTAATTTTAAACAAATTATTCAGGTGATCGAGTTCTGCCATAGCAATTTTAGCTGAATTCGTGATTTGACCCAATATATCAAAATGAATTATGAGTTCATGTAAATTATATAATCTACGACACAACATATATATATATATATATATATATATATATATATATATATATATGTACACATATATATATATATATATATATGATATATATATATATATATATATATATATATATATATATATATATATATATATATATATATATATATATATATATATATATATGTGTGTGTGTGTGTGTGTGTGTGTGTGTGTGTGTGTGTGTGTGTGTGTGTCTAGCAGAGAGAGTGGTGGTGGTGGTGGTGGAGGAGCTATTGATTTTGTATACGAATTATATTAGGCCGCAGATATCTAAAGAAATAGCAAGAAAATTCTTTAATAATATGTTCATATATAAAAACTTATTGTTTATACAAATGCGTGTGTGTGTGTGTGTGTGTGTGTGTGTGTGTGTGTGTGTGTGTGTGTGTGTGTGTGTGTGTGTGTGTGTTGCTCCAAATCGTCCGTCACTGCACAACCTGGTGACATCCAATTTCAGTTGTTTTCGCATACACCCAGTTAGCTATGTGCGTGGCTTTTTCCACTTGGCCGTAATCAAATTCATAAAGAATCATGATAAATGCTTTTCATGACTCACTGTTTGGAAAATGGCAATAATCCGAATTCTTACTTATTCGTGTATGTTTTCCTTCGACTGACCTGCTATCTCCATAACTTATCACTGTTACCTTTCACCTCACTTACTGCCGGTTTCTTCCTCATTGATCGCTGGTCACTTACTACTGGACACCGATATATTTTTCTGAGTGCTGATCCTATTCTTCCTGGCCACTGGTCAGCTACCCACTTACTGGTCACCTACCTTCCTACTTGCTGACTTCCTGTCTGTCTTTGCTTATATGGATACTAACTGGGGTCCCACCACTCTTATCCCTCAATTTACGTTCCCGAACAGGAGACCACCCATTCAACATTTTGTATGGTCAACTTCTTCAAAGGAGTGCTTTTATGATTATCTAAAATCATTAGCGACATTTTATGTATGACAATTCAAAGGCAGCTGGAGACAGAAATCTCGAATACACTGATACTTAAGATGACTCAAAGATGGACTGCAGACGAACTTCCTAAGAAACTGAGATAGCTTAAGATGACTAAAAAGGAAAAAGAATGTATCTTCTAAGGGTGTATGAGTAATTGTATTGTCAAATCACACACACACAATCCTACACTCATATATATATATATATATATATATATATATATATATATGCGATAAAATATAGATTTAATAAGTGCTATATTTTGGGGTTAAATTGCTCAATGTCAGGGATAGAGCGAAAGTAATTATAAAATAAATATAAAAGATGACATTGAATTTAACACACACAGACGTTTATTTTTTGAAGACGTGCAAAAACACAACGCACATGACCTGTCGTGTGCGTTTAACATGAAACAGGCTGTCGCATCTGGGTGTTGAATTCACGGTATACGTGTGTACATGTGTTTGTCTGTGCATGCGAGCTGTGTGTGCCTGTGTGTCTGCGTGCGCGTGTGCCTTTGTGTGTGCCTTTGTGTGTGTGTGTGAGAAAGAGAGAGAAAGAGAGAGATAGGAAAACCTCTGTAACAAGCTAATAGATTTAAGTACTGCCATTGACAAGACTTTTTTTTGTTCTTTGACAGGCTCTGGATATTTGATATTTGCTATTCATATACAAACAGCGACAACGCATGAGACGCGCGGTACTCTTTGAATTCGCCGACGATGAAATATATCTTGAAATTTTGAAGACTTACTTCAGAATATGATCGACAATATTTTCCCTCCTCAAAATAAATATTTAAAAATTGGGAAAATATATATTGGCCAATGTGCTAGAAATTAATAAACCTAAATTTTAGATTCAACCGTAGCCTACTATTTTATTATGAATATGATCAATACTTGCTTGCTAACTGTCACTGAACATTTGACAAGGGTGTTTGTTCGATTGTTACACAAACGAAACTGAAATTCTCACGCGTAATTACAATTAATTACACACACCTTTCGCAGATTTATTGGAGTATATATTATTGCAAAATTTATATTTAGTGATAGAGACGACATTCTTTTAACTTGTCTACATGCGGTGACAGTAGCAAGTGATTTCCTTGTCTTTATTTCATGTTGTTTGTTGCTGGAATTTCATGCACAATGAAAACAATGTAAATTTGTGTCACTTAGGTCTGCACATTACGGACGCATTTTACGCTTATCCTATACTAACGCAATTCTTTCGTTAGCACAAAGAAAACATTTTGTGTGAAATTGTTTGCAAAGAATTTTTGTAATTTATTTCTTTCAATTTGAAAGAAATATAACATACAAACATATTTGAAATTTGTAGATCCGTGTTTGAAGATTAAAGGAAATCTTCATTTAAGAACCTTTTTTCCGCTACATAGACAGAGAGATAGATAGATAGATAGATAGATAGATAGATAGATAGAGATAGAAATATATAGATAATATTAGTGGTAAATATACACATACATATTCAGTCATATGTCTAAAATATATAGATATATATATACATACATACATACATATACATTTGTATAAAAAATAATTCCAAGGGGGTAGAATTCAGGTAGAGCTCAATGTCCAGGAGAGAGTAAGGATATAATAAAAAGGCTCAAACACTAATATTAGTGTTTAAGCTTTTTATTATTATTATTATTATTATTATTATTATATATATATATATATATATATATATATATATATATATATATATATATATATATATATATAATATAAAAAAAGAGATAAAAACACAGTACACTACCATAAGCTACCGTAGTTAACATCGCTGGCTTTATTCAGGTGCTTTTGCAGCAAGTGTTCCTCAAACACAACTATTATAATGCTACGGCACCCGAAGTTAATATGACGATATGTAAGCTAAGAGGGAGAATACCTGTCTTACACATCCTCCACTTCTTAACATACGGTGCCGTAGCACGATGATAGTGGTATGTGTTGCTTGAAGAATACGTGTTGTCCAGCCCCCAGAAGAGACATATCAGTCGAAACGATGTTAGTTTGGGGTAGAATCCTGTGTTTTTTACTTCCTTTTGTCTGTATTGCCTTGCTCCGCATATCCATTATTCTATGCGGATTCACCGAGCATTTTATTATACGCTCGTTTTTTTTTTGCAATAATTTTTCCAGACTTTATCACGCGCGCACGCACGCACACGCACACACACAAACTTATATATATATATATATATATATATATATATATATATATATATATATATATATATATATATATATACTGTATAAACACTTCTTTTAGATAAGTTTTTAGCATAGGATTTCTTATGCTAACCCCAGAGGAAGATATATACTGCCAGACGGTAAAGTGAAATCTTGTACGTTTTGCAACTTGTACGTTGTTCAAATTTTAGACAATTATTTCAGGATTAAAACTGTGTACTTGACGCCGGCAAATACCATATATATATATATATATATATATATATATATATATATATATATATATATATATATATATATATATATATATCCACACGTACAAACACAAAAAGAGGCACTCACTCACCTATACATTTGTACTATACATACATAAATATGTAGCCAACATATTGTGTAGAAATGTTAAATTTCCATGTTGGCGCTTTTATTATTCAAAGTCTATTCAGACAAAGGAAACAAACAATATAACAAACCAAATGATTTTACTCTGAAATTTTTTTTCATTTTTATATTAATATCGGAAAATTTTGTTCTTATAAGGATATATGCATGTGTGTTTTTCTATGTTCCTGTGCATAACATTTGAACCTTTTGTGTATAAATAGTTACATCCTGTCTATTTCAGATTACATTTACAATTATAGCTTAATATAAACCAGATGCGCTTATTAAATATATGCCATGGGATATAAAATAACTTGTACAAATAGTAGTCTTTTGACGGACTTATCTAATAATCTGAAGAAATGCATATAATAATGCACATTGATGAATTCATGCGTGTTCGTCATTAATTCTCAGTGATGCAAATTATGATTTTGGCTTATATTTAAACCTTTGATATTTTACAGGGTATTATGTCTTTCAAAATGATAAATTAGCATCATGAGACCTTTTCAAGCCAAATCCGGTAATAAATCACTTTTACTTAACAAGTTGTATTCTGAATTGGTATTCGATGCTCACGGGAAATATTGTTAGACAATTATGAAGAAAATAGATTACATTTCATTCATTCCACACTAGACGTTCTAATTTATCCATATCTTATATTTTTGATCATTATATAAATAAAATAGAATATAAACAATTGAATGCTTTGGAAATACTAAAGAGACTAACGTGCAAAAATGTATTAAAAATTGTTACAAAAATAGTATATAACATCATTAATCATCGGCATTAAACATGTCATGGCCAGTTCCTTATTTCGTTGCAATCCTTTCTGGCACCCGTTGTCATACATATATATATATGTAGCAATTAACTGATTGAAGGAGACATTGCAGTCGGTTATCACTCATCAAAAAGCTCTAAGAATATGGATATAAACATGCACTTTACTTCTAAAGAAAAAGCAAAGCTCAAATGACATGAATTGATTTGGTCGAAAATAATAAAGAAGGAATTACATATTGATTTACAATAATTAAACAGTAAATTTAATTTATATAGTTTTTAAAATCCCTAAATATCGGAGAGGCGTTTGATAATCAACCAACAAAAAATGATTACAGCCGAAGGTTGGCAATAATAATAATAATCGTCTTCTTCTTCTTCTTCTTCTTCTTCTTCTTCTTCTTCTTCTTCTGCTGCTGCTGCTGATGCTGCAATTGGAAACTCATGGGCAAGACATCAATAGCGTTATTTGAATAACCATGCAGTTTAATTATAATATCGTGCAATCACCTTTTGATAAACATTTAAAAGACCAGAAGGGAAGTAAACTACAACATACATTTATTTAAAAAGAAAGTATTTTAAGGAAGTATGAAAATTATTTATCTCCACTTAAAGTGAAAAGTTATTTTCCATTTGATAATGACTAAAGCTCGTGCTGTATTTACTTGGTATGAGAGATTTGCTTAGAGTTTTTAGGCTTTCTCTAAGAGACCTGCATATATTTTTTAGATTTATTTATTAGTGATAATTTTATATTGTCTTTTACAGTAGAGCTCATTTTGTACACGTGCCGGGGACCACTCGAGGTATTAGTTTATACTGTTAGGAGGGGAACATAACGGTTGACTCTAGACTTGAACAGATTAAGATTGTAGTGATCAGGGAAACATACGCTTGGAAGACTGTTCCAGAGGCCAGTAGTTTGTGAGAAGAGGCTGGTTGATTGGAACTTACTTCTCGCTGATGGAATACCGAGGGAATATGCGTAGATTGCTACTATGTAAGTGGCATGACGTTTTAGGTGCATGAAGGGGTTTAACCTGGCGGAACCAAAAATTGTAGTTCGTCGGAGCACTTTCCGTGGTAGTAGCTATGGAGCTGTTAGAGTCTTGCCACATTCCGCATTTGAGAGAGGGATTGGAAGGTGAAAAATAATTCTTCTCCAACGAGTTCTCTAAGACGCTTCTGAACTGAATCAAGCCTGGAAAATAAGATCAGGACAGCTCCCGCCCAAATATAGCAACGGTACTTCATTTTCCCCGTGATCTAGCTCTTATAAGGTAGAGCATGAGCAGTCAGTTATTTTTGGAGATAAAAGGGCCGATCATTTTACCTGCATCTTTAGCAAAGGATAGTATATAGCAGTCCCACTTCAAGTCGGGGGTATCGTGTTTTTTATTTCTTCAAATTTGTATAAGATTAGACACAGTGATAATGTTTTGTTTTTCTTAAATCATCTTCTGCTGAATACAATTATGTGTATATCAGGTTTTATGTGTTTGTTCATAGGAAAAGTTAAAAGTGGTGGAAACAATTTTCCAAATGAGAAAATATGATCATCTCTACTATAAGAATTACCATTGCCACTATAGAGGATATTTAAAGTTCAAAGTTTAAATATATATATATATATATATATATATATATATATATATATATATATATATATATATATATATATATAGATATATATCCGATAGTATGAAGAAAAATACAGAAAAACAAATAAAATATTAATATATAATTATATAATGTTAATATAAAGTCGACGTCGGACGTTTCGGTCTATTTAAGACCATCTTCATGGACATTTTCATTTAAACATAATTAACATTAGAACATATAAAAATTTAACACAAAAGACGATTTTTTAATATTTTAATATTTGGAAATCATCTTCGAATACGTTTTCACAACATCGCCCACGTGACGACGACGTGATCATATTTAAACGGAACGCTGATCTTATAGAAAAATTTCAGTTATCTGTTTGGATTAGTTATGCTCTTATGTCCATCGTCTTTTGTGTTAAATTTTTATATGTTCTAATGTTAATTATGTTTAAATGAAAATGTCCATGAAGATGGTCTTAAATAGACCGAAACGTCCGACGTCGAATTTATATTAACATTAATACAGCATAATTGCATATTAAGATTTTTGTTTGTTTTTTCTGTATTTTTCTTTCATATATATATATATATATATATATATATATATATATATATATATATATATATATATATGTACATATGCATACGTATATACACACACACACACTCACACATATTTGTATATATATATATATATATATATATATATATATATATATATATATATATAATTTTCCGCTAAAAATAAGTTTAAACATGAAGTCTAAAATCATTGTCTGTCTATGTTTAAGAACTAATCTCTCATGAGCGGGTTAACTTTTAAATAGGTTGAATGTAAACCCTACTCCCCACTATAACGAGAGGTGACAGAAATCGGGTTTAACTTTGCGGAACCGGGGCTTGTACATATGGATCAGGGATAAAAAATTTCCCGAACCACCGCAAACGATCAATCTTCTCGAGTGCAATGTGAATCAGGTGAAACTCCTATCAGCTATTCCCAGAGACCGAGAATGTCACAGTATTTATTTTCCCCAGTTGCATCTCTATACGCAGACACATCCACAACAGAGTTGCACTCTGCCCGAAAACGGTGCCAATAAAATGTTCCCCTTTGGATATTTCTTTAAATGAAACAATCATCTTACAATCGGGTGCATTTCAAACTTCAAATCCAGAAAATTATATACAGTCATTTAAATATAAAGCCAATTTTATTCTTCAAGAACACATAATATTGGACTGCATTTTCTTATATATGTAATCATGAGCATGAGTGTTAAAATATACACCTATCACTTGCTTCTAATTCAAAATAGAAGTTTATAATTCAATATTTTGTAACAAGAATATACATATAATATCAATATCTGCTCGACATAAAAGAATTATTATATATTGAATTACTTACTTTATTTACATTATTCGGACTGTTATCTTCATCTTCATTGCGATATTCACTACGTTTCAGCCGTTGTGCGCTCAGGCGTTCTTCAGATGACTGAAATTTCGAAATGACCGCTTTATTTCGACTGTTCTAGTTCCCCGTGCCATGTCTCTTCCGGATGTCTCAGTTATTTCCCTTTTACTCATCTCTCCAAGTTTGGTTCATCACTGCTGTTGCCTGGTATTGAACTCTCAAATGTTTTTGTCTATTCTCTGGATCTAACCAACGCCATAAACATTAGTGAACCACATTGCAGATTTAAGTTAAAAGGAAATAAGTGAGACAGTCAGAAGAGGCATGACGCGTGGATCTAGAGCAATATTCCCTGGTGGATGTAATAAAAGGTTTTGTTCGAAATTCCAATCACCTGAAGAAAGCCGGAGCGAGAATATGTCAAGGAAGATGAGGATAACAGTTCGAAAAATATAATATAAGTAATCCTACTACCTCTTTTCAGAGATAGTGACAGATAAATTGAATTATTGAAGATAAAGCAGATTTTTGTAAAACCAATGATACTTTCTTTTTTTGTAGCCGTTATACAAAATTATTTCTCGCAGTAGCTGGTCTGTATCGCTACAGACATATTACGTCATGTGATTTCCATAGCAAGGAGTTTACAGTTTCAGTGTTGTAATCACCAACTCAACCTGACTTTGAATACAGAATAATCCTTTTTTCTGTATATTGATTGTTCAGCCTATGTAAATTATAGCTGATAATTAATACTTATGTTTCGCAAGGCTATTTGTCAGAAAATGAAAACAGTCTTCAGAAGGAATTTGTAATACCATGCTCTTTAAAATTTCCCCGCCGATAAACACTAACTAATAACTCCATTAAACACGAATTAAAAGTGTCTATATATTGTTGGGTTCATTGATTTCAATCTTAAATACAAATCAAAACTACGTTTGATGAATATGTGCCGCATATATAAAAAATATTCCTTCCGTTTTTATGCTACGCAATTTCTTTTCTTTTCTTTCTTTTTTTTCTTAAAAGGAATCTTTATGACAACTATGTCAAAAGAGCTTTGTCACTCTGAATTATTCGTTGTTTTAATACATATTTTAAGCAACAACATATTAATATATGCACTAGGTGTCTCATAACAGAGTTTTCTCTTTTTGATCTTTATCAGTGCTTAAAGCTTAAATAAATTTCCGAAAGTTAAATCTCTGCAAATCAGCATTTTCAGGAGAGCGTAAATCAGATTACCAGATGAGAATTCTTTGAATCAGAATCATCAGCTACTTCTTCTGAATTATCAGATTGAATGAAAGTTAACTTTTCTTTGCGAAATCAATGGCAGATAGTAAAGCAAGATTAATTGTATTACAATCTTAACTTCTTCTTTATCGGGAGAAATAAGAAAATGGAATCATGGTCGTGGATAACAATAAATAATAATGATATAAAAATGATATTAGTCTCTTTGATTCGTTATTGAATACTTGATAGGATTTTGTTGGAAAGATTCTCTTAGAAGAGACGAAAGTTAACATGCAAATGGCGATAACAGTCAAGCAAATGATAATTTCAGCCGGCGGCTTAAAAAGACAAAGCGTATAAGAGTGATTCTATGTAGTTTATTCGCATCGTTCTACAAAATTTTAGGTTTTTTTTTTTACAAATACAAGTTGTAAATTTAAAACCATGAATTGATAATGAGCAAAAGTTTTAACGGAATTAAAGAAATAGAAATAAATTAATACTAAAAGCCAAGAAAATAATTACGATTTTATTCATCTACTCTTTTATTTTTCCTAATTTTCCAGCATCTTAAACTAAATCTAATATTTCCTTAAATGAATTATGAGTTTTCTCACCAGACTGGTCAATTTGTGATCACTTATGGCATGACATAAAGAAATAAAATAATAAAATTCTCCGAGTATTGAACAACATTTCCAGCTATAAACGCATAACATTACTACGAATTATTTGAATATATATATATATATATATATATATATATATATATATATATATATATATATATATATATATATATGAACTAATATATATATATATATATATATATATAAACATTACTACGAATTATATATATATATATATATATATATATATATATATATATATATATAATTAGTTTATGAGAAACTAGGGAATCCAGAGAGCTCAATGTAAATCCAGAGCAAATAATTTAAATAACCAACAAAATAACACTTTCAAATACTTTCAAAGTAAAGCAAAATAACAGCGTCTGTTTCTAGCTTTTTTTACAAAGTAAATTAGTGACATCTTCTCTCCTCTTCTCTCTTAACTTCCTTCTCACTTTTTCTCTCTATGTTTTTTTCTTCTCTACCCCTTCGATATTAATATATAACTTCCGTTTAAATGGGTCAATATCAGCTAACTCACTCATATCTTCTCTATCTCCTCTCACTTCCTCACTTAGTTAATTTACATATGTTTAATACGGCCCGTCAAAAATATGTAAATTTTCTTTTCATTTTTTGTTTGGAAGTAAATTCTGATGATCCGCTTTCTTTTTAAAAGGACTGTGTTAAAATAATTTATTACATGGAAATTAAAGTGGTCTGTTTTTATTTAATATATATATATATATATATATATATATATATATATATATATATATATCATGATGATCATAATATACAAGGTAGTAAAGCCACAGAGACACAAGGTGATACTGTGTGTGTGGAAGAGTAAAAAACAGAAAAATTGCTGAGGAGCGAGAACAAAAGTAGAGTAATAAATGTGACAGCTGACAGCGATTGACATTTTATTAAATTTTTTGCAACTTAAAGTAGGTCGGAGAGCATGGAGGCGCAAGGGATTCCTACTAGTAAGAAGTGAGAGAAAATAAACTGTTAGCATAGAATTTACGGTTTTCATCTAGCCAACTCCTTTTTAACGATGAGAACACTTCGCCAGTCAAGTACTGTGCTTAAATTCGACGAATCTAGAAACAGTATTTCCAGGGCTCGTCCGAACAATTACTGCGAAATTCCATATAGAATAGTCACAAAGAGGCAGTCGTACGGCAACGGGAAAGGCACAGAATGTCAAGTGTACGGTGACGGGAAAAGGTACAGAGAGTCAAGTGTACAGTGATAGGAAAGTGCCTGAAGACGAGACACCAATAATATTTCTGATTCTTCTTTGTATTTTATCAAAGAATACAAGGTAAACAGCAGGAGTACCGGAACATATGTGGCAAAATGTTCTAAGTAGAGACGAATGGTAAACTTATAGATATGTAAGATATATGCTGGAGATAAAATAGTCTACCACAATAGTGAACTAATTTTCTTACAAAACTCACCTAGCAATTGTTTCAGTATAAATAATTCCACTTCGTGTAAACCTAGAACGTTAGCTCGAGAAGACACAATGAGTCACTCCCCTGAATAGAGTGTACCTCAGATGATTAATATAAATCAGCTTTGTTTTGGTGGCGTGAAAATTAATATATTTGCTATAATTTCGTATTTCTATTCCTACTTAAAACCAAAACAAAACGGGGGTACGTCATATAAATTATCAATGGATCGAACCAAAGTTTGGATCACAAATAAAAATGTAACATAAAATCATGTGTGAAATTATCAATTTATGGTATTAAAGTTTACGGATTTTTTTATCGAATTGCATGGGATTGATTTTTTTTAAAATTACATTATGTTGGTTATTTAAAGCCGAGTTTCATAAGATTGTAAAATTATTAAGTTTAAAGATAATATTGTATTAAAAATATTTGGAGACTATCATTGTTCCAGATACAACTCGTATTATTTATCCCTTACCTGGATGGAGGTTTTTAATTCTAGGTTATTTTCACGTAAATGATTGTAACGAACACAGCTCGAACTCGAAATCGGCACTACGAATTAGTATAGCGAGGCGCAATCTATTACATCACACGTGCATCTGTCCTTTGAACTGAACCCTAATATAATCATGATCATGTATTCCATTCAGATGTTTATGCTGAATGATGAATTTTGTGTCGAATGAAAAAAAAATTCTCTCCAACCCTAATAAATAATTTGTTTCCAGCCTATTATACAAGCTTTAAACTACATAGAATAATGGTACTGGTACCACAATGAAGGATTTGTTTTTCTCAATTGAAAAATATAACTTTGAAATGCCTTAACTCATTGCGATGTATTTCTTTTTTTTACCAAATGTGTATATACTATTTAAGAGAAAAAAAATTCTATTCACTTTTTACTCCAACTGGGCACAGGAAATTCAAATTTGGCAACTGAGACGCATACTGTCATTACTGAAATTATTACAAGTCTTAAGGAGTAGCTCCCTTTCAACGGGCCCTTTGTCATAGTTACAACGATCCCTGTGATCGCCTGAAAAGGAACCCATCAGAAAGCCTGTTACTAAAGCTGCTTTGTCCCGATCTGGGCGCCATTGTTTAAATCTTTCTTACTCTTTCCCACGTTGGCTTTCAACGAGTAGCATGTACAACAACTGCTCTCAGAAAAAATAAACTTCTTCAACAAATCTATGGAATCCAGGATTGTAGCGCTTACTCCACGCGAAGAAATATTTTCTCAATCATCAGGAAATCTGGACGATGAGACATCTGCCATCAACATAATAATAACTAAATTGTAAGACTTCAATGAACTGTAAACAGGACGTTTCTTTCCAGATAATTCCGCAATATACCATTTTTTGAAAACACAATTATTGTAAACCTTCTATCTTTTTTCTTCTGTTATACTCAGGAAAAGTTTTGTTTTGTTCATTCTTCTCCCGCCCGGCATTAAATTACCCTTTTTTTCTACAGTGGTAATTACTTATCTTTTCGAAAACAGCTTAAACGGGTGAAACACCAACATTTCAATAACGTTTTTCAGTTCAAGCTGTAACTAGAATTTAATCGTGTCAAAACCTGATTAGTGATGGGGAAAATAATAAGGTAATCGAAGTTTCCCTAACAAAAAAAAGAGAAATGATCGGAATCGCTATGCTATAAAATATTTCCACGAACCGAGAAGTATATGGCATCATAATGTGATAAAGCAATCAGAAACAGTCTCAAGTAGATGACAGAGTAATCAGGTGAACTAATTATTTAAGGTCTATTTTCAATCAGGATATAACGTCACAGAACGTGGACCAATCAGACGCGGCAATTTTTAAACGTTTCATTTATCAAATGAATTTCTAACATATCTTAAACTACCGTATCTCTCTTTTACCATATAAAAAATCTTTGGTTATTCTTTAGACTCTTAGATCTGGGCAATTAGATATATGCTGGGATACGACGTTACTATAGGCAACATCAAATGCCACACCAAACCTCTTAAAATAATAAATATGTTAAATTTAAACTTAATAAATCTTGAGCCGTTTGTTAATCACTGAGTAAACGTGCAATGACATTCTACTCAGTAATTCTATTTTAAGTTTTTATCCTGCAGCCGCATTGTACACTCAGAGGGATGCACAAAACCTTACTGAATTAATCCACATTACCTTTTGCAGAAATTTATTTTTCATGCGTAACTCGAACATATTACTCTTTTCTAGAGAACTTTATTAATCACAGCCGTCATATAGAGAATTGATACTAGGTTTAAAGTTGGTGTAGTGTCATTGAATAAAGTATCAATAGCAGCTCTAATATAAAATTCATATCAGCAGCATCTCAAGAACAATAGCTGTAGCAAAAATAAAATCACGTGAACCCTAAAATTACACTCTATACCGGGGTATTCCCTCTTCGAACTGTTGACACTTTCAAGGCGGAACCTACAAAGGCTGCGAATGCTTGATATAAAACACACCAACAAAGTATTTTCCCACTATTACATATTAAAATTGCTGAGCATTTTGATGTGTATACAATTTACGTGTCACTAAAGAAATTCTTCTTTTAAACCTTTCTGTTGTCAATTTTGTTTTAATAAATGCTATCTTTGCATTGCAAATGAACTGGTCTGTTATTTTGTGCTTGTAATACTTACATCAACATTATTCCACGTGCTATATTCATTCCTTCCATATTTATTCTACTTCATTCAACCATTGGAATTAATGACACTTTCAGTTAGAAGCCTTATCGGCAACAAAGGACATTAGCAATCATATACATTCTTGGGTAGTGATTTTTTTTTCTTTTTACTTATTTTTATGTTGTGTTTATTAGGGATTACATTAGATAAAATTTCCTTAGTTTTGAATCTACGCTAAAGCTCAAATATTTAATATTTATTAAGGTTTCCCGAAACGAAATCAGTATCTCTAAACACATCATTATTATATATGGATTTTATTGTGATAATTCATCTGATATAGATTTATATTGTATTTTTAGCACTAGTTATTTCCCATTCAACACAACAGTTTATCCTCGATTAAATTTCAAGAAAACGAGATTACTACACTGAAATTACGGCTTTTCTTCATACGATGTCAGGTCAACAAAGGATAGATTACCTAATATAAATACCCTTTCTGACTAGAAAAATGTAAAGAAATGTTTATTTATGCTGTAAGCATAGCAAGCGTGGAAAGGTAACTACAAGTCGGATTAAAGGAAATAAAGCAGGAATGACAAAACATCAATTGTAAGAATATAGAATGTAATGTAGTGGGCCAACATCTCAGAATGCAAACTAAAAATTTGCGATACCAAAATTACGTAAGTAAAACAATTTAAATATCATGATACGGAAAATGCGACTCAGAAATCCGGAGATGCATTGAAAAAGAGAAAGCTGCTTTCCAAAAAGTATTATGAAACATGAAAATTTTGTCAAAAGAAAAACAAAGAAAAAGTCCTGAAATGTTATATCCTCCTACACAGCAGACAATGCTGGTTATTCTCATTAAAGATGACGTAGAGACATGAGACAACAGAAATGCTGTTCAACAGAATGATACTGAGGATGCCATAAACTGTTTCTATTTTACTGAAAACGTCGTCATTGCACACATGTTCAAAGAGAACACTTATTATCAAAATCCGAAAGGGACAGTTGATATTTCTAGCGTATATACAGAGAAAAGATGATATAGTGAATTTTATAATCCTAGAAAATATTGAAGGCAAGAGGGACAAACGAAATCATAGCATAAAAGTTTTCAGAGCAGTGATATGTTATCCGACCGCATAGAAAATGAATGCTGTGTGTAACATTTTCGAAAGTGGCTCCAATTTCAAGTGATGAGAAGATCAGATAAGGATCCCCAGACGAGTCGTCGGAGCGATTTCTGCAGAGTCCTTCTACAAATCACTAGAGACGATTTACTGAAGGTAACATCACTCAATGACAAATTTTATAATTGTATTAATAATGAATATTAATAATGAATATTAATAATAATAGCTGGCCACTAGTATTCGAGGATACCCGTCTAATGGGGCGTCTAGCCAACCCCTATTGCAGATGCTCGCACAGGCGCATTTATGTTTGTTCAACACCCACCGAGCCAACCTGTGGTTAATGCTGCAACTATGCTGAACAGACCTTAGCTACAGTTCATGAGAGACAGCGTGTTATCTAGAATGATAAACAATCTGAACAAGAGTATCCCTCGGTCACGATAATTTGTGACTTCGTACAATCTTAGCTGTCGACGGCCTCATGTGTTCCGTCTAACCAATTTCAATCACAAGGCTTGGCTCAAAACGTGGTATGGTTTCAGGCCCTTTACAAAGATGCCGCAAATACATACATACATACAAACATAACATGAAATTGAAAAAGCTTGACAATTGTTTTAAGAGATTTGTTCTATATTTATACGTTCTTTTTATAGATACAAATATTTAGGAATCGAACCTGTATCCTCTACGGAACTGTTGTGTAGCCTGACGTGCTTTTACCGATTGAGCCACAGAGGAGAGTTTCGGCTTGCAAGCTCCGTTTTCAAGGAGAATCGTGGTTTTAAAACAGTAAAATCGGCCTTGCTAACTGAAACGCTCCTCTGTGGGGAAATCGGTAAAAACACGTTAGGCTATATGATGGTTCCATATAGGATACAGGTTCGATTCCTGTCGGAGGACGATTAATTTCTAAGAAAATATCTCGGACATTCAGACCGGTAAATGTTATTATTACTATTCATTATAAACACAGCATTTACTTAAATATGTGTATCTATAAAAAGAACATAGAAACATAGAAATGTCTTAAAATACACACACACACACACATATATATATATGTGTGTGCGTGTCTCTCCTTCTTATTGCGTAAACACGCTTTTATTTTCCATGCAAGATTTTCCAAACATTTATTCACGGAAATTCCTGATATTTTCCGTTCATTGAGGACAAACACATTTTAGTATAATAAATAATTATTAGTATATATAAGTGCATGCATTTTTGCTTAGAATATTCGCAATCATTTTTGTTTGATAAAATATTGATTAAAATTGAACCCTAATTATATTTCTTATATAATATAATGCATATAATAATATCAAGTAAATGTCGTAGCATGAATATACTATTGTGCTTTGGTATATTAGTTTATAATATTGCATAGATGAATGTGTGGGATTACCCTACTTTGCCTGGAACTTCTAATATCTGGTGCTGCAAAAATGCAGTATGAGAGGAAAGAACCCGAACTCAGTATTTACTCCATATGCCGTACAGACACAATAGGTGTAGTTCCATTTTGGGTGTGGGAATATTTAGTCCCAATCAAACCACATCTCTCATACAACTCAAAAATATATATGTTAAAATAAATCTTTATGATTTTCACGTAATAATGTCTCGACATCACTTGAATAACTGGTAAACCTCACAAAATTGTGGTAAATTACTGCCGCTAGAAACGGATCAATGTGTTACAAAGTAATAAAATGAAACGTTATTTTCGGTCATGGAAAGACTTCAGAGAAAATATATTGATGTGCGTTTTCAAAATAGGTGATTATTTGATCAAGATGTTCACCGTGTTCTAGAGGCGCGCTTATGTTATCGGTGTGCTTTCCCCGTTTAAAAATAAGATGAAATTTCAATTTTTATTAGGAGCCGCATTTGTGTTTAGTTCGATCTATGCCGATTATTATTGATTTCTGTGACTAATAAAAATAAAAATAGTGATAGCTAATCAAACACCTGTTCACACTAGAAATTTATGTTTAAGGAACCAATCTCTCATGAACTAGTTAACTTTTAATAGGTTGAATTTACCCCAGTCTCTCCACTGAAACGAGAGGTGACAGAAGGTCGGGTTTAACTTGCGGAACCGGTGCTTGTACATACGGGCCAGGTACAAAAATTACCCGAGCCACCCGCAACCGTGGGTTGCGCTGGCCTCGGTATGACTACCGATCAACCTTCTCGAGGGCACTGGAACCAACAACGTTTCATGCTTGTACACGGAGTTTATGGCCTGAAAATTGCGTTCATGCATCAAACAGATTCTCGATATTAATAGTACATTTATATTTACACGCTTTACCGGATATTCATTACTTTTTACCATAAACATAATATATGCTTAAACTATATATATATATATATATATATATATATATATATATATATATATATATATATATATATATATATTGGTCCACATTGTGTTCAAGATTTCAATGTCTGAAATAATAATGGCTTTCGATAGTTGGACACATTTTGTGATATGAGTCTTGCTGTCAACTTTTCAACATTACTGCTGATATTTTCAACAATACATATCCTCTGTGCGCTCACACCAGATCTTTAAGATTAATACTTGTTCATAATGAATTTAAACATTTAAGTTTTAATATGATTCATGCTTAAAAAACGTACTTACAACATTCATCACTAAACATCAGGACTGAATGCCATTTCATGTTAAATAAATATGAATATTTTTAAAAAAAGCGATTACATCTATTCATATTGTTGCATTAAAATAATTCAGAAAGCAAAATGCATGTTTTTTATAAATGTGAGAGAAATTCTTGTTTGTACAACAACTTACGGCGACACAATATTAAAAAAACCCTCTTCCCGTATAATCACTGAAGTTACGCAATGTCGATTCTGTTCAGTACATATACAGGCGCCCGCTTAGAAATAACGTGTATTGTATGTTTGGATGTGCGGGTGGTGTACTGGATGTGACGCCACCCTGGGTCTTGTCCTGTGATGGTCGTGGCGCCAATTGTGACACCACCGGTCAGTCCTTGTCACAGCCGTTAATTTTGACGCCTCTAAACCTGGGCTGACTGCAGCACCATCTGTGACGATCTAACCCTTGGCTGGTTCGGATGGAAATATGGTTTACCACGAAACCATGTGTGACACTAATCCCTCTGGTTGTCTTGGTCACGGTCGATGTCTGGTTAGATTCGATATCAGCTTTGTTGTTCCCATCTCGCCTCCACCGTCTGGTTACCGAAGTAACTGCTTTGATTTCTAGTCTAACCTTCCCACGTTGTGATTTGATCTTAGGTAGACGAAATCAATCAGGCGTCTGGCCGTAGCGCAAGCTGAATCCGGGGCAAAGGTGATACAGCACAAGAGCATGTAAAAGAAAATAATGAAACAAACTCAATATGTTCAAATGTGTTGAAAAAATAACAAGTATCTTTATATCTGTTTGATGAATACAGGACTGCATCTTTCTCCCAACCCGCTTCTATGTATTCGTGGCACTTTGCGTTTCCCAGACGAGTCTTGATAACTTAAGTTGTTTTTCATTAAACTACTTTTTGGTATCTTCATACGATATTCGTTAAAACTTGTTTTGGTGGTGTGAGTCTAAGCCGTTCTTCAGAAAAAAATTGCTTTAGGTTAGAAGTCTAAGTCGAAATGCGTGGAAATCTTTCAGTCAGCTCCTGCGAGGCTGGTCTCCGAGCTCACAGCTCTCTGTCGATCTGCGTGCGTCTCAGATCTCCAACCCAACTCAACTGTAACTCCAACTCCAACTGTGGGGACGTTCGTTTATATGGATGCCGACCAAAACCGGGTTGGGTCCTGTCGTGGTTTGTGTTCTTCGATAATTTCAAATCCCTAATAAGGATTCTCTTTGCCTTTGGACAGGAACATTTATCACTTCGCATTTTTGGAAGTCAATTACTTTCTGTCTTAGAGGGGTTCTCCCCCTCCTCTCTGTGGGTGGAGGCTTGAGAAGAATTATCCTCCTAAACTCTTCCTTTCTCATATTGGTATCACACATCAATCCCATCAGTCGGCGTCAAGAAGTTTCCCTTGTTTCTCATATGTTCATCTTCGCCCATCTCTCCCACCACCACTCAGCCAATCAACGCTCGGTTGTGTGGGTGTGGCTAGACTGGCCTCATTTTAAAATTATCACCCAAAGAAATAAAATTACCTTTTCTTTCTTTCTTTCTTTCTTTTCTATCGGCTAGAGTTCTTATGAATCGTACTGCGGACATTACATTTTTATCTTAACTTTGGGGTCACCTGGAATTCATTAGCGGAAATTTTCCTGACTCATTAACTATCACTAGTCAACTATTTAACTGGGTGGTCGACTAAATCTCTATGTCTTTCTCGTCTCAACACCATTGCATTCTGTCGCCAACTGCTTGTACAGATAGTAATAATGATTTCCCCTTCACGACCCTATCTCCTCATGTCAAGATCCGGCCATACAACAGATGGGTCTCCTCGCTGGACACAAGAACCAAAACCAAATGATATCTCCGAAAGATAATTACTGGTTATTCTTTTTGAGGTGATCTCACCTAATTCTTTCTCGGTCGCATGCTTGACCCAGTTTCAATTATCTTCTAGAATTCTGCTTTGTATGCCGCGTCATATCACTAATTAATTCTGACAGAATCCGATACCCGCTTTTCTTACGAATGTTCTATCTTCTGCGAAAAAAATACCTTTCTTCGTAAATGAAAATAAAATCTTTACCCATTTTTCTTTTGTTAAAAAAAAATAATATCGCCCGGTATGTCTTTCGTTATAGCTCTTTCTCGCTTTAAGCATTTCTTGTTTTTAATTTCCATGCTTAATTAGTTAGCCAATTACCATAGCTAAATAGTTTCACAGGATAATTGTTTGGAAATGATAACTGGAGAGCCGTATTCCGATTCTCATTGTTTTCGTCATATACGCTTACGCGCAAACACACTTGGAAAAGATGAGAATCCAATTCTTCTCGCCCTACTTATAGGTTAATTAGTACAAATAATATCCTTAAAATCATATCTCTAAAAATTCTTGCCTTCTAAAAATCTTTACTGGCTTTATATAGCGTGAAAATATTTGATAAACAGTAGAAAAAGAATCAATTAATCATTCATTCAACCAAAATGCTTGTACAAAAAAATAAAAATAAAAAGCCAGCATCTTTCATCTATTGTAGAAATCAACCAAGTCTTTTGAAGAAATTCTCAATTCTAAAATAGCTACTTTGATTCATATCTACTATACGTCGTCCTGGGTATGACGATAAACTACATCCGATAGTATGGCATCTGATCGGGAGGTTTTGAGAAGCATTGAACCCTCACTTAATTACTCTTGTTCTCATGTCGACCCTGATCCGGGCAAATAGTTAATACAGAATCTGGGGATACAACTGTAAAGTATAAAAATGCACTTTAGTAAAGCAATACCAGTAATACGTTTTTGGAGAAAATAAAAATTTTCTGCAATACCTTTTACTTTCGACTAAAAAACATCTTTACAAAAATACGTCGATGAAAGCTGATCTAAAATCTTACAAAAAATAAATATTCTATTCCTACGTACCAATGACAAAAACCTGTCAGCAATAAATAACCGATAATGATGTAACCTAAAACAAAATGATCAAAACCTACAACACATAATGCTATAATAAAATCGGCGCTGTCAATGAGGTTAAATTTGAAGAATTATTTGAGTTACTTTGAAGAAGTCATTAATTTCATTGACGTTAGTTAGTTGAACCAATAAAACTACGATCTATTAGTACTCCCTTTTTTAAACAAATGCCCTACGACAATTATTTCAATTAAGCATGCGCATTAAATGTCTAACACAGTAGATTATTTTTTAATGCCGAATTTTTTTTGCTGCTGTAATCAAGGCAATTTTGACGAGATGGAAATTTATTCATAAAATGCTTTTTTTATTTTATTTTTGAAGATGTAGTAAAATCCTCTTTCAGGTTTTAGCTCATTGTTTTTAGTATTGATTCATCCTTTATTGTTTTGGATCTAGCAGTAACAAATTTTATGTTAAGTTTAGATTCTTCTCGATTGTACACGTGTTGGAGTTATTTGAGATGGATATAAGAATCAATGTGTATAGGTCTAGTGACTGAATGGTTTTAATATTCTTGCTCCATCCAAGAGGTTCTAAAATAAATTGTCTGTGTGTGAGTAATGTTTGCAAAACTTTACTATTGATATATTTTGTTTTCCATAAGGCCTCCTCGTTTTTCAAATGACTTGTTCTTCATGTGGTTAGGATTCGTCGGTAAGATTATATTTCCGTCGTTTCAATTATTTAGAAGAGTTTTATGCTTTTATTCATCATTCAATAATTTATAGGATGTTAGATATTACCTAGCTGCTAGGCACTTTTTATTTCTTTCTCACAACTTTTGCTATCACATACTAATTTATATAATTTATAGCTGTCACCTTTCGCTGTTGATATGCGTCTTTATCATATTTTCCTTGTTTGATAAGACAAAACACATGTAGTTAAATTTCATTTCTTTTTGGTTTAACTCATAAGATTTGGATCTACCATTTGGTGACAACCATGTATTCTGACGTCTTAAAGTTGATTAATACTTTCTCCTAACTCTCCAACACTACTCTATGACAAAAAAAAAAACTCTTTGTTTTATTTCTGAGTCTGCAATCAGCACCGTACCATATGATAGCATTTGTTTCTATCTGCTGATTATAAATCTTACGATCATCTTGTACTCATAGGATCATCTCACTGTTAAATACATCTAGTCAGAAAATAGTTTATTGTATTACTTATCGTTTTCTTGTTGAGTATCCAGTGAAAATCATTCTATAAAATGTCGCTTAGTGTGGATTAAGCAAAGATGTATGGTTGTGCGTGTTTGGACCTGCTGAGGTTATTTTCCTTTAGTGTACAGTGATTTACTCGTGCTGACTAGGCATTTAAGGCAATTAGGAGATATTACTCTGCTCAGGTGTTTACTCAATCGCAGTCGTTTTTTTCTAGACATCATGTCAGGTCAGTGAGGAGAAGACATTTGTCACGATATAGGAAGATTTGACAGGATACGATGACTATTTGAAGAAACACTTAATACAAACTGTCATTGTATTCATAAATAATTTCATCGGGATTTCGACGTTAAGGATTTTATTTACAGGACACGTTACGTTAATTAGCATACAAGCACACAAACAGACAACTACGCACTCGCAAACATACAAGCCCAGAGACAGATACATGCAATCACACACACACAAACACGCACACACACAAAATATATATATATATATATATATATATATATATATATATATATATATATATATATATATACATACATACACACACAGGCGTATACATTCACAAAATGCACACACAGGTGCGCTTGTGTGCATATATATTTGTGTTTTAGCCAGCAGTATTTTATATACATTTTGAAACACTTGATATATGTAATGAAAAAATATAGCTTCATCACAAATCTGGTTTTAACATGTAAGCAGCGATATTTGGAAGTGATGAAACGAAAACAGCATTTATTTTATAATTCTTAATGTAAACCGGATGTGTGAGCTTTTGTGTATATATATATATATATATATATATATATATATATATATATATATATAAAGAATGTTCAACTTACAAATATGAATTTTTCACCGATTTCGAAGTTTCTTGGTAAAACTTCCTTTCTTCAGACGGTTCTGGTTTTAAATAATATTTTTTTCAATTTATTCTGTGTCTTTTTTAGTCCATTTTTATTTCTCCGATTTGTACGCGTGCGTATTCGTGAACTGTTGAAACTTGCATAAAGCATGGAATAATAATAATAATACAACACAAAATGTACTGAAACAAAATGTATTGAACAAAGAAAGTATACACAATATTTACAGATAGTTTGGTATATTCTTGGGAAGACCGTTCCTGTAGAATGGGTTGACTTAGTCGCAGTCGGGCAGAGTCTCTGGATTGGATCTCTTCTTCATGAACTTAGCTTTCTTTTACACGCGAACGTTCATGGTGTTTTTTTGTTTTGTTTCCGTCTTCGTTTTTTCAGCAGTAGATTTTTCTTACAGTTGTAAATTTTTTCTTCGAAATTAAATTAAATTAATTTCTTATGGTCTGTATGAAAGATGTTATGTTATGTTGCATTATTTATTAAATTGTAATATTTGTTAATTAAATTATAATATTTTATGTTGCATTTGTGTTATTAATTGATATTTTAATTGATTTATTATGTTATATTATTATTAAAGTAACAAGTTAAATATTTGATAATACGTTGGGATCGAAACATTTTCTCATTCTTCTTACTTAATACTTTAATTTGATTATTAAAAGTTAATATTGCTAAATTTTCTTTTAAACACTGTCTAAAATTCCTATTGCTATGATTTTTATGTAATATTTTTATTATGTTTATTTAGTATTTACTCCATAGTATTCATATAATTATAACTGCATGATTTTAATTAACTTTGTTTAATTTGCATCATGACAAGATCCAACTAGACTCCTGTTGAGTTGCGATCTGAAGGCGATGGGAAGCACGCTTCAGGCTCCCGCAAGTGATACCCACCTTCAAAAGGAAGGGACCAATTGACCTCATTAGGTAGTACATGGCATGCCCACCCCTTTTCTTTTCAGTCGGATCGCAGCGATTCGTTGCGGTGTTTCTTTGGCTCGTGAAACACATCTCTGTTCTCCTCCAAGGGATCGTTAATTTTATAAGAGGACACACTTTTGTGAACCAGACCGCACTAAAACATCAGGGCGTGCATCAGTCTGAATGAGGTATATCTGAAATTGCAGAGGTGTTTTAATATCAACTAACATACCACAATTACGGCCTCCACTCAGTAGCATCATCTCTGGTGTCATTTGGATCTTCCGCGCAGAGCGTTCACATTCCTTATGAAAACGAATCTTAGGCTCTGTGGGCTTTACGGGAATCTTCTTGGCTTCTTAGCATTGTGTACTGACTAATACAATGAATACTTCCAGCATTTTCATAAGACGACACGTATACATCTGCAGTGATTGAAGGCAGGCATAGAGCACTTAACGTAAAGTTCCTGGACCACTTTCACATAATTAGCATATATCGGCGTCATTGTACCCCCATAGCTTGAAGTTGATCACATGTGGGATATCATCGATTCATCGCCGGGGGAATGATAATCCCAATGGCTTCATTGCAAACATGGTGTTCCATGATAGCTTTATCGAATGAATATTACTCCATGTAGTCCAAGCACATTGTTTGAACTGGGACACAGCCATAGCTGTTCTCTGCTCTTCCTCGAAACTCCTGATTTCTTCTATAACTGTCACATTTTCCCTTTTGAATCTGTTTGGAGAAAAAACTCGTTGCTTTTGTTGTTCAGACCACCTCGATTCTTGTAGGATACCATCATAATTTCCTTGGATCGCAGACTGAGTTCTGCTTCTTGGTTGGCTTATACTGCCGGCAATTTAGTGCTATTTTTTTTATATGTGGTGGTAACCTGCGGATGAAATTAACTGCCGAGATGCTCATCATTATGTGAAGGGTACCTGGCCGATCGGTGAGGAGAGTTGCAGGTTTGTGGCATTGCTATAGAATCCTGTTGTGGGAAAACAGGGGCGAATTCACAGCCACTTGTGCGGGTAATTCGTGTTACACTGTTTTGTCTGCTAAATGCCAGGCACATTAATATCATACACGTGCAACGGCCACATAAGGTGCGGAAGTAAATCATGTTGGTAGCACCAAATCTTTAGTTTGACGGATTGATGTGTTCTATTGATGGAGTCAAGTCCATCTAGTGCCAGTTTCTGCATGTCTTTACCTCAGCGCCAATCTACCAATAAAATGCCATACAGCCGTCCTCGGCTCTTCACTGGCTTTTCTTTGACTGTCGAGACCACGTCGCCCACAATACTGAAGTGAACCTCTCTGGCAAAGCTTTTGAGTAATGGTAATCTCCGGATTATCTTGAGTGTTGACTTCACGTGGAGAGCATATGTCAGCGCTTCAGAAGTTTAAACAAGACCAGAATGTTGGTGCCATCCATGAACGGTCTGGAAGGAGGAAGGACCATTTGTCGTTTAGTCATCACTCCCTTTTCTGTGTCCGCTGTACCCCTTAACACAAGTTCCATGGTCATAAAGAAAAGAAGTGGTAAAATCACACACACAATCCTGATGTCGACCTTGATGCTAGAGTTACTAACGTTGAATTGAATAAACGCTGCTCTGAAATATTTAATTATGATTTTTCCAACCTTACTAGAGAAATTGAAAAATTCACGGAACATTCGAATTAGCTCATGCGGAACTGATTCATACGCGTTCACAAACACAAACCAAACTACATAACGCTCAGTTTTAATGTTTTTTGTTGATAGGATTAAGTTCCAAATCCTCTTTAAATGCTCCAGAGAGACGGATAAGGAAGCTATAACGGCCTTCTAGACAGCTGTGTCTATGTAATTGTTTTCCTTGTAGGAAGTCAGTCAGACAACGGGCATGGATCCCAAAAATATTTTACCCTTTGCATTCAAGAGGAAGTCGGGCCAGAAATTTGGAATGGCTTTTTTAGTTTTTTTCCTTAGAAAGCCATATGCTATCCAATTGGCGCCGTTCATGTGGAAAAATACCAAGTTCCCAAGTCCGCTAGATGAGGGTATCAGTTGCTTGAGGATGTTTAGACCATTTTTATATAACTTGTAGGATATTCTAATTATTCCAGATGCACGAGCGGCACGGGATTTTTGGAAGAATTTACGCACACACACATTGCTGTGGTAGGATCCACCTAATTTGCATAGTGGAGTACCGACCATATAAATATGGTTGGTACCGGGAAGAGAGGGAGGAATCAAGAGATTCAACCAGAGACTCTGCCCGACTTGTAAGAGAGCTACCGGTTACACTAAAGGAAATTAAAAAAGAAGCTGAAAGCGATGATTTCATTTTAGAAATAAAAAGCAAAATGGTAGCAAATGACCAAAAAGTGCTGGAGATTTATTCAATAGGTGAAGGAGTTTTATTATATGGTGAGAGAGTAGTAGTACCAAAAAAGTTGCAGAAAAGAATACTACGGGACTTTCATATGGGTCACCCAGGGGTTAATAGAACAAAAAGTTTAATGCGAAGCTTTGTATATTGGAAAGGAATGGATGTGGATATCGCAAACATGGTTCATCGATGTAAAGGGTGTGCGTTAGCAGCTAAGACACAACCTATAGTACACAAACCATGGCCCAAGACAGATCATCCGTGGACAAGATTACACATTGATTTCGCTGGTCCAGTAGAAGATTATTACTACTTAATAGTGGTAGATAGTTTTACAAAATGGCCGGAAGTACTACGCTGCGAAAAGCCTACGTCTAATACCAAAACAACTTTCTTGCACGAACTATTTGCACGGTTCGGTGTGCCAGAGTGTATTGTGAGTGACAATGGTACACAATTCACTTCTGAAGAATTTAAGGAATTTTGTGAGTTATATCAAATTAACCACATAACGACGCCGCCGTATCATCCGAGGTCCAATGGACTCGCAGAAAGATTTGTCGATACTTTAAAGCGCGCTCTGAAGAAAGCCTCAGGAGTTCCAACGGAAAAGGCGCGTCAGCAATTCCTACAAGTATACAGAATCACGCCAAACCAGAGAACACACTGAAACATGGCACCAGCTGAACTAATCTTCGCTAGGAATGTGTAGTCAGAGTTTGACAAACTTTTGCCAGGAAAAAATAGAGTAAAGAATACTATGTATACAGCGAGAAAAAGATACACCTCCGGAGAGAAGGTGTATTTCAAGTGCTACAAAAACAACGTTGAGTTCTGGGAGCGAGGCATCGTGGACAAGAGAATCGGTGACCTGGTTTACATAATTAAAGGGCCGAAGAATACTCATAAAAGGCACCAGAATCAACTTAAAAATGTTACGTTATAGAGCATGAAGAGAGTATACCGGATGAGGAGGATGATCCCACTGAGGTAATGTATGATATGTTTCAAGTAGAACCTCTGCAGAATACTCCTGAACCGAGAAGATCCGGTAGGAAACGAAAGTTCACGGACCCATTGGACGTGAATCTAAAACGGAAAAAATATTAAAATTAAGCGGATGGACATATGCATATGAAGTATTCAAATGGATCTACAAAGAAATAGCCATAATCATCAACCCATATAGGAAACCAGTTTGAAATCCAAAAGGGATTCCAAGGCTTGGGAGGGGGATGTTGTGGTAGGATCCACCTATTTTGCATAGTGGAGTACCGACCATATAAATATGGTTGGTACCGGGAAGAGAGGGAGGAATCAAGAGATTCAACCAGAGACTCTGCCTGACTGCGACTCAGTCAACACATTCTCCAGGAACGGTCTTACGAGGAATATACAAATGACTATATGTAAATATTGTGTACACTTTCTTGTTTCAATACATTTTGTTCTAAGTACATTTTGTATTGCATTATTATTCCACGCATTAGTCAAGTTTCAACACACACACACATATATATATATATATATATATATATATATATATATATATATATATATAGAGAGAGAGAGAGAGAGAGAGATGATAGATCGATGAGATTTGTTTTGTACACAATACTTTTAATATGAAATGGATTAAAGCTTTAGTAATAAAAAACACCCATTTGTGTAAGTCTAACCAGAACTAAAACGTAGTAAAAATAACAAATATATAATAATAATAATAATAATAATAATAATAATAATAATAGTATCTCATCTAAAATGTCGCACTAAAGGAAACTCGTATTTTTATATGTAACTATGTGTTTCCTTATTTTTTTTCCATTATATGTAGATTTTTTAAATCAATTTTTTCGACATCGATCGGTATCAAATGTGGAGCAATGATTTTCATATTTAATATTTTAAACAAGAATTCACACAATATTTTCTCGGCTTACAAATAAATTTCTGTCTAGATTGATTCTGAATAGAATAATTTAAAATATTTAATTTCTTATCAAAATATACGTATATATTTTGAAATAGAAGAAGTGAAATGTTTTCCTAGCGAGACCTCAAGATTGACAAAAAAAAGGTGTACATATTAAAACACGTTCAAAATATATGAAATTTAACAAGCTATCATGAAAATTTCAGTACAGAGAAAGTTTCAAATTTCCGCATAATTTAAAAATATAGTTTTGAATAACGGCCTCGAGTGTATTGTAAACAAAAGAACACATGCGACGAGTTTCATCACGATATGAATTTAAATAATTTTATCGATTTATGCATACATATCTTATAAGCAATACCCAATCTTATTTAATAAATTTACATTGATGAGAATATGCGGGTGGCCTGATAGAAAACAGCATGACAGAATCGAGATCAGAGTTCGGATTCCAATCGGTTTCATTCCATTCACTTAGACGCAATTACACCTGATAAACAGCTACGGGTTAAAAAGTTTGATTTTTATCTAAAACAAACTGCTTTTCTCAAAAAGTTGTTTAATGCAATATTTACTCGTAAGAAAAAAAGAATTCTTAAAATTAAAAGTGTTTCAGCTTTAAAATAACCCACAGATGTTTGGATCCATAAAAAAGGAATAGGGCAGTCAATCAATTGCATGGATAATTGGATATTTGTTGTCAAATGCATTTATTTTCATTATGAAATTTTGGATTAGCCTTAGCATTGTTCAGCTAATGAAGCACCGTCGTCTTTAAACTAATTCACCCTCTGAAATTTATAAATTTATGAAGTTATATTTCTATAAAGTTTTATGTTTTAGAAGACAAGTCTCTTCAGGTGATGATTGATCTCTTCACCACTATTTGAGTTTTTTCCGTTTAATTTGTTTTCATTTACTCTCTCCATTTTACCTTGACTCATCGATTCACTCAAAATAGGTTCGCTTCTGTTACGTTGCTTGTTATGCAACCTCGATATTTAACTTTCGATCTAATTGTAGATATAAATCTCCTTGCTTTTTATTAGTTCCTTAACATTTTCTCTACAGATCTCGGTTGTTTAAGCTATTCGGATGTTTCCCATGATTATTTCTTTCTGTTCGTTTGACTGGATAATTTCTCATATCAAAAACTAAAATGTATTGCAATTATAATAATGAACAATCGGTTACTACTCGTTTACATATGCGTGCTTTGTTTATTTGAATTGTGTCCATGTTTTATTACTGTTTCTGGGAAAGATTTCATAATTTGGCATGATGACTTTTTCTGTGCAATTCAATTCCGACAAAACACACTGCGAGTACAAACATAGACGACTTCGGTATAATTACGTCCATCAATTATAAGTTCAACTCGTGATAGGATTTACAAGCACTTTCCATGATTTCTATTCTCTAAGTTAGCTTAACCAAGTCGATAACACCAGAAAGTCATATCCTTGATCACTTGACCATATTTTTATTCAAATCAGAGTCTCATGGCCTGAAAGCGATATTTTAACCACTCAGTCACGCGCCAATCTTTGATACTATCTTTGTATCCTATTTCCAGATTTTGTATTACGATTAAAACAGTTAAAAATAATGCAACTCCAATAAAACCATGATACAAACATATTTCAAATTTCATTAACTAATATTTATGAATTTTATATTATTTAACGATTCCTTACTAAAGACAGGTAAATGTTTATTTAGTAAAATATTCTAAACAAACTAGTTACTAAAATCATTAAAAAATCAACCAACATCTTATAATAAACTTCAGTCCAAGCTTCACGTAGCCGTGAATGCTTTTAATGTCAAAATCCTAAAGACTTAAATCAGCAAAATATATGACGTTAGTCATAAATGTCCTTTATGCCGACGTTGTTTAAAGATAAATGGTAGCATAAAACAAGGAATGTTGAACTTGGAAACATAAAACCAATGATTCTAACTTAGGAAGTTGAAGTACTTCAGAACTATGTAAGGAAAAATAAGTGGTCTCGCAAATTGAAAAGAACGCTCGACAAGACGGAATGTTCTGCGATACCTTCTGGTTTAACATCGCATTACAAGAGTTGCTTTATATATATATATATATATATATATATATATATATATATATATATATATATATATATATATATATATATAAAATACCGTGACCATTTGACACAGAGAATTAATAACGTGATAATATAGTTCAATAAAGAATAAATATTTTCATAGATTAAAATGCTCTACAGCAGGTGTCCTGTCATACTCGACACAATCCGAGAAAAAAATTAAATTAATAATATAGTACAATGTAGTAATCTATTCATCCATAAAACATGATACATCAAGAATATTATTCCGTGTCATTTCATCTTAAGTTTTAAACGTTTCAATTTAAGCTTATTAAAATATAAAAGTACGGAGTGATTCATTAACTTTATAATCAAGCGTAAAAACGTTAAAGTTCAAAATGAATTTTAAATCTGAAAATTAAGAAATCGCCATCTTCAATGATATTTTGTATGGGGTAATGTATGAAAACTAAACTGAAAAAGGATTTTACCTAATGCACACGTATATTAGCATTTGGAAGCAAAGAAAAATAAGTTTTCCACTAACCGATTTATTTAATCGCTTTCAATGTATTATAGGCGACAAAAGAAACAAATATTTTCCCTTGATATAACCAAAACTGTCATATAGTTTAAAATATTACTGTAACATTGTACTACAAATGTTTCATTTAGTGAATTCTAAAAATCACCCAGTCACCAATCTGCCCAGAATCTGCATGGAATAATTCAATCCATAAATATCGATGGTACAGAAATAACACGCAATATGCAATCACTCTCTTTCAGAAAGAGACAGACAGCAGACAGACATCTCTCGGAACACACACACACACACACACACACACACACACACACACACACACACACATATATATATATATATATATATATATATATATATATATATATATATATATATATATATATATATATATACACCGTATTTCATATACAATGTTTCCTTATTGTTAGACAATGCATGAACAATTTCGAATATTTAACATATTATGTATAAATTTTATTATCATTATATATTCTAAGGTTTTATATGAATTTTATTGGATTATCAAATGTTCATATTCTAATCAGGTTTATTTATCTTTAAAAACTTTGTGGTCATAACAAATTGCATAGAATGCATTTAGAAAAAAAATTGAAAATGTTATCACGTTAATGACGGCATAATAATACTGGAAAGAAATCTATAATCCATGCACTTAATGTCGTCTTAGAACTCGTCCATACATTGATTTTGTAAGCTGTTGATGTTTATTATATAAAATAGGTTGCATAGCACACAAGATAATACACCATATACATTTTCGCTTGTAAACTGCCGCCGGCCAAGATAGATCTTTCTCTTAAGAATGTTACGCATATTTTCAATAGTGTTAAAGGCGATTGAGCAAACAGGGCACTTCAACATACGCGTGTCTTTGAAACAATATTTCTTCAGATGTTATTCATTATTAATCGCGGAATTTGAAAGGGAATTTTATCAATCATAATCATTTCCTTTCTAAAGAGGTTTGGCTTAAAGAAATATATTTCTAAATATGCATTCACAAAAAAAAACAATGTATGCATGAGCAGATAACACAACCTATAGATCGCTATTTCGAAATATATTATTCAAACACAACATTTATAATCTCTTGTTGATATATCAGAAATGTAATAATTCTTTTTATTAGCAACTAACCAACCTTTTTCCATATATATCTTAGGGAAGCATAGTAGTAATCGGTGAAATCAATTGTTACAAATATGTCACTGTATTCTGATGCTCATTTCTTTCCTGCTATAAATGTTTTCAAAATATTTTCTCTGTAAAGCGTCATAATCTATTTTTTTCGAGACTGGCATTGGTGCAATTAAAATTATGCCCCACGTCGTTGCGGCGTAAGAGGGGAAATTTTGAATGTCTATCTAATCGGAAGTCACTTTTATTTTCCGGAATGCGGGTTTATAGCAGTACTGTAAACTATTAAAACACGTTTGTAAAATACATTTTATCACCATTTTCTAACAGATGCATTATTCATGAATTTATCATTTCTTTCTAAGACATAAAATTAAATGAAGATATATAAAAAAACGCACTCGATATACTTTAATGAACAATCATGCTACGACGAAATTATTCAAAATATCCTGCAGCGTCTTATACAAATTACCGCCCAGAATGATTCTCACTAATATTTGAATATTATTTGTTACTTAATTTACACGTGGCATGTTTCTAACCAATAAGATCATGCCTAAAACAACATACCATTAATCTGCGTCTCTTTGCTTTTTATCATTGTACATGTCTCTCTCAAACTGATTAAGTTTTTATAAAGTAAAATTTCTTCTATTAATATCAGTTTCCTACATGTTATTTATCTTATTGTTTTGCACTATTCTCATCAATACTTCATCTATAGGAGTAGAAGATCATATATATATATATATATATATATATATATATATATATATATATGTGTGTGTGTGTGTGTGTGTGTGTGTGTGTGTGTGTGTGTGTGTGTGTGTGTGTGTGTGTGTGTGTGTGCACATATATCAGTCAGTTAAACGCCATACGTGATAACGCTTGGGCGATCATGTATTCTTCGATACATGACTGACGTGGCAGATTTTCCCGCTGTAGTTTGTCATTTCTTTCTGCAGTAGACTCGTTGCCAACCAAGGATAACTATACCAGTCTGTGCTGCTATTCATCCCAAGGTAGGGAGAAGAATGGTTTCATACTTTCTCAAGGGTATTTGTGCGTAAGTGAATACGACTAAACAACTCGACTGTAATTTTTAATATTTGTGTGTGTGTGTGTGTGTGTGTGTGTGTGTGTGTGTGTGTGTGTGAGTTGACACTAATTCCAGCAGACAGCGGTCACAGTTGTTCATGCTTAAACGCAATCTCCAGACCATTTTTGGGGGGAGGGGGTTCGGCGGTGAAGCATGGAATTAACTTTCGGCACTCTGCTTGATGGTTTCCCTCAATGTCCTCATTTATATTTGCATAACCTATATCTCTGATATTGAGCAATTTTACAGATAATTATATAATACCTTACAACACCTTCTGTATCACCCTCACACATATATTTATTTCATATGCATATATATTCACGAAAACACATATTATGTGTGTGTGGGGGGGTGTAGGTGTGTGTGTGTTAATATCTGACTGTAACTTGTTTCAGACCACACACGAATAGTGTGGATAGTAAATCCATATTGCAGACAGAGTCCGCCTGTGGATTTCTACTTCATCCTATGTGAGCTGACCTTAGTTGCTAGTATAAGCAAATTTTTGATCAGGTGTAAGGCATCTTAAACTAAAGCCTTCAACACAAAGAGACGGTAACTAGAATATGTTTAATCAGTTGGTGAACACCAACACACACACACACACACACACATATATATATATATATATATATATATATATATATATATATATATATATATATATATATATATATATACTTATACACAAACATATATGCACGTATACAGACACACACACACACACACACACACACGCACACACACACACACACATATATATATATATATTATCCTTTTTCCTTTATTTGAATTAATTTTGGTTAAAATAAATATTTGAATCAACTAATTTAATGCATTCATATTTTCCTCAAATGTATGTACATACAAGTGGATATAAGGAAATTCCATTTAGTTACATCATACATATGATGACACTTCTAATTTTACTGGTACGAATTAGCTTCAGTTTTAGGCTGACATAGTTCATGACCTTACTGGACCATGGAATAATGGCCAAGTAGATATAAATATATGTTTCTACTACTCCCGTGATTAATCTTAAGGACATGCAAACAAATTTATTATACATTTCTACCAATGTATTATCAATACTTATATTATAATGTTAATGGTGAGATTAGCCATGTTATATCTATAATTCTTACAATGTGTATGCATGTATGTGTGTCTGTGTATGGGAGATCGGATGCTTTTTATGCGTTTCCACCGTTTTCATTAGATCTCGATAATATTTTTTGTTTGATAGATAATTCTTCAGTCCCCGTTTTGAGTCAAATCGTTGACAATAGCTCTCCACTACTTCCTCTCCATTATAACTTTCAGCAACGTTTGACAGTTTAATATATGTTCTTATATATATATATATATATATATATATATAATTCTCAAAATGTGTGAGTATGTATTTGTGTGTCTGTGTTGTTGTTTATGCATTTTCACAGATTTCATCAGTCCAAATTTGCTGGAAAAATTACAGCATTGAAGCGGAAAAATCAAAAAACTGATTTTTTTACACATTGAGCAAAAATCAAAAGCTAAATTTGATCTCTGTAAAAAGATGCGCAATGAAGAGATGGTCTACATGACCGTCTCTTCATTGTGCGTTTGCCGAGGTGTTCAATATGCAGCTGTATGAAGTACATGCATGCAAAATAACATTTTTGGAAGTGGGGGTTTCATGATGCCTCAAGCAAGATAATTTATGTCAGGGACATCCTATTTTTGACATTTTTTGTGTGAAAAAACCGCTCAATTTTATCGAACATATTATAAGTTTTACAAGAGCTAGACATCGGTGATGTTTCCCATTAGCTCAACGTTTAAGCAGTATTCTGCCTGAATACGAGTAAACCTACTCATTCTGAAACTCTATGTGTCCATTTACCAAGTTTTGTTTGTTCGTGTTCTCTCAGTTTTATTCAGCTAATACATTTCCTAATACTACTTTTTAGACATAACCTTCCAATCGTAGTGCATGCTCAGTGTACGTGATTCACTCCTTCACACGTTGCCCATCGGTTGCTGCTGACCTTGATAATTAGCGCATGTAAGAACGCGTGTACGAGTGGCCCTTCAACAGGCACTGTGTCACGTGATGTGTCACGCAATGTGTCACCCGCTTACACACAGGCTGATGCACGCGCATATGCATGATCTGCGGAATGCGACAATTGTTTGATTTGCCCATTGGCTGCACGAAGCCCCTTTACACGCGCAATCAAATGTCGCCGTGTTGATTGTCTACGTAGTCCTAAGCTCATTGCTACCGTTTAATTCCGCAATCAGGATTCTACTACTGTACATCCAGCCCTGATTACACATTCCCTTTCTCTTGGTCTAATATCAATCTCTCTCAAGAGGTGTTAAGTGTTCCATGCATAAAGCGTACTTCTTCTACAGTTTTAAGGCGTTGCTTTCATTATCATTTGTAGCGGTTCCTAGTTTAATTTTTGTTATTGTCTTGTCAGTTTTTGCAACTCCCCATTCAGTGTAGTAATAAGTAAGCTTTCTTTTTTATTACTCAACAATTATATTTCTAAACTTTCCTAATGTTATTTGAGTTTAATGTTTCCTGAAGATTTTCAGCGTTCTCTTCTGATATTTACCCCCTCATTCTATTTGACAATTCATACATTTCTAAGACATGCCACGAAAAAGAAGACTTGACCAGGTCGCAAAACAGCTGCTGCCAGGTCCGCCATGCAAACAAGAGATAAGGAGTTGTCTTTAGAACGTTCAGTTCGCCTGTCTGAGAAAGCCTTTCGGAATGCTTCACTGAGTCCGAAGATCAACTTAGCTATCGGCTTTCCTGAAGAGCATACTTGAACACGAAGCTTACAATGGTGCTCGATGGACTCAACGGCTTATGAGAAACGCCTCTTCAACTGCTGCTGCACGTGAGTCTGAAAGCGAAGAGCCACGCGGAAATCGTTTGCAAACGAATACTACATCTACTGTTACCGCACCGTCGTCTTCTACCCGTCAAAATAGACTGAACGCCAATAGCGCACTGGGGAATGCTCAGCGTGGCGTACGAACGATCAGCGGTGGCTGTTGGTTAAACCAGGCCTTCCATTACAACCCCAACAATTTTACTTAGGATAATCAATGCCTCTATCTCTCCTTCCACAGGCTACATTAAAACGCATTTCCTTGAAAATGGCGTCATTTTCAGTACATTGTAGAACAATAGAAAATTCATCTACATCCTGAAGAAACATTCTCCACCCCCTATTCTCTACTTCCGTCGTAACAGTCCATGGAAGAGACTCATTCCATGCAAGTTTGAGAAAGCAAAAGTGGCCCCTTTCAGAGCAACTCCCCATTCAAATTATTAACACCCCATTTGGGGATGTGCCTCTGTTTCACCCAATCGTTGTTACTAATATCGATTTTCAAGTGGGTAGCCTTTAAACTTAAACTGGTCCAACTGAACGGTAACCCCCCCCCCGCCCCAGTAATGAAATATCCGATCGAAGACGGTTTATACTGCAAATTTTCTTATATGGAAGCTTTTCCCTTTCACTGAACGAGCAGTTTGAAATGGATCAAATGTTTTTCTTTTTTTTTTTTTTTAATGAAATTACATTTCCCAAGTTCAGTAACTGATTTTGTTACTGGCGAAAACTTTCTTCCTAACCTTGTCGTTGGTATAGACACCCCCTGCCCAAAATCATCATGAATATAATGATCTAGGAACGGAAAGCAAGAGGGGTTTTTTTTATTATTATTTGGTGATTCCTTTCAAAGGTGGCATGGAACATAATTTACTTCAAAATGCATCTCATTTTCTACGGCAACATTTTGGCTTTATTATAGTGTTTTTTATTGCTTTAATTCTACACATATTTGTAAAAAAAGAAACCAGATTAAATTAGGCTGTTCTTATAGATTAACCAAAGGGGACATAAATGTGTGTTTTAAGTGTGGGCTCGTGTAAGATTGTCAAGAGATTGCTTGAAAAAGACATTCTAATAAAAGCTCAACTAGGTGGGTTCGAAAATTTCTTCACATGCACAACTCACCAAATGTGTATTCAGATTGCGAAATGCCTATCCATGCGTCAAGAATTTGTAAAATTGATGGCGGCCATTCTTTTATTTAACGTCTATATTTAAAAATAAATCTGTGCTTGTTTTTAGATCCCACTCATTAATTTTATAGTACTACTTTTATTTCGATTTTTTAAATTTTTTGTCTTTTTGCTAACTTTTGTAACTATTTATTTAAATATAAAATCATATTGTTCATAAAATTAAAAAAAAACAACACTCGATTATTCACTTTCAATATTATTAAACTTTCTCCAGATTTCAGAACATTGCAAATTTTATATTCCCTTCTTAGAACATAAGTAAAAGTCTGAATCTCAAACATACCATTCTTTATACTATGGAAGTAGTAATAGTGAAATGTGTACACAGATTGCGAAATACTGATCCATGCGTCAACAATATGTAAAATTTATGGAAAGAGAAAACCGCTTAAAATTGACGGACAAGCTAATGTTGCAGTCTGTAGAAATTTATACAATTTTTCTCTTAGAAAATATTTTATCAGAAAAATAAGTTTCTGAAGTTCATTAAATGTCATCGCATATTTTAGTATGGATATTTCTCCCCCTGCACTTTTTGTTAGTGTTTAATCTTAACTTAAATCTTTATTTTCATTTCTAGTCACATGTGCGACTATTTTGTTGCTGCTGATATTGATTGCTGTTTGTAACACGAATCGATAGTTTGACAAAGGATAGTATATACAAAAGTGAAACCTGAGAAATGGATTTCAAACACCTTCAAATAATAGGCCCCAAAACTTCAAGCAAATCTAAACAAAATAAAATGCGATATTTTTCCTATTGGTTCATCCCACACTTTGTGACGCAGACATTATGATACTTTCATTTATCCTAAATATGTGTCCACTGACAAGATATTTATCTATAAATGTATGCGTACAGATGCAGACATTGCGTGTTCAACCCTATTATTTCAGTAAATTTTACAGCAGTGCGTGACGGTATTATCTCTGATAGCATAAAGACACAGACGAGTTATGGCAATAGGTTTTCTGACAGCATCAAATTATCTTGGGACGTTGGCTTATGATTTTCAAATATAAGAAATGTAAATTTATGTATAAGAATATATAGACATCTTAATATACGCAAAAACACATAGACACACACACACACACATATATATATTGACAAGACGTAAGCACATAAAGATGTATATGAAAATATATCTGTAGGTATGTAGACTTGTTCTCTTTGGAAAGTTCAAACAAAAGGTATACATCCATTTGCAAGTTTAAGAATTCATATACCAACAATCGTTCTGAAGAGCTCGTGCAATCTCCAATTCTGCGTTCCTGTTATCTTATTGACGCGCGTGCACATACACGCGCGCGCACGCGCACACAAAGAAAACACTCAGACACACACACACACACACACACATATATATATATATATATATTTATATATATATATATATATATACAAACATCCTACTCGTTTCGAACCACGACGCCTACCAGGACTTATAATTGCTGACGTGGATGTGATTTCGTGTGTGTGTTTGTGTGTGTATTCGTGTGCCTTTAACGTTGAATAAAACAGACAAATTGAATTGACGAAATTTTTATTGACTTTTACTATTCTTTACTCTTTATTTAATCAGTTTGTTTAGAGAAAATGGCTGTAAAATCTGTCAATAATGGCTAGTGTGCCAAGCGCTTTCGGACTCTTTAGCCATTTTCAAGTTGTTTCTTTAAATTGTCATCAATTAGCTTTTAATGGTTGTCTTTCAAGATATACTTGTTTGTTGCACATTATTACATCATAGAATACAAAAGGAAAATTAACCCTGCCGAAAATTAACTATATATATATATATATATATATATATATATATATATATATATATATATATATATATGGAAAATTTTATGGCAGAGTGCAAAAAAATTCGGATTAAATTTTATGTTGGTAGTACTACCCATGCGCACAACAGAATGGAATGCTCGGAATTTTTTTTCAGCCGAATTTCTTTAGAGTCATTTTTTTCCACCATTATTGTAAGTAGGAATTCCACACGGTGATATTGTTAGAAGTGCTGCTAGGAATGGCAAAATCTTATAAGAGCCCGGGCGAAGATTTACTGTATATGACCTTGCGATTACGGTAAGGCAATCTCTATCTTCTAAGATATACAGGGACTTCTATGTCAATAAGAAAGCATATCCTGTTTTTGTTTGTTTTTTTTTTGTTTTGTTTTTGTTCTTTGATCACGATATCTGGGCGATTAGCTTTCATTGGTCCCCCTGTGTATATAGTAAATTCTCAGAAAATTGTTCCAGCTCCTATCTCTGTAACCGGGTCTGGTTGATGCTCATACCAGTTTCTTGCAATTTCCTTCTTGAAAATGTTTCATATTTTCCGACGAATATATTGGCTATTTATCATTCTGAGTTTTATATTCGGTGGGTACTAACACCGTGAAACCTGATACAAATTGGTCAAATATTTATGGATATTTAACACAGAATCTTCATTTTGGTTCAGCACAATTTTTCAGTATGTGTGCTTTCTAATTTCTCATAAGCCTTGCTCCCGTGCAGCAAGAATAAATCCTCCGATTTCAGCTTGTAACACTGCACTACATAACCAGTAATAATGGGTAAGGAGTTTGTCTACGTCTCTTTGTTTCTCAACCAAAGAAAATTGACCATGAGTAGGCTTATCTTGCCTTCGATTGCGCATTTGGTACATTACATTTGCTTTCCTTTTGAACGTTTTATTTTTTTTAACGCTGCTTTACTTGTATTATGGTTTGGTTGTTTTCTTCCTACTTTTGAAATTCCCTTTTGAATTTGTTGGTTTCTTTTTTTACTCTATAAACATTCTTATTAGTTCATCTTTTTTGGCACAGACCTTTATTCAGTCTTCTGTCGTTTCTAGGTATCTTTGAAGACTGATTCTTGTAGTTTGTAAAACAGTTCTAGATGAATTAATCATTTTAATCTGGACATATACTGACGATTATCACAAGCCTTCGCATGATACATATGCTGGCAAGTGAGAAGCTTTCTTGTTTTAAAATTCATTCGCTTAATGTCTGCCATGTTTCAGTGAAGGGTGTTGAAACTTTATTGAACTTCATGGATATCTATGTGTTTGCGGCTAATATTCCGTTTTGTGAATTTAGCTCAGCATTTAATATCAGACGCACATGCCTTTTCTCCTTTTCTCTTTCATTTGGGTATGCCATCACATTCGTTGATTCACAAGGATTTATAGGCTTCTTTTGTTCCACTCACATTTGTGATAAAATCGAATCTGTTTCGGTAATTCTCCCTTACTTAAATGTTACTTTTGATCAATTCAATATTTTAGAGTATTGTGGAGACATTTCAACACATTGCAGTTGTTTTTCTTATTATTAATATTATTATTATTATTATTATTATTATTATTTCATTTTATTTCTGGTGTGTAGCCATTTCTTTCCGGGTCAGAAATGGTACCATGACATTTCCCATTGAGCAATTAAAAAAATAAATACACACACATATTTTTGTAAGGCGTAGTCTGTACAAGTGAGAAAAAAGTTTTGGATTTCTTTAAGGCATGGGCTTCCAGGAATTCCTTAAATGAGTTTACTGGAATATTTTCCAACCAACCCGAGGGCTCTAACTACAATAGTAATTGTTGATGTTCCCATGTTCCACATTTTTGAGATTTCAACATACTTTTATTTTATAGCTTCTTGAAGATCATTATTATTATTATTATTATTATTATTGATATTATTATTATTGCTGTTGTTGCACATATAATTTCTGCACATATACAGGTGTTTTTGTACGTTTATATCGATAGATACGATAATTGTTATGGTTTTGTGCGTGTTAACATGTGGGGGTGTGAATTTATGTGGTTTTCTGTTTGTTCGAAAGTATTGCATAAACAAAACAGACTTAAGACTTAGAACAATAGTTTTGGTTTTTAGACAGCGGAAATTTTCCAATCACCATTTAATACACTATTATCATTTGTTTATATAAATATTAAGTTGTAAATGATATCACTTCTTGATATGAATGAAATCAATTCTTTTTATATTCCTTTTATACTGGCTCGATGTCATTAATTATATGGCATGCCTTTTCATTATTCAATATGTATCTAAACACCGCACAATATTGTGCTTTTCCTCATTCAATAATTGATAAAACACACAACTGGATGTTACACATTCATAATTCATTTCTGGTAAGTTGATCTAAAATTAATTCCTCGGGCAATTGAATAATAATAATAATTGTAATGTTTGGGTAGTTTAGTAGTGCGTTGTTGTTATTTTTTCCGCACAAAGAGAGATAGCAACTATAGTCATTTCGTATTTCACTTTATCAGACATGTGAAACTCATGACATTTATTTTACTTTTTTTAAATATTGCGGTGAAGATATCATCAAAGATTTGGTTGAAAAATAATTTTGTCTTATTGGAAGGAAGTAGAACTCTACTGATGTTAATCACACAAAAAAGTAATACAAATATATATATATATATATATATATATATATATATATATATATATATATATAAATATATACAGGGTGTTTCAAAAGATTTGATATCATTTGAGATGTAAATATCACAGAAAGTACATGATTAAGGCAAATGAAATTAAAAAGTATTAATGTTGAAGTTCGTAAGATTTATTCTTCCAAATCTGAATGAGAAATTCAAAAGCATGTGGATTATGTGAACGATTTCACAAATGTTCAATATTCGCACCGCCTGAGACACGGCATTTTTATACCTGGAAAGAAAAAGATTAAAGATTAAAGAACATAAAAATACAAATAAGAAAAACACAAAAACATAAAGACATAAAAACATAAAACAAACATTAAACATAAAGATGCTATTAAAATTTGAAGTCATTTGAAGGAGATCTAACAAAGTTATTAGATTGCGAAATGATATGAAATTTTTTAAACACCCTATATATATATATATATATATATATATATATATATATATATATATATATATATATATTATTCGTATTATTAGCAATCCTCTAGGTATAAGAAAATACACTCGTTCGGAAAAACTACGGTGTCTTGATTTGCAAATGATCAAACCAATACAAAAAAGGGAAAAAATGGTATGAAAAAAGAAAGAACCAAGAACATGCACGTTAACCAAAAATAATCGTTCAGCATGCAAGTTCTAAGACCAAAGTAAAAAAAAACAACCGATACGTGTATGAAAACAACTAAATAAAGTGCTCAATACGGTAAGTAGAGAAGACCTAGCTTAACCTAGAGACCCAGAAAAACCTACGAAGTTTTCACCTAAGCGGATCTTCAAGGAAGGCTGTATATATATATATATATATATATATATATATATATATATATATATATATATGAATTATTCACACAAAAACTAATGCAAAGGTTAATGATTTAAATGGCGAGACATCCATCATCGCAAACAATTCAAATAATATACAAAAGCCTCCGTATCCGTTATGAATGAAATGATCCTTGTTTATATAAATTTCTGCCGTAACATTTCATTCATAACGGATACGGAGGTTTTTGTATATTATTTGAATTGTTTGCGATGATGGATGTCTCGCCATTTAAATCATTAACCTTTGCATTAGTTTTTGTGTGAATAATTCATGTATATGTAAATTGATTGCACGTTTATCGTAATATATATATATATATATATATGTGTGTGTGTGTGTGTGTGTATGTGTGTCTTTGTATTGTATTTATAAGAATGACTGTTTCCTTTTCGCTCGTGATCTTGAAGTTTGAAAATTCCGTTCGAGCATGAAACAGTCCTTTGCTGCACGCTCAAACATGTATCTGATGCAAAAATTTTTTTTTATTTAACAACAATGACAAGGTCTGTCGGCTGTGTAATTTTTTTCATTTAATTTTTCTAACTTACGCTGATTAATGTCAGCATTAATCATTTTAATTTAATGTCAAAAAGATGATTCTGACATTAAAGAACTTAGGCGAAATTTAGAAAATGTAAACAAGTGTTTGTACAGACAGTATTTGCCGGTACTGTTTAAAAAAAAAAATAATATATATATATATATATATATATATATATATATATATATATATATATATATATATATATATATATGAAGAAAATATATACGAAAAAAAACAATCAAAAATCCTTATATGCAATTATGCTGTTTTAATGTTAATATGTCAACGTCGGACGTTTCGGTCTAATAAACCATCTTCAGGACATATTCATAAAATATAATTAACATTATCAATTCAACATGACGAAGACGATGGACATAACAGTTAAATGAAAGTTTTATATCAGCGCCCCGTTTATATATATATATATATATATATATGTGTGTGTGTGTGTGTGTGTTTACGTGTGTATTTTTTTGCTTGCGTATGTGTGTGCGTGTGCGTAAAAAATGCAATAAATATTTACCAGTATACAGGATGCGATGGATAAATTATGCAAAAATGATTATAACACTCACATATCATTTTAACACATGTATTTACCAAAAATTACACAAACATATCTGGAAATACTTACTCAGTCAATAAAATTGTCATCGGCTTCCCCCATGGCCCCAGATGATTTCGCAATCTCTTGCATCAATTGTGGACGGTTCCCTTGTTTAAGTTGCTAATACTTGTTTTCAATTCATATTTGGTCATACAATAAGTTTTGTTGTTCTCTCGCTCAGTTTATCGCCCCACAATTTTTTAACAGACAATCTTATTTGACAGCCGTAACTACTTTCCTTGCTTGTGTAACATGGAGCAGAGTCACCTTGCCAGACATAGGTTCATCCAAAAATTACTCTCTTGACCCAGGACAGTACTCATCAAAATAATTGATCTATTACTCCTTGTTGAGTCTGATGACCTCACAAATAATTTTGTGAGTTCTTTTCTCATCAGAAAGATCAGAGTGAGTCTGCCAAACTACCAGACCTTCATAATCACCATTAAACTCATCCGACTCATTCCAAATCCTCTGCACGTTTCTCAGATTGACGCCCGAACATTGTGAAATGTTTATATTCGAGCATTCAGCGTGAATACCAAACAGTACAGCATGCCGTTTCCAATCTTATAGTGGAGTGAATTGCGTCATGGTGCTCTTTTTCCTCCCAGATGGTGCCCAACTGTCGCTAGCATAATGTGTAGCCAAGAATCAAAACAAAAAAAAAATAATAATAAAGCGCATGCGCGAGATTAAAAATATGAATTAGATTCAAACTGATAAAGATGGTACCTTAACAGTCTTTTACAATATTAAAAGATTACTAACGGTTAACTGTTATATTTTTAAGAAAATGTTTTAATGTGTTCTCTATGAATGTGTTAATAAATATAGTATTTCATTTATATTAAATCCCTAAATTATTTGTAAAAGAGTTAAATATTTAAATTGCTAACAAGTATTAAATTAATTTCTTCGTAGATTTTTAGACATTTAAATTACTATCAAACATTAAAATCTATTTTTTACATAAATTGCTAAAACTATACCCACCTCTTCTTCCTACGTGAAACCTATTTACAGCCTCTATCTCTTTACTTTCCCCTTTTTTCTCTTTTCTTTTTCTTTTTTTCTTTTTCTCTCTTCACCCACCCCTTTTCAATATATCACTTCCGTTAAGTTAACCGATTAAATAGGACAAGGTCAATTCTCCCCCAATATTAAGTATGCTTGAAAGTAATATTGAATAAACCCTCTTTAAACTCGACCATGTCTCTCAATTCATCCCTCATTACCCACTCTGTTAAATTACAAAAACTTATACTACCCATCAAAAGTACGAATTTTCATTTCATTTTGTTTCGTTTCATCTTTTGGAAGTGCTATCTGATGATCCAGAGCCCTTCAAAAGAGCTCTGGTGAAATAAATTATTATAATGGAACTTTAAATTCTTTTTTTTCTTCTTTAATATATATATATATATATATATATATATATATATATATATATATATAATTTTTTTCCTTCTATAGAAAAGACAAGGACTGCCACAGACCTATATGAACCATATTGCTATAATTTGTCTTTTACATTGTGAATGGGCATCTGGATAAATAAGAAGTTTCGTTTATAATCAATATTATCGAGTTTATAACAATATCAATCAAACGATTTATTCATACCATGTTCTAAATAAGTAATTTCTATAGTGTAACTTTACTCTAATACTTTTACGAATATTAACAAGAAAATCAGATTAATCTGCTACTCCATATTGCTTTCACTCATTTTCTGCTAACAATATAACATGAACACTTACATAATATTCTACTCGCTACCAACGAACAGTATCTGCTCTGTTTGTTTAAAATCGGATAGAAATATTTATTTTAGTCTGTACTGCAAACACAAAACATATAGAACTCTACAATATATACACACACGTATGGGTGCACGGTTGTCTGTGTATGCTTGATTATATACGTGCATGTGAGAATGCATGTCGGGTATATGTCATAAGCTTTCGACGTCACATAGAATTACATTTAAAATATCGGTCGACGTAATGATCAACGAAAATTTTAGTCGTTTATTGAGAAATATCTAAGCGTAAGTCCTTTCCGCCAAAAAGCTTTCAGGTTCAACAGTGCGATACTGGCTGACCGAATGCATACAATACACACATATTTAATTGTTAGTAATTATTTTCACTGTGAACTCAATACGCTTTATCTTTTGCAAATCTGAGCTATACTTATTTAATATTTCTGGAATCAGTTAGGTATATGCTTTTCGTATAATCCTTTCTGCAGAAAGAAATGCAAGTTAACATGGAACTAGGAATTTAAACTAGTAGGCGATTGTGGGATAAATTTCAACCAATATTGTTTTGGGCGTTAAACTCATTCTTAAATATAAATAACAATTGTAAGGGGAAAAACAATTCCGATATAAAGTGGATGTGTACTGATGAAATAAGAAAGACGTACAGATTATATTTTCCCCTTATAATAATAATAATAATAATAATTGCACACTGATTATTATGAGTCAAACAAGGGACAAAATAATTCCGCGAGGCTTTTTGAAAAACTAGGCAAATTCAAAGATCTAGAAAGAAGAGAGAAGAAATCAGCTTCAAACAAAAATCATTTCGAGTCAACATTAATTTGATCCTAATCATATGAACCTAAGAATGCATATGCTTAGGATTAAAGCACGTTCATTTATAACAAAAAAGATATATTCTAATAAATGTGATATTTTCAGAAGGCCAACAGGAAAGAGATATGACCGACGTTCTTTAACAAAATCAATGTTTTGGGGGCAAATGTATATGCATATACACTAATTCCAAATCCAGGAACCTGAGTAAGCATGTCTTCAGTTGTGTTGCCGTATTCACCACGATTAGCCAATTGAAGGGTGTTGAGGCAATTTAACCAACAGTGGGAGATTTTAAATTCAGAATTTTCTTGCACCTATACCGTTTGTAACCCAAGGCTACTAGGATTCCGTCTCTCCTTCTATTAGAACAACGGACGGGATGGGATTTCGAACTCGGTTCTGCGATTCCTGAAGCCAAGCCGCTATATATACACACTCTCCTCGCGAACTTACACGTTTCGGGACCACTCAAATTTCCGACATGCCCTTCGAACCGTCACCTGTAATGTACGATATGTTACAGTAGGTATTTTCATGAGATCGCTGAAGAATGAGTATAGCATGATAAAAACGATGATAAACTTGACGAAAACACAAGTTTATCGTCAAAAGGTTTACGTTACTAGTAAGAGGAAAGACCAAATTAATTTTAATTATTTTCTTATATTTTTCCATCTCTTTTTAGAACATTCTGATTTTTTATTAAAAATCTTGTTTCTCTTTACGTCAAGGGATACTACCAATATAACAGTCACTTTTAGTGAAATTTTTGCAATGAGAGATATTAACTTGGAAAAAATACAGTATTACTGTAAAATTTCCTAAATGTACATAAACTAATACTTTTATGTGCCTTTCTTATGAAAATTCATCTCACTCAGCAGTTATATTTTAATTTTGTATAGTATTTTTTTTTCTAGAAAGCATGAACAAAAGTATAGTGAAAGCTGAAATAATAAAAAATAAAAACATGTTAAACTGCTGAAAGTTTTCTTACTTTAAAAATTACGAGGTAAATAAGATGATTCGCTTAAAACTAGAAAAAGATTACGTCAATTCTGTTCTTCCGTATGATAACCACCCAATACACTAACAAACATCGAATGATTTGATGACTATATCATTAGTAATTTTACAATACAGTACAATAGAGTTTGCAAGAGTTTAATTTTGCGCAATATTTGTTTATAGTATTCATGCTTTCATCCTTATTATTATCTAATGATTATGCAATGTTATCAGTCAGCATCAGTCATTATTGTCTATCAAAGTTATCAAGTTGGAGTTTCTATTCGTCCATTGTATTTTCCGGTTTTGAATAAAATGTCGAGATTATGTAAAGTAAAACAAAGTTTATGTGATATTGTTTTCTTTAAAACTTGCTTTATTATGTTATTAAATCTATACAAATGGAGTTGGTGATTCCACATTATCGAAGATATCAGGAAAATGTGAAATACTAGTATTAGTATATCTACTCGCTTTTCAACCAGTTAGATTATCCATCTGGTCATTAGACCGGCACCTGGTGAGGTTCTCTCTCGTTCTCTCTCTCTCTCTCTCTCTCTCTCTCTCTCTCTCTCTCTCTCTCTCCATATATATATTGCCCAGTGTTGCCCGTGCTTGATTCAAAAATCGTACGAATCATACAGCAATAGCTATCAATTGACTTAAAATATTTTTGCCATTCCTTGCCTTTAAAAGAGTGCCCTTTCCGTGCTGATGTTGCTACATGCCTTACTTCTTGCCTATCTCACAAAGCTCTATACTAAAAATTAAACCTGTTACAAATAAAAAAGAAAAGAAGTAAACAAAATGAACGCAAAACGATCAGCTTTAAAAAAGATTTGTAACTGGAAAAACCGAATGAAAAAAGAATGTTAACAACAAGTACATTTTCACACCCAACCCAGTTCTGCGGAATCAGAATCGACGTTGAGTTTAAGCAAGAGAATGAGCTAATTTAAGTAAAGTGCCATGCAGATTTAAATTTTTCCCACTTGTGACGAATGCAGCTATCGATTTTTTTGCATGCTAGCTTGCTAGATAATATTCGTGTCAGTCAACTGTTGACTCTCACGCTGGCCAATAGAATCTTCCGGCCTATTCGTGGCAGCGAGTTGTAGGTTCTCACTCTGGTCAGTACAAAATGGCCGCAAACTTCATGAAAACTGCCGTAGAAGCATGAAAAAATCGATTATTTACACTATCGATGGGAGTTGAGAAATGCAAGGATGGTCTTGCATGTGCATGTAAATTTTGGAGCAAATCCGTCGAAAATTGCGGGCGTGCATTGGGTCACACACACACACACACACACACATCCTGAAAAATATATATATATATATATATATATATATATATATATATATATATATATATATATATATATATATATACGTGTGTGTGTGTGCATGTTTTTGTGTGTGTGCGTGCATGTTTGTGCGTGTGTGTGTGTGCACACACATTTTTGTGCGTGTCTGTAACTGCGTGTAAATATACTCTCAGACATCTATATACATGTATATATATATATATGTGTGTGTGTGTGTGTGTGTGTGTGTGTGGCAGTGTATCTCTCTGCCTGTCTGTCTTCCTGTCCACCTGTAAGTTTGTGGAACAGTGTGTATATCTCTTGATACATAAATATAATTTGCACCATCTCAAAATCCTTCTAGAGATATGCATTAAAAGCCACAGACGATGGTTTATTTAGGATTCTGTTTTGAGACAATTTGCTATAACAAAAAGAATTAGCGAAAAAATAATGGAATTACATTCACATCGGTTGATATTTAATACTTTTAATAATTCAATCTGACTATTTGAAATAGTATCAGTAATTTATTTGCGAATAGATCGGTCATTTGTTCGCACGCCAGAAAACGAGATCAAGTTAGAAAGGAAAAGAGAGAAGAAAACAAGAGATGCATTCAAATTTGCTTCAATTTAGGAAAAGAGCCCGAAATGCTTTTCGTGATTAAAGTTACGAATCAGGATC
>CAHIKZ030000369.1:2037500-2270000 GCA_903632075.3 Acanthosepion pharaonis | reverse complement strand
GTCTCGCTGACCGAATTATTTTCGACGAAACAACTTTGGCCTGCGATAATAAAATTATGTTATCAGGAATATGTACCGAAGGAAAATGAATGGGGACCCAGAAGTGTTTTTCTTTCTTCCTTGGAGGCGACAGGCTGACTGAAAACTTTGGGGATATTTCTTTTTTGAAGACATGTTAAGAATATCACCCATCTTGATAAATTAGCGATAAAATACCTGACAAACACCACGTGTAAAACAAGAGTTGTCATATTGTCCGTTGCGACTAGAAGGGTGATAACGGCGATTGAAAGGAAGAAAAGGGAAAGAGAAGAGTTCATTTTTTTTTAGTTAAGCAAGATATATTTTTTTTTCCCGAAACAAAGCCACGGATTGTTCACGCCCGACTAAGACATCATTGGTCAAGTGGTGATCACGTGACGCACGAAGGAGGAGAAAAGATACCCGACCAAGACCTCATTGGCCGAGAGTGATCACGTGACGCACGAAGAAGGCTGTCGACACCCCATCCAGAGTATAAGTATGAGAAGCTGCTACGAAGAAGTGGGGAGGGCAGTTCACGCCCCTCAGAGGTATGGTGAGAAAGTGGGAGTGAGGAAGGGTTCCCAAATATGGAAAAGAGTGGAAAATCCCTAACCAGAAATAAAAGACATAAAGTTTGTTACCTTTTTCTTTGATACTTTGAACTTTTTGAGTTTTCATTTTATTTTCTTTTATGCATATTTGTGTAGTATCACCACCGTTGAACTCAATTTGCATTACGGCCCCAACCACTGTTTGATCTCGTCAGTCTAAGATCAATTCACAACGTGGGTAGGCAGACTGGAGATCAATGCAGTTACCTTGGTAACCAGGCGTTAGAAGCGAGTTGGGAACGACGAAGCTGATATCAAATCTAACCAGATCCCACCCGAATCACCAAAAAGTTAGAACGTCACATTTGGGTGCCGCGACCGATACCAAGCCAGTTGGTCGTCACAGAACGAGACAACACGACTGACGCGACAGGCGGACGTCCCGTTTGGAGCAGCGACACCCGGACGGAGCAGCGAGGAGCGAACAGCTGGCGCCGCGGCGAGGACGTCACAATTGGTGCTGTTTGGGGACGTCACAACTGGCGCCCTGGTAGATCAGTATAGAACGTCACAGTTGGCGCTGCGACCGGGGGTCGACGTCACAAGTGGTGCCGTGACCATAGTATACGACCCTGAGACAGCCACTGCCACAATTAGTACCGTGACAGCAGGACAGGGTCTTGGATCGACCGCTGTTGCTGAGAAATTTCGAATAGGACTCAAAACGAATCGTCTGTAAGGTAGGACACTTTGTTTGATTTCCCAACCTCGATTGTTGCTGCGTAGATTGTCTTTCTCTTTAAATATGTCGGACTATGATTCAGATAGAGCACTGGGGGATGAAGAGGGGTTAGACAAGGGTTGTCAGCTGACCTGAGAAGGTTGTTGCGTGGACCGAGGGTCCCAGCATTTGACGGCAGTGGGAAAGATTTCAAAACTGGCTGGCAATCCTGGAGAAGAGCCGAGTTATATATGAACTCACGGACCACGAAACCCTGTATCTGGCATACGATGCCACAAAGGGGAAAGCCTCTGAGTTTATGAAGGAGCTCTTGGAGAGTCAACCCCACTTGTCTTGGGAAAGATGAAATGGACTATTGACCAAGGAATTCGCCCACGAGGGCACGGCTATAGCGGCCCTGAGGGCCCTCCTAAAGCTGACACAGCTGCGGGACGAAGCCCCTGGAGAATTGGGAGCCCGAGCAGGGAAGCTGTCATCATTCGCCTTCCCAGAAGTGGTTAGAGACAATGCGGTCATGCAGGCTCAACTAGCAGACCTGTATGTGGAGGTTCTAAGTGACGAGCATGTTCGTCACGACGTGCAGAAAGAGGGAACGCTGAGACTGTCGGCAGCAATAGAGCTGGCCAAGGAGAGCCAGGGCGTATGGGAAAAGGTGAAAAGGTGTGGAAGGAAACAGATACTAAGTCAAGAGGTCGGAAGAAGTGGGGAAGGCGGAAGACCCCCCGCGTGGAATCGGAAGGTCAAACTAGAAGTAGATCAGCCTGAAGTGTGGGAAGAAGACCCCAATAGAAAGGCATGGTCAACCAGGCTTGGGTTTTATAAGCCCACGCCGGGTAGATACGGGCTGGTCTGCTTGACCTGTGGGCATGAGGACCACAGGGCGTCGGAATGTCCGACGAAGTGGGGTTTGCCCCCAGACTTCGAACAGGACAGGTGCACGAGGTGTGGAAAGAAAGGACACCTGGCCAAGTGGTGCGGGCTGAGAAAAAGTGCCCCATCGATATTAACAAAGAAGGCCGAGCCCAAGAGACAGGACCAGGGAAAAGCCAGCGGGCCACCCCGGAATTAACAGGGAGGGCGGCCCATTTAAAAAGAAGGGAAATAAAAGCTTGGACCAGTGGTCGGGCGAGCCGCTTGGGTAGAGGACAGGTCCCCCCCCCCCGGGAGTAAACGGGAGGCTAGCCCAGTTGAAGAGAAAAAGAGCAAAATGTTGGACATGTGGTCAGGTGTGCCACTTAGCGACGAACTCTCCGGCAAGTAGGTGCACCTGAAGAGAAGCTGTATCCTTAGGAATAGCCGCGGGAGACTGGGAGAGGTCCTGACCAGGGCACCTGAAGAGAAGCTGTATCCTTAGGAATAGCCGCGGGAGACTGGGAGAGGTCCAGCCGGGGCCGCCCAGGTGCGGGAAACGCAGAACTCCCCCTCGTAAGAATAATGAAGGTGATTTATTGCTACCGGCGCCTATGGCTGGGATGACCAAAAGGTGGGAACACAGGAAGAGGAAAGCCGAAGTGTTCTCTTCGCTGACGCAAGAGAAGGAGCTATCCTGTAGAGCAGCGATAGGGGGTAAGGCGATGAAAGCTCTGGTAGACACAGGAGCATCTGTGTCATTACTGAGAGAGAAAGCATACAGACGGGCGAAACGGAAGAGTAGGTTACGGGAAGCGGCCATAGAGGTCACGCAAGCAGATGGAGCCCCCCTAAAGATAAAAGGGATGGTGAGGCTCCCTGTGAGGATTTGGAAATTAAGAAGCACCCAAAATTTTTACATAACCCCCGACCTGTGTACGGAGGCAATCTTGGGAGAAGATTGGCTCCGGAGCCAGAGGGCACAGAGTTCAACCCCACTGTGTTGATAGTGAATGGCGAGAGAACGCCATTGGGATGCCCACAAGAAGAAGATATACCAATAGTGGTGGAGGAAGATGTAAAGCTACCCCCTAGAACGGCGGTGTCGGGAAAGGTTAGGTTAATGTCAGGGAAGAAAATAGGAAACGGGCCCCTGCAGTTGGTCCCTGTAGAAGGGAAGGGCCTAGAAGAGAACGAGGTAGCTCTGTGTGAGACGGTGGTGGAGGCAGCTGAATTAGTGCCCATTATGATGGTGAACCAGGCCCAAAAGACTATAAACTTTAGGAAATGGGAAGAGATAGGGAAAGCGCTTCCCCTACAGACTCTGAATCGGGTGAGATTCGAAGAGGAACGAAGAAAACTTGTGGAGCAAACAAAAGGAATAGTGGACGAAGATATATTAGCACAGGATCAATTTAGAACCAGATTGGGGGGTCTGCTGAGGGATAATCGAGATGTGGTAGCCCAGTCAGTCAAGGAATTGGGCCAGACCCACACAGTCAAAATGAAAATCGACACCGGAGATCACCCCCCTGTGAAATTAAAACCCTACCGGACACCTATTCATAAAAGACCCCTTGTAGAAGAGGCAGTAGAAGAGATGTTGGAAGCTGGGATGATCGAAAGATCGATCTCCCCTTGGAGCTTTCCAATAGTAATAGTGGGTAAGAAAGATGGCGTGCACCGTTTTTGTGTAGATTTTAGGAAATTGAATTTTATATTGAAGCCGTTGGCGGTGCTATTGCCACTAATAGATGACATATTGGCATTATTAGAGAAGGCAAAGTACTTCTCTACGTTGGACTTGTGATCCGGGTATTGGCAGGTAGCCCTTGATGAGGCTGACAAGGAGAAGGCCGCATTTGCGTGTCACCTAGGACTGTTTCAGTTCAGGGTGATGCCATTCGGTTTAGCTAATGCCCCGGGAATCTTCCAACAGCTAATGACAATAGTGTTAGTAGGATACGAGAGCTTTGCCATGGCATATTTGGACGATATCTTAATATTTTCGGAGACAGTATAACAAAACTTTTTCCATCTAAAACAAGTGTTGGGAAGGTTAAGAAAACACGGCTTAAAATTAAAATTGTCGAAGTGTCAGTTTCTGAAGGAGGAGACCAGATATTTGAGCTTTGTCATAAACGGAGACGGTATTAAACCCGACATGGATAAGGTGAAAGTCATAAGGGAAATGCCAGAGCCTAAGACAGTGAGACAGGTAAGAGGTTTTATAGGAGCTATAGGTTACTACCGACGCCTCATCCCGGCATTTTCGAGAATTGCTATACCACTAGTAGCCCTGACGAAGAAATATTCTAGGTTCAAGTGGACAGAGGACTGTCAACGGTCATTTGATATGCTAAAGGAACAGTTGACAGCGGTCCCACTGCTGACGTACCCAGACCTCAGCAAGCCCATGATACTATACACTGATGCCAGTGAGCAGTGTGTAGGAGCAATTCTTAGCCAGCCATGTCCCGATAAAGAAGGACCAATGCCAGGCATACCAGAGGAAGTACCGATATACTTCCTCTCTCATAAGCTCTCAGAGACACAACAGAGATGGCCAGTAATAGAAAGAGAAGCATATCCCATCATATATGCTCTCCAAAAACTGGACTACTATTTCAATGGTGCGTTCTTCATTATAAAAACAGACCACAAACCTCTGCAGTACCTATTGCAGGCAGAATGGACAAATAATAAGAAAATTCAACAGTGGGCACTTACGTTAAGTAGCTACCACTGTAAGATAGAGTATTTTGCAGGGAAGGAAAACACGTGCGCAGATTTACTCTCAAGAATACCGAAAAAACTGGAAGAAAAATCTCTAAAAGTAGAGCAGGGAGTAGATGATAAAGCTTATACAATAGGAGTGATTAATTCTAATAAGCTAAAAGATCGACCTATGTTAGAATCGGACGAAAAGGGGACGCACATATAATAACCGATCCCTACTGGACAGAAGGAATTGAGAAGGAGCAGGCAGACAGTGAAATAGCTGCCCTGAGAGAAATGGTGAAGGCAGGAAAGACCACCAAGTATGCCATAATAGAGGAAAGGCTGTATTATCTCTCAGGCAGGGATGAAGAAGTCAAGCCCAAGTTGTATGTGCCCAAATGTTTAAGACCAGAGATATTGGAACAGTGCCACGAGAGGTTGGGTCACATGGGGATTGATAGGACATGTGATCTAATAGGAAAAAAGTACTATTGGCCCAAACTGTACGGAGAGGTCACTAACTATGTTCGGAGCTGCGTAGTGTGCCAGTCGCAGAGCAGAAGGCAGGAAATGGCACCATTGGAGGAGACGGAAGTGCCGAACTTCCCCTTCGAGAAAGTGAGTATGGATGTATCAGCACCATATGGGGAAACTGCACAAGGAAACAACTACATAGTGTGTTTTGTCGATTGGCTAACAAATTGGCCTGAGGCATTTGCAGTACCAGACAAGAAGGCTAGAACTGTGGCCGGTTTGATAATAAGTGAAATCTTCCCTAGGTATGGCGCCCCTGTGCAATTGGTAACAGATAATGGCACGGAGAATATAAACAGCATAATGAGAGAGGTGCTGACAGGTTTGAATATAGAGCACGTAAAAACATCTACATATCACCCCCAAGGGAATGCTAAAGTGGAAAGGTTTCATAGAACCTTGGGAGATGTATTGGCCAAGCTGGTCAGTGAGAACACTGGAAATTGGGACTTGTGTTTGACGCAGGCTCTGGCGGCCGTGAGGTTTACGATAAACGAAACCTCCTGATTTTCTCCTTACTTTATGTTGTTTGGCAGAGACGTGGTCCTGCCTGTGGATAACCTACTGAAGCCCCGAAGAAAGTATATGGGAGAAGACCATCATCAGCTATTGCTGGAACAACAACATAAAATATTTGTACAGGCCAGAAGAAGAATAAAGAGGGCCCAGAAGAAATGAGAGAGTGAATGCTGAAAGACAGGTAGTAGAATTGAAGGTTGGAGACCCTGTCTACAATAAAATCCACCAGAGAGAAGGAAAGCTGGACCAAAGATGGGAACCGTACTACTGGATAGTAGAGCAGACGGGTCCAGTATCATATGTAATATGGGATCAAGTGGCAGGACGAGCAAGGAGGGTCCATGCCAATGATCTGAAGAAGGCTGAAATAGCTAACCTGGAAATGAGCGAGCCGAGGCCTAAGAAGACAAGGACAAGGAAGGTAACTCTGGTTGAGCCGGAAGAAATGGAGACGGCGAAAGATTCCGAAGAAAATGAGGAGATAGATCGACTTGGCCAGATAGACGAAGCGATCCGAGTGACGGAGTTGGAACCCTCGGCAGGGATCAGCGATGTTCAGTCGTCGACTGAATCGGTGCAGCGAAGACCCTGTGAGGTCGCTATCGCACCCCCATATCCAAAGAAAAGGAAGAGAAACACGAGGAGATCCAATCAAGCAGTCGAAGGCTCTAAAAAGAGGCACCCTGAACAGGACGAAGGGCCCAGCGAGTGAGAGGAAGAGGATCACATACCCCTTTCCCAGCTCAAGGAAAAGATAAGGAACAGAAGAGATTTAGACATAGAGTTAAGAGGTATTAAAGACGTCTAGGGCGAGGACTCTAAACAGAAGGAAGAATCAGGGGATGAAGAAGAGGACAAAACACCTCCTGGACGGGAATTAAACACAGAGGGAAGGTTAGAGGTTGAGCTGGGACCACCTCGGAAGATGACATCAAGAAGGGTGAAGAACCCCAAATCTCAGTAGAACAAAGAAGGCTGTGCAGAATAGAAGCATTCGGTGTCGACAGATAACGACACTGGCTCATCCAAAAACCCGCTTGCTGACTGCGGTGGATGCGGATGGAGGGATAGAGTCGAGAGCTACACCTCACGAAGGACGGAAGAAGATTATTGGCATTGCTAACTGGCCATCAGTAGTGTCATGAAGTACGACCTTTGGAGTGAGCGCCACGCGCTTCTGTCCGGGCCCTTCTGTCTGCTAGAAGTTAGTTAGAGGAGGGAAGAGCTGAACTTAGTAAGAAATTATGGAATAATTCAGTGATGAATTGAGCAAGACTGAATGGTTGTGAAGAATAACAACAAGAGAATTTTGTTACCTTGCAGGAATGATCAAGATGAAAGGGTTGATGATTATGATGATTGTAGCCACGCAGATGGTGACGATGGCGGAAGCTGGGAAGCACAGCCGAAACACCATTTTAAAAAGACGAGTGAAGTAATAATAACCAGGTCTAAATGGTTGATCACATTCGTGATAGATTTGAAACATACGAGTCGCTACTAAATAAGTTAAGAAATGAGCTAACGCAGCTGGATGCAGCCCGGTTGAAGGTAGGACAAGATTATCCCAAGGAAAAAGGGTATCTTAGTTTATTACACTCCCTAGAATAAGAGGTCACTATGATAGAGGCTCAATGGAGGGACATGAAAAACTACCTGAAGGGAATAGAGTTACTGCAGACGCGGGAAATGAGATCAGTAGTTCCGATTGTGGGAAAAGCGTTAAGTGTCCTGTTTGGAACAGTGACTGAAGATGACGTTAAATTCATAAGAAGGAAACTGGGAGAAGTCGAAGTAAACCAGAGGACGCTTGATCAAGTGGCAAAGGAGGGTGTGACAATATTAATGTGACAAGGTTAGAAGTGGCCAAAAATAGAGCTAGAATCAATTGGTTAATAGATAACCTGGCAGGGTTGAGACAAGAGGCAATTAATGATACAGAAACTGTAATGATCGAATTACAGGAAATGAGCGGAATCATGCAAAAATATTTCCAACTGACGACAATTACGAATAAGGTACGACAAACTAGTCAGTCGTTGACGACCTTGCTGGAACACGTGAGACCGCAATTAGACATGCTGTCATCGGGACACCTCTCCCCAAGCATAGTAAACCCGGGTCACCTAAGGGAAGCGCTACTCGGAATACAGGCCGAGTTACCCCACCATTTAAGGCTGCCAGTGGACCCCACCAAAGAATTGTGGAAATATTATAATGCACTGGGATGTGTGACCTTGTTGGAAAATAGGCGACTATTGATTGTGATATCTGTTCCGTTGTTAGATAGAGAGAGTATATTCGAGATATACCAGGTTATAAATTTACCCATTCCCTACCCCAAAAGAGATCAACGTTTGGGAATGATAGCAAGGTACAAGGTGGAAACAGAATACATCGCTTTAAATTCGGGGAGAACGAAATTCATGTTGCTAACAGCTGAAGAAGCTGGACGGTGTAGGGATGATGCTCTAGGGACTTGTACCTCGTTAAGCTCTATCTATAAAACTGGTAACCGCAAAATGTGCATACTATAATTGTTTGAAGGGAAGAGAGAAGGAATTAGGAGAACCTTCCAAGTGGAGGTATTAACAAACACGGCATTACCACAAGCTATCAGTGTTTCAGACGGGGTATGGGCAGTAGCCACACAGAAACCTATCAGCTTGTCTAGGGTATGTGGGGGAGAGTCCACAAGGACATTAAGAGTAAGGCCACTATTATCCCTGTTAAAGTTACCCATGGGATGTTCGGCATTTGGGATATGTATTTCCTTACCCACCTATTACCAGGAAGAAGAAAGATATGATGAGAAAGATTCAATCATAGAAATGATTGGCAGAGGCTTAGTCACTTGTACAGAATTGTGGGAGCCAATAGTGAAGGGATTATCTAATGTTACCTTGAATAAAATGCCAGTACTAATGAAGCCGATAGAAAAGATCGATATGTATCAATTGAGGGACAAGTTAAGTGCGTTGGGAAACGAAGGTGTGGCTTGGGAAGATGATGAGGAGATCGCGATAAGTTGGTCAATAGTGTTGGGTACATTCATAGTTATAGCCATCGGGGGTATATTAATATGTAAGGTTAAGAATAAGAAGAGATTAACAAACGACAATCCAATGAGCCTGCAGCAACTCGAGAGGGAGATGCCGAGCAGTGTTCCTTACTCATACGGAATTGGCGAAGTAATTGCAGGAAGACCAGCGGAGGAGGCTGGCGTAAGATCAACACGTGCGGCGGAAAAACCTCCGACAGTGGAGAGGAAAACATTGACCAAGAAGAACAAGCCATAGTAACCACCACTGCACCTACAGTCAAACGCACACATTACATTACATATAGAACAGAAGAAGATGAAAAAGAACATTACACTTGCATGTAAAACTGAAGAAGATGAGAAAGAACATTACATTGCATGTAGAACAAAAGAAGTTGAAAGAGAACATTACACTGCATGTAGGAAAGTAGTATAGAATTGCATGGGACAAATGCATGATGCATGTTAAATGGTGTATTTGGGTAAATGACAAATCGGTTAGAGGAGGATTGTGGCACCATTTACGAGGCAGAGAAAGGAAGAGAAAGAAAAGAAGGCAGAAAGAAAGGCGAGACGAATCGGAGGTGATAAGCAGCCACACACACGGCTAAGAGACAATGAAAATATTGATAAGTAACAAATGAAAAAGGGTGTCATTACAATGACAGGGTATTTCTGAGTAAAAAAGAAAGGGAAAGAAAGAAGGAATCAGATGTGTTTTGATAACGGCTGTGTTATCTAGGCTGGACCTCTGGCCAGGGAAAAATTCAAGTGAAAATGCTATTTCGATAAGTGACGAGAAACAGTCCACTAAAAAGGACTTTGGACAGATATGAAAAATTAAATCCCACACAAGCAGTATCGCTGACCGAATTATTTTCGACGAAACAACTTTGGCCTGCGATAATAAAATTATGTTTTCAGGAATATGTACCGAAGGAAAATGAATGGGGACCCAGAAGTGTTTTTCTTTCTTCCTTGGAGGCGACAGACTGACTGAAAACTTTGGGGATATTTCTTTTTTGAAGCCATGTTAAGAATACCACCCATCTTGATAAATTAGCGATAAAATACCTGACAAACACCACGTGTAAAACAAGAGTTGTCATATTGTCCGTTGCGACTAGAAGGGTGATAACGGCGATTGAAAGGAAGAAAAGGGAAAGAGAAAAGATATTTTTTTTTTAGTTAAGCAATATATATTTTTTTTTCCCGAAAAAAGGCCACGGATTGTTCACGCCCGACTAAGACATCATTGCTCAAGTGGTGATCACGTGACGCACGAAGGAGGAGGAAAGATACCCGACCAAGACCGCATTGGCCGAGAGTGATCACGTGACGCACGAAGAAGGCTGCCGACGCCCCATCCAGAGTATAAGTATGAGAAGCTGCTACGAAGAAGTGGGGAGGGCAGTTCACGCCCCTCAGAGGTATGGTGAGAAAGTGGGAGTGAGGAAGGGTTCCCAAATATGGAAAAGAGTGGAAAATCCCTAACCAGAAATAAAAGAGGTGGATATGTATTTAGAATTATCGAGGAACCCCCCGGACGCCAAAAGACCCAACCTGGTTTTGGTCGGCGTCAATAAAAACGAGGCCCCAACAGGCAGAAATCAGTTCGGGCTCGAGTTTCCAGAGTTGAGTTTCCAGAGTCAGTCTCCAGTTGAAACCGCCTCGCAGATAGCTGACCAAGATTCACGCAAAAATTCCGGACTCCTCTTCAACCCAAAAACAATTATTTTGAAGAGCGACTTAGAACCAGACCACCGAAATAAGTTTTTCGACTTTCGTCCAAAGACACACCGAAACACCAATTTCTTAGAGAGCAAACAACTTGAAGCGTTAAAACTTGCCTAGCGGAGACGACGTATCACAATCCACAGAACGGGTCGGGAGATAGATGCAGTCCTATGTATCGAACAACTAGACATAAAGTTTGTTACCTTTTTCTTTGATACTTTGAACTTTTTGAGTTTTCATTTTATTTTCTTTTATGCATATTTGGGTAGTATCACCCCCGTTGAACTCAAATTGCATTACGGCCCCAACCACTGTTTGATCTCGTCTGTCTAAGATCAATTCACAACGTGGGTAGGCAGACTGGAGATCAATGCAGTTACCTTGGTAACCAGGCGTTGGAAGCGAGTTGGGAACGACGAGGCTGATATCAAATCTAACCAGATTCCCACCCGAATCACCAAAAACTTAGAACGTCACATTTGGATGCCGCGACCGATACCAAACCAGTTGGTCGTCACAGGACGAGACAACACGACTGACGTCACGTTTGAAGCAGCGACACCCGGACGGAGCAGCGAGGAGTGAACAGCTGGCGCCGCGGCGATGACATCACAATTGGTGCTTTTTTGGGACGTCGTAACTGGCGCCGTTGTAGATCAGGATAGAACGTCACAGTTGGCGCTGCGACCGGGGGACGACGTCACAATATGCCCTTCGTAATCCATTAGTGAGATGTTAGTTTCACTTGAGCAGCGTCTTCTGATGAACCGCTGTTTTGTGGAACCGATTCACAAGAAAGTACTTTCCCAGTCACTGAAATCTTACCCTGCTTACTTTTCTCCCTATATCTCTATAAATTGTGCCTCTTATTCTGTAACATGTATTTCCAGTGGATTTGAGTCTTTTCCTCGGTGAACAAGGTATCTTGATAATCTTTGAGAATTTACCTATGGCATTTTTTAAATCATTTCATCCCAATAAGGTCATAAAGCCACTAAGACGCAAGGAGATTTCTGAGAATTGAAATATCTTTGAAAATATTGATAATGATAATACAATAATATACTTGGATTCTATGAGGTTAAAGATGAAGATTAACATTGTATTAAGATTTTGAAATTTTCTAACTGACGGGAAATTGAGAATGTGTATACGTTTCCACAAGCAAGAAATACGAGCGAAGAAATATTTTTATAGTTATATTTATCGATTTAAACAGCAAAATGTTGAAACCTAGATGCCAATGTAATACTGCAATTAAATTTATGAAGTCACGGTACCATAGAGCAAAGATTATCAGAAAAATTATCATAAAATTATTTATAGAACAGATAGATGGAAACATTTTTTATCGAGACAATATCTCTAGGAAGATTACTGAATAAGCCTCTAGGTTGTTTGAGAATTACAGAATTATCAATAATTCACTAAATGCTATTACGCGAGTAGGAATCTGAGGAATATCAGCATGATAGTAGATCAAGCAATCAGGTTAAATTTATAAATTTATATATATATATATATATATATATATATATATATATACCAAAGAATATGAAAAGAATATTTATATATTGGAAGATTATTGTTAATCGACCATTTTAATAATTGATGTTAAAAACTATTTGATACATAACACGGTGGGACAATCGCCTATGCGAAGCCATTAATGAAAATAAGCAAAACGAAATAGTCACTTCGACAAAGTTAATTTCGTATATAAAATGTTACTAGACAAAGTTGTTTTTTTTTTCTTTTTGTGTCGGTTCAGAGTATTCCAGGAGAGGTTTACTCTGATTAAGAAATATCAGATTCTGGTGAGGTCCCAGGTGTATCAATTATTTCAGATATAAGAATTTTATATGGGGCTAAGCTATCTGTTGTCAATTTAAGAGTAAACTATAAGATTTCAAATTTATAAGTCCTGATGTCTCCTTTCAACTAAAAAATCGAATGCGAAATTAATTTCCTTTTGTCACCGTTAGCTTTGTGCATGAAATCCGAGACGTGCTACTGGTTAAGGAAAATGCATATCATTATATATATATATATATATATATATATATATATATATATATATATATATATATATATATATATATATATAGTGTGTGTTTGTGTGCGTTTTGTGTGTGTATATAGGAAATTCATGCATGTATCTATGTATATCTGTATTTGCATGTAATGAAGTGATGAAACTTAAATGTTTATCATTGTATATATAGGTTAATAACTAAATTACTAGAAGAAAATGTACATAAAATAGTATATATATATATATATATATATATATATATATAGAGAGAGAGAGAGAGAGAGAGATAGGGAGAGGAGGGGATAGACAGACAGACATACAGAAAAAGAGACAGAGAGAGGATAAATAGAGATAGATAGAGAAGATAAATAGATATATATATAGAGAGAGGATAGAATGATATAATCACATAGTGTATGCATAGGTGCGCATTATGCTATATACGTAATTTTCTATTCTATGGCCTTTTCCATTCGATCTACTACACAATGATATTTTGCATATAAAGTTATTCGCACAGAAACCTGCATACTCTGATATTTTTTCGATGTGTAATCAATTTTTCTCGTCAGTAAACATCACGATTTTACCTGCTCTTATAGTGCAAATAAATTGATTCGAAGCGGAAATAAAAAGCAATTATTTCTTTTACATCCCGCCAGACTTTTTTCAAAATGTCGAATAAGAGCACAAAAATATTGACGCCTTCGACTTCTTCCAAACCTATCACGCCATTAGGCCTTTAAATCTATTCTCCAAGTCACACCATATCAACCGACACGTTTTCCACCGCCAATATTCATCAAAATGAACAATAACTGTCTCTTAAGAGAGAAAAAAAATCAGTTCTATTTGAGACAAGAAAAAAAAAAGACGCAATTCTTTCTCGAAAAATTCATAAAGAAAATATGATGATTTTTTTTTCTTTTTACTTTACCGCGGACATATTGCACATGCCGGACTTGATAAAAATCTTTTCAGCTGTAGGAGTCAAAATTTCTGCTAGATTGCTACAATGTTATTCATTTGTTTTGTGATTGTATTGCCGATGGTTTTATTGTAACCTAATGGATTAATTACACATCATTATGGATTCATGTTCATCGTATGTGTTCCAGGTGCATTTTACTTTTCTCATGTGCTTTTTTAATCTTGCATTCTATGCACAACTTTCTTAACCATCAAATGTCGAATATCATCATTGAAGATCAGCAAATTTCATCAACTGATGACTTATCATTTGTCCAAAGATAGGACCTTCATCTATACAAGCTTAGTAATTTGATAACGAAGTGGCTACTCAAGTTTCATGAGCTCGCAATTTACTAGAATTATAGAGGCGATGGAGTATAAAGCTGGAAGTGCATGTCAACGACAATGTACTGTATCTGTATGACTATTTACATTATTGGGACTATTGTCCTCATCTTTGTCGCCATGTTTATCACAATGTTTCGGCCGTTGTACGCTCCGACCTTCTTCAGGTGGTTGAAATGTCGAACAGAACCGTTTATTTCGCTCACTGGGGTAGACTGTTCTAATTCCGCGTGCCATGTCTAATGGAAGTCAGTTATCTCATGTTAATTCCCCTCTAAAAGTTCTCCACTGCCTTAACCAGGTAGTGAAATCTCACTCTTTGTGTCCTGTCACTGAATCTAACTAAAGCTTTTATCCACTCTGCCATGCGATGGGAATTAACAGGAGATAACTGACATCCATTAAACACGGCACGTGGCATTAGAACAGTCTACCCCAGTGAGCGAAAAAAAGGGTTCAGTTCGACATTCCAACCACCTGAAGAAGGCCGCAGCGTACAACGGCCGAAACGTTGTGATAAACATGGCGACAAAGATTAGGACAATAGTCCAAATAATGTAAATAATGTGCATAATACCTCATCTCAGATATATAGACAGACGTATGTGTATGAATTTTCGCTCGAGAGAAAAACGATAAAAACTCCACTTCCATTTAAATGCTTTAGAATGTTTCATTTTTTTAAATAATTTATTTTAGGAAATCGGCATTAGTTTTATTTCCATTTTTGACAATTTAAAAGAATTAAAGAATCATTTTCCTAGTCTTTGTATATAATTAAAAGGAATAAAATGATAAATTCAACTTTTAAAATAATGTATTTTCTCGTTTTTTACACGTTTGCATGATCATTCGTGCAAACATTTCTCGCTGTGTGAAGGTTAATCTACCTAACCTGAAAAATAAGTCAGCATTATTTTTCTAATTTTAATACTTCCTCCTTAAATTCACTTGTCTAATTCTCTGGAGTTGTTTATCAAGATTAGTCCAAATAAGAATGGAGATCACGGTATTGTCATGTAATTTGGTGAGTTAAGCTTGTGAAATGCTTCTCTCCGCCGAGAAAAATACTATTTTATAAAACATTTTCTCGGATAAAATGTTTTTCGTCTTTAATAATAATGACAGCAACAGAATCTAATTACAGTTTTTTAAAATCTGAATTCGAATGCTACGGTAGCTTGTTTACCATCAGATGTCTTTTAGAAAACGCTTGTATATATTTTCGCTGAGAATATTTTCATCTCTATATACCTGAACAGGTACAACTTGTCAGTGGTACTCTAGAAAACATTGAGTACGAAAGAAATAGGTTAAATCGCTCGACCATAAATAATCTACCTGCCATAACAGAAGTAGCAAAACTGTCTTAATATTTTTACAGTCGCATATATATATATATATATATATATATATATATATATATATATATATATACATACACACATATATATATATATATATATATATATATATATATATATATATATATATATATAAAAATGTGGAAGCCTGAATTTCTTTTCTTTATTATTTATTTATTTTCTCTGTGACGCTTTAATAGAAAACTTGCACTTTGAAGACGCCACCCTTTTAACCATCTACTGTATTAATTCAAATGCTGTGTAGGTGATGCGCATGCATCGCCGATCGATCCCTGTTACCTCTCTTCTCTCAATGGTCCCCTTCGTCCTTTAGTGCATAAACGAACAGGCCTCGATGCCATTAGATCTCTGGCCGATACGATGTTTCTGACCCAAAGGATAGTTCTGTTGCCTTGACTTCTAGTTGCATTGTCTTTACTGGTTTTATTGTCTCTTCATTAAGAGTGCTGGAGGAAGATGTTTTCTGTTTTTTTGGCCTCAATGTCCTTCTGAACCTTCGAGTAACTCTGAATGAGGCTATTTTATCAGCAGGTGTATAATCTCGAAGACACTGTACTGTCATGTTGTGAATGGATTCTGGACCGTGCAGTGGTCGGCGTTTGGGTGACTCGATGCCATGATGAAGGGGAATGCTACGGCTCTATCTCTGAATGACTCTCTCCAAGTTATCGATACATGCGACTGCTGCGGTTGTGTCTGTTTCTCTTCCTACCCGTCTTCCAACAACCAATGAAACTACACATGAAACTAATTAAAACATAAATGATGAAAACCCCGAAAGCAAAACAAAGCAAGAAACAAAACAAAGTAGACTCCTTGTATAGCAGCTCCTACACCAACCTGAGGCGATTACGTCTCAACTTTCCAGAAGTGAAACCATATTTTCCAATCTAAATCAGACCTCCTGTTACATACTGAAACCGGTATCTCCGCTTCATGCGCATTTGGGGGTTCACAGTCTCGGGCTACACACCTCGAATAGCCAAACATAACTACCTAAATCGTCATGACCTCATGGCCTACATCAAAGATGAGTTTCTCTATGGCAGGAACGCAAAATACGAGGATCTCTCTCCTTATATGTGTTTTCACGTGGTAACTATCTATAGTACTACATTCGTCTTTGCTCTCTACCGTACTCAGGAGGAAGGGATGATGGCAGTTGTGTGACAATATCATCATTCAACTGCCATCGGCCAGCTTTCATACCAGCGGTGACTTCAATATCCACTATAAAGAGGTGTTAGTCCACTCTAAGAAAACCGATGCGGAAGGCAATTACAAAGCAGTCTTCATCGCCTATGATCTAACCCAAATCGTCATTAAACCTACCTGGGTACCGGATACTACTGGACATGAGGCGAACCTCCTCGACCTTTTTTCCAAAATACTTGTCCTCATAAATTCCTATTAGAAGTCGTACCTCCCCTGATTTACTGTTCCATAGAATGAGACATCCAACATGATGTACGATTCACTTCCCAACATGCTTCAAGTATGCTGCCTCAAACATCACTGCCCTTGTCACTGGTTGGATTATTTCTAGAATGGAAAGTTTTATGCCCAAAATCATTTCCAGGACAATCGAATAGTCAACCCTGGTTCACCCCTAAATATACTACCGCCATAAAGCCCTCGGTCCCCTACTTCAATATATATAGCAAGGATCGAAGTTGTTCAGACCTCAATGTATTTAGAACTGCCTTCAATCGCTGCAAAATTTTCTAGAAAATGCCAAGTGGATTTACGAACAAGCACTCCAGACCAAGTTTGGTAAGAAACAAATTGGATCACGGAATTCTGGAATATCACCAACCAAATCATGAAATGAGGTAAAGCTTCTGTGTCCATAATTTTAAGTGACCCTGAGGTCATAATTTCCTCGTCTGATAGGGCAAACCATTTCACCTTCATCTTTGCATCTAAAATATCGGTAGCTCACAAAGATCATCCCCTCCCCAATTTCCCAATTATCACTGAGCACAAACTCAGTAATTTTACCATCACAACATGTGATGTATCTAGATTTATCAAAGAAAGCCACTGGTCCAGTCTCCTAAGAAAGACACCGATCCGGACTAAATTCCGCTGGTTGTCTTTAAGAACATCAACTGGGAATTATATCTAATCCTAGCAAACTTATTCAACCGCTGCTTGAAGGCGAAATCCTTTCAAAGCTTTTGGAAAGTGTCAAGCGTATACCAGGTTTTCAAGAAAGTAGGCGTGCGATCTACCCCGCTCACAGTACAGACTCATCATCATCCTCTATCATCATCAAGCTCTTTTAGGCAACAATCAATAAGATCGTGGAGTACCTTGAAAACAAACTCTTCAACGATGTGCAGTATCATTTTCAGTGGGCCCGATCCACTGACGATGTCTATTACTGACAGAATCAATGAGGCTTTTGACGACAAATATATACCTCGAGGACCATAACACTAGATATCTCAAAGGACTTCGGCAAGGTGTGGCACAAATGCTTATTACACAAGCTCTCCGAGTATGGAATCACTGGAAGGGCCTTCCCGTTCATAAAATCCTAACCGGTAGGTAACTGAAGATATTTATCAATGGTCAGACCTCCGGAACCCTAGAGGTAAATGCAGGCATCCCTTAGGGGTCAATACTCGGGCCAACCCACGTTTTTATCTACATAAATAATCTGCCTAAGGAAATACCCAGACTACTTGTAAACATGCCGATGATACGACTATATACGAGCGAACATTTAAAACTCACGATGCTCTGAGATATGCGAAAGAACTCCCAACAAATATTGCGCAAAATATGCAATGAGGCAAAAACTGGCTGCTTACACTCAATGCCACTAAGCTCAAGCTAATTAGATAACATGAACTCCGATCGACCCCGCACTACCACCAATCTGGATGAACGGATGTCTTCTCGGGGAAGCACCATGCCTTGAAAGATATATAGGCCTCAAACTCACACCTAAATCCATGTGGAACTCGTAGATACGATCCATTACTATGGATGCAGGTAAAATGTTCGGTTTTCTGTACCGCTCGTTTAAATATCTTATAGCTCCTACTAACCATTATATTTACAAATGCCAGATCAGGCCAAAAATGTAGGACTGTTGCCATATTTGGGTGGTAGCTGCCAAGACCCCACTCTCCAGACTTGATAGAACTCAAAACCCCTCAAAGCCCTTTTAACTGAGGAACTATTCTCCACCATAGTCCTCTCTTCAACAAGTGGGACGTAGCAAACCTCTCATTGATCTCCCGCTATTTACACGGGAAATGGTTGGACGAATTTCATTTCCTGGTCTCGCTTAGACAACCCTTCAAAGCAAAACATGCCATGACACTTACATAGAAACAAGCCACCCAAATCCCCCTCCCCCTTATTCCATCGGTGAGAAATAAGTTCCACTCGAACCGCTTCTTCCCGCGAAACACTGCCTCGAGGAACCGACGCCCAACAGGATGATTTCTTTCCGATCACTGCAATCTGTTTAAATCTAGAGTTATCCATTATCTTACACTCCAATAAGCACATATGGCCGTCAAAAGTGACCCTCTACTGCGAGTTTCCCCCGCGCTCTAGAAGGAGCAGAACACGCTATATATATATATATATATATATATATATATATATATATATATATATATATATATATATATATATATATATGTGTGTGTGTGTGTGTGTGTGTGTGTGTGTGTGTGTGTGTGTGTGTGTGTGTGTTTTGAAGCAAAGATTAAAAGACAAAAGTTAAAATACAAAGATAAATAGAAAGAAAAAAGAAAAATCACTGCAGAAGGCATGGTAAGACGAAAGGAGAAAAATCAGTAAAAGTAATCCGTTCAAAATTAATAATGACATATATTAAAATAGGTGAAGTGAATGTTTGTTTCTCGTCTGAATATAGAAAATGACAAATGTAACTTTGGATGAAGCTACGTAGAAGTGGAATATAAACTTAAAAATATAGAAAAAAAACAACAGAAGGATGTTATGTATGCTATGGAAGAGACATATGATCAATAGGGAAGTTTAAAGGAAAATAAGAAAGGAAAGATCACTTTTGGTTAGAATAAGTAAAAGAGACTTCATATTCCTGGGATACATAATAAGGAAAGATATCTCGTAGTATTTGACACCAACATGGCACATTGCTGACGACATGTGCAGAGAGAAAGTGTCAGTCACTTAAATAACGAGCTTGTTTCAATTCATTTTTAATACAAAATTTCTCCAAATACAAATCACAAGGGACCCTTAAGACAGGGGGTTACTGAATGTAAATGTAAGACCAAGTGAGGGGGAGTGGATATCATGGGGGTTGTGGGGGACAGAAAACAAATGACGCTGGAATTGTAAGGGTTATTAATTGTTTACGTTGCAGAGTTCAAGGAATCATCTACGCTGGTTTCAATTTTTGAAAGTAGGATTTCTTCAGAAAAATACCCAACTAAATGGTACTTTGTATTTTTTTACCATTGAAATACAGAGGTAATGAGTGTAAAGAAAACAATGTGGCTTAAGTCTCAAGGTTTGAATTACGTGAGTTAAATAATAGGGCTTTGATTTGGTTAAACATTGAGTGAAAAGGAAGTTAGATGTACAAATAAATGCTAAAAACACGTGACATTGTGGAGAGCTATTTTCGACTATTTCCTTTAGAGTCACACAGAATAAAAGAAAGGAATATTGCTACTGACGCATATGCATCCTCCATTCTATGTTTTTATTTTTGTAAATAACGAGAAAAATATTTCAGTTATTTTTTCACTGGATGTATAGAACAGTTTTTGTCACCCTCTCCATAGCCAAAAGCAAACTCCCCAGAGACACAACTGTCTCTTATTTTAGTATGGATGCAACATAAGTAAGAAAAAAATAACTATATACAAAGAAAAAAAAGAACCGTAATGCATTATAAGTGTGATAAATTTTATTTTACTTAACATAATTCATCTTGATCTCTGATAGTAAATTTAACAGGAATGGGTAGCATTATATTATTTTTTAAATATACATGTAACAATGAATGTAGTCTATAAATTCTCAAGAAATTAATTATCTGTGAAATATTTTAGAACGATGAATTGTAAAACGAATTCACTTTCAAGTTGCGGTCGAGGTAACAGATTATTTCTGTTCATTCGGTTATAATACTTTTGTTCTATTTTGTAACCAGGCATTGTTAGCGACATCAAATACTTCCTGATTTTAGGAATGGTGATTGCTGATGTTTTCGGCAAAACCCAAAGATGCTACTGAATGAGGACATGGTTTCTCTTTTAAAACACCGAGAGAATAATTTTATTCTTATATTCGCCCTGAATTCTTAAACAAAGCAGAATTTAAATGACTGCTTTATGAGATTATTCCATTCTAACTATAAACTCTAAGCTATGTTAAATTTGTTTTTTTGTTTTTTCCTTTTCAAAATACATTTTATCCTTAAATAGATCCCTCATTATTCATCGATAAAAATTAAAGTTCATTTGATTTTATACATCTACAGATATTTTAAAAAATTATTTCACCCCAAGTAAGGCAATAAAACCACAAAGATGCACTGGTTTACTGAGTCTTAGATAATATAAGAAAATATATAATATTAAGTAGAGAGACTATTAAAAGAACAATAATTCAGAAGACAAAATATAACGATTGACATTACATAAAAAAATGTTGAAGTTGAAAGAGCAGGAAGAGCGGTTAAAGAATGGAGGATTAAAGTTAAATATTATTGATAGATAAGATCACTTTGTAAAACAAATTATTTTTTCATGATTGTCCTATGAATGAAAAAAACCTTTCAATTTTAGTAATTCATTTATAATCAGTTTTGTTTTATTCAAAATCGTTTTATAGTCTGTTTTTTTTTCGATAAGGGAGTGAATATTTTATTAACATGTAAATATAGTGAAACTAATTTCAAGATATTATACTTAAACGATGAAAGTATTCACTTCATCTGTTGATTGCGATATCAGCTTTTAAACCATGTAACAGTTAATGGAAGTATCTTCTTCCAAAATTTAAAAAAAAACACGTTTATAATAAGCGAATAACTAATCCATCGGGTGAAAATATTCCGCTAGCAGCCACGCCAAGGATTTATTTAGATACAGTAACATTGAAGATATTGCTGCTATTTTTCTGGTAAAATTGTGTCAGCTTATTCAAGCGCTATCGGTTTAACTTTTCTCTTCAGACGATGCTATGGTGGAAGGCGTGCATATTCAGTATTAGAATAGCGAAAAGCCCTAATCATTTTAAATATGAAATGGTTAGATGTAACCGTAATCTTCAGGCTAAAAGTTTCTTCTCTCGCACATTGCACTTGTGGAACACTCCTCCGGATTTTTGCTTTTCATGCAATTTTGATATTAAAATAAAATCAAAATTAATGTCAGTCGTTATCTTCTGTCTTATTAATCCCAGCTCTTTTATTCTTATCTCAACTTAATAATGTTCCTTTTCACATATTCTATCACACTTGCTATTACTACCGTCTTAGTGGCTTTATTACCTTGCTTGGGACGAAATGGTAAAAAAAAAGAAGGAAACTCTTACAGTCAGTCCAAATAATAGGGCATACGTTTTTATCTATATTTCTTTTGCAACCAGTCAATGTCAATTTAAATACTCGTTGTTTTTTTACTTATCCATTAATAATCTTTTAATCGTTTTATTTATTTTAAAATTGCCATTTTTAGAATGTAGTTATTTTATAAAAAGTCTTTTAACAGATTAAAATGAACATCTAAATATAACTTAGAGAATACTGCAGTTATTTTTCTAATGTTCAGATAATATCAGGATTTATTGTTATTGTCCAACAGTCAGTTATGGGCCATGCGTAATACAAGCTTAGGCGATCATATATCTTTAGATTCATGAATGACGAGGCAGAGAGACCAGTTACCAGCCAAGGCTATAGAACACGCCCTGTCCTGCTATTTTACCATAGCTTCACGAAGAGGATTAATACCTTTCCCAAGGGTATTAGCACGTAAGTGAATGTAAGGGATTAGACTGGGATTCGAACACGGCTCTCCGATTACTCAATCTAAGCCACCTTAATGTCCAACATGAAAGGATAAAATTGAATTTCTTTGTTAAAATATAAATGAGGTTAGCAGTTTTGTGGTGCGTCTGAGATATTAAAACAACATTTGTTACACAATTTCTATGTATTCGGATGAAGAATTGCATAGGATGAAATAAAACAGTGAAAACTTCGTTCTCCAAGTACAGAAAATTCATATATTAAATAAATATACTAATAACAATTACAATGTATTATCTAGAAACAATTACAGAATACACAGTGGATCTCACTCGTGATCAGATAAAAACAAAACCTAACTGCTTATTCTAAGATTCTGTTAGCCTACTATACAAACTTAACAATGACAAGGCTGGCATTGTTGGAAGATTTCTTAGTTTGGACAACCCATATCAAAGTCTTTTGTTGTTCAATATTGATTTAATCAACGGACAATTTAATAGACAAGTCCTATCAGCTAATAGCTCGTATCCTTTAGCAGCATATACCAAGATGAAATGAACAACTAAACGGATACTCTGAGACATTAAACCTATGAGGAAGAAACCTATTTTGGTTTTTAAGGAGACATGACTTCTGTTTCTGTCAACAATATTATTGTAAACAGATTGTTACAGAAAAGATAATTGCATTACTAGCGTAATCAGTAAGACAGTCGCATGAGGAAACCACTTGAAAAAGAGATTAAGTGCTACAAATAAAAATCGTTTATATCAATAAAATGGAAATGGGTCGTAAGCGCGATCAGAATATTTTATTAGCATTGATGTTACAATAGTTATCATTCACTTATTTATTGACTCATATATATATATATATATATATATATATTTGTGTGTGTGTTTATGTAATTATGTATTTATGTATGTATGTATAGGAGTGTGTGCTTTTGTATGTAAAATATATGTCAATGACCTTCGTATTTTACAATCTTATATATTTACTCGTCAATATATCTACACGTTGGCAAGTGGTCGAGAGGTTAGAACTTTTACATTCTGGCCATGAGCCCCATATACGATTTGTCAGGAAAGAGAGTTCCTGATATTATCGGACTGAATCCCAGTGCAAGGTACCTTTGGAAAGTGCCTGAAACCTATATCCCGAGTTGATCCAAGGCTTATGAGTGAAATTGTGCAGACGGATCGCTATATATATATATATATATATATATATATATATATATATATATATATACGTGGTTGTGTGTTTGCGTGTGTACAATCTTTCTTCATAAAATTTGTATTTATTTTTAAAATGAGTTATTTCATTTGAATGAAATTCAATTTATATTTAAGTTTGTTACAATCTCAATATATCTTTATTGGCAGTGTTAGTAATTTAAATGGATCATCTTGTATCGCTACAAGGAACGTTTCATCTCGTTTCTTCTCATAGCTGTTAATATTACATAATAATATCCTTTATACTATTTGATTTTGCAATTTAATTTAATTCAGGATAAAACAGCTTATTTTCGAAATAGATCTTCAGTGCTATCACTGAAATTAATTTCATAATATGTGGAATATAAAAAGAAAAATATAATTTATGTATGTAAATGTATTCAAATACACACATACAGTTCAATACACAGACAACCTACACGCACGCGCATACACCTACAAAAACCAACACAAACAAGCACACAAACACGCTCATACATATATATATATATATATATATATATATATATATAAAAGACTATATGTTTTTAAGCTATAAGATTATATATTTTTTAGACAGTTGACCAGCTGCATCGCAAAATTACAGATTAAAATTGAACGCCCATAATTATACGTTTGAAAGAAATTAAGAAAATTAAAAAACACATTTTGAATTATACATATTATAAATAAATACAGCACTGTGAAATTACTTTTCAAACGCTAAAATCTGTGTTTACCTACATTGCTAAAGCTATACCACCCCTCTCCTTCTTCCTAAAACCCTACGTATATCGCTTATATCATATCCCTTTATTTCCCTTCTTTTTGTCATACTTTGCCCCTTTTTATTTCCTTTTACCCATATCATTTCCGTTGAGTTGACCGATTAAATAAGACAATGTCTGATCCTTACCCCTCCTCCTCGATATTAAGTATTGTAATAAAAATAAAAATAAATTTCAAAACTCTCCCTCCCCCCTCTAAACTCGACCATGTCTCTCACACTGTTCTTCAACACCCTCTATGTCATCTTATATAGGCTTAATACTGCCCGTCAAAAGTTTAAATTTTAAATTCATTTTCCGTTTCATCTTTGAAAGTGAGTTCTTAAGATCTATAGAAAAATAAAATTCTCTCGTGAAATAAATTATAACTAATGGAGCTTTAAAAAATTTTTTTTTTTTCTTTTTTATCTTTACATTAATATATTTATCTTTAGATTAATATATATATATATATATATATATATATATATATATATATATATATATATATATATATATATATATATATATATATATATATATATATATATATATATATATATATATATACACACACACACACACACATACACATACACACATGCACACACAAAAACACACGCACACAAAATGTCGACAAGGACGAATATGATTTATCAATTTATATGTAACGCGTTACGGCATGTATGCAGCTATGTACACTGTATGGTGAAGACACCAACAACATTAATCCCTTGAAAATATCTAAGAATTGATAATATATAATTGCGTTTCTACAGAAGCTTCTGAATGAGCGCTCAAATGCAAGATTGTCTTCGAAAATTAACTTCAATCATTTTTCATATATATATATATATATATATATATATATATATATATATATATATATATATATATATATATATATATGGGCGAGAGAGAGAGGCAGACAGACAGACAGACAGAGAGTGAGTGTGTGCGAGAGTGAGAGAGAAAGTGTGTGTGTGTTGCAATTGATCAAAGTATTTTTGACGCTAAAGAAAATCAATATGACAAAGTTGCAAAGTTTGCATATCCAGCAATTACTACAATAACTATTTGAATAATCTATTCCTAATGAAATAAAATTAATGTAATATTCTAATACATGCAGACATACGCCATCTGATTTTGGCTCCTATTTATAAAGATATAAATAATTTTAAAAGATCATTTTTATTTTATTCATGTCATATATATGATAAATCTTCAATACTTATATTTGCGTTTTATTCTTCCCAGCACAGTTGCTTTACGTCCGGCATTTTGAAAATACACACTGACTGATGTGATTTTCTAAATTAGGAATTTCCATACTGTCATCAAGTTTTATCCTACAGTGATAGTACTGGGGCAATAAATGTCTAAAATTAAATCTTAAAACCGAGTAAAATCCGTTGTCAGTAATCAATGCCGATTTAGTATTTATTAATGTAAAATATGTTCCTTGCTGCCAGAATTTAGTTTCACGATATATGCAAGAACTATTATTTGTTCAATAAATCTTGTGCGTGAGATTTAATACAAGGAATATTAACTCTGAGGATATATTAGGAAAAAAAACTAACAACAGATGAGTAAGTTGTGTTGTATTTCATATTTCATGAGATGTGTGCATTCAGGAAATTTGCAAAAATATAACGGTGAGTGTGCGAAGAATCTGTCTCCTCACCGGACTTATTGGACCTTTACAGTGATATAATCCTGAGCGAATTAAAAGTCCTACAAGGATTCATTTTTGGCGGCCACAATCTTAATAACATGATATTGACGATGACACAGTGTTGATAGCATACAGGAAATCCTACAAAATGCATGAAATTAAAGAAAAGTTTAAACATCAACTCTAAAAATACTAATAAAAAGAATACTAATCTATTGTGATATCATTTTTTCATGGCAGTGAATATTCAACAAACTCTTCATAGAGACTTAAGGCAATAAAAATGTGATTATATCTAAGTTTGATGAGAACTCCATAGGTTTAACATATGACTAACAAGAACATTTTAAGAAAAATGTAAACAGAAAGTGCGCAGACTTAGAATCAGAAAGAAACTAGAAATTTCTGACACATAATGCGAAAAGCGGCTTGGAAAATCTGACACTTACAGAACTTATTAAAAGGAAGTGGGATTGAGGAAAACAGCAAGTATTCCATCTAGTGAGATTGTGTAAATGAATGGAATACCTGAGAGATATAATGAAAAGCTACATTTTACTAAGAGATGTAAACAATAGGAATTTCGACAACGTTCTGAAGAGACACGGCACACAGAAGATAACACAACATTGAAGGATAATGACTCAATATGATTTTTCATTTATCTTTAGAAATGTCAAGAACATAGGAAAAGTTCGTTATCTCGGTAAAAAAAAGTCCCTGTGAATTGACGCAATTTTTACGTCGAATTGTTGTTCATTTTTTTTTTTTTTAATGAAGAATCACAACCTGTTGCAAGTGATAATTACGCATGGTTTTATGTGTCCTTCGAAATTTGTTATTCTTCAGGATTACTGGAATCCATGTCCGTTTTGTTTTGTAATTTTTGTTCGTTTCTATTTTCGTCTTTGATTATTTTCTGTACCTTTCGGGCTGAGTTCGCTTGTGAAAAGAAAATTCAGTTTAACTTTTTCTTTTAAATGATTTTAACTTTGCAAGAAATATAAACTTATTCGTTTGCCGAGAGACGAATTAACTCTTATTTTAAATATGTATAGCTTACTATTTCATGCAATTAGAACTTAATTAATATTTCTCAAGATTTTCCTTGTTTTCCATATCAAGAAATGCTGTTTTCCTTTATATATTTTGTTATTATTTTTCTTGCAATTATTAGTGTATGATGATCTATATCCAAAATCTAATGTATCGCCATTTTTACAATCAATTTTTTTATACATTTTGTCATTAATGTAGGTACAAATAAAAGACAAATTTGGTCAATCTTCATTCATGATAATTAAGCTTAATAATTAATTTTTGCCAAATCTAATATTTCATATATTAAAATATATTTTCATCAATTTAGGTACCTCCACAAAAAACTCTATACCTAATTTTTAAATTAATTTTTGAAAGTGAAAACCTTTCTTGAAGTTTACAATTAATTTTCAATCCGTTGAAAGTGAATGGATTAAATCTACTATTTCTCGTAATTAAAGTACTCCAGTTTATTTCAATCAGAAAATATATTGATTGGAATTAATTTTCATCTTTTTCAGTAACATCGACAAAGACGTCTACCTTTTAGACAGCTATAGACACAACTTAGTTCTCAGATTTAAAAATCTTGCGAAAAGAATATATACTTTTCTCTTTTTTTTGAGAAATATTAGCTTAATTAAAGTATAGTTAATCTGATGTGAAAGAAATATTATTTACTTTAAATTTAAAATAACGCAGAAATGCATTTTTTATCACGATGGGAGGTTTGTTTCTAACCTGATAGTATTTGATGTGACGTGCAAGCAGCCAGATGACATGTCTAAGTTTTATCGTTTGTTTTTTCTGAAAATGTCGATTATGGTCGTCCTTACTTATAAAAATGGGAATGTTTTACACACAAAAATTTTCAAATTTCTTTTTACTTTCTTTAGTTTTTTTTTTTTTTTAGTTTTTATTTTTATCATTATAAACCAGAAAAGAATACAGAATTTTAAACGAATTAAATCTTAAAATTTTCGAATTAAGATGAAAAAGAAACATGAAAACAATCGATTTTTTTCTTAAGAAAACATGATCCTTAATATACATTCTTTATAAAAGCAATTCAGATGTTCTCTAATTAAATGATGTCATGTTTTTTTTCCATTATTTTTTAATATTACGATGCAGAGAAAATTTTCAGTAAATAATGCTCGTTTGATTTGATTTCTCCAAACAGACATGTTTTTAACCAAAATATGAATACGAAGTTCAGGATATTAAAATATCTCTAAATTTCATAAGATTAATTAATTGAAGATAAAAGAATTATATTTTTACCAAGCGTTTCTAAAAATACATTTTAAAAAATAATATCATTCATTTTTGAATATGACCTAAAAATATTATTAAAATCCTGAAACTATTTGATTAGAAATTTTTGGCACGTGGCTGACACAAGGAAAACAATATTTTTAACCAAACATTCGAATATGCTAGAAATGATTTTAAAACATTAATAAAATAATAATAATAATAATAATAATAATAATAATAATAATAATAATAATAATAATAATAATACTTTGGTTTTGGCTCTTAATAATATCATTCATATTTTGAAGATCCAAATTTGTTTTCATCAAGTTTTGGACCTTTTTATCATGCTATGCTTATTTTTAACGAAAAACTTGTGGTACCTACATAAAATATTGGCTCATTAATTGGCATTCCCATATAAGAACTGCTTGTTCGTATTCAACAGGAAAGTATGTTAAATATGTCAAACCAGCGTAATAAGTTGACGTTCAAATCCAGCTACGAGCAAATATTTCGAATGTTCTTTTCCCAAGATATGATAGCTCGCCCTATGTGTGATATTGTTGCTGTACAATCTTTACTCTCCACGTATATTTACATATTTTTTTTGCGCCAGACGAAATTAAGCTTGCAGATCGCCGATAAGAAAATGACCTTCAGGACGAATAGAGGATTTTCGATAAACAAACATTAATCATTGTCGATATTTCATCCTATTTTTACGTATAAAATTTGATATAGAAAAAAAAGCATTTTAAAACATATATATATACATTTCTATTTCTTGACGGTGAAATGCAGCTTTGAATTTCAGTTTGTTTATAATTAAATATAGACACAAGCGTACTCATATATAAACTCGCAGAAAACATAGGCACACGCAACGATATATATATATATATATATATATATATATATATATATATATATATATATATATATATATATATATATATATATATATGTTGTGTGTGTGCGTGCGTGCGTGCATATATGTGTGTGCGCGCGCACGTCTGCGTTGAATTAAAGTTAGTTCTTTCATGACGTTATCCATCACTATTTTCGCTTTTTGACTGGCAAGAGAGAAACAATTGATTTTATTAATGCGATGCCTTACTGGATTTTACGAAACAAAATTTCACACTCATAAAAGTATTCACTAAAAATATGGCTAACAACTTAAAATTCGTAGACTGTGAAAAAATGTCATCATCATACAATTTATTACTGATACCTTAGTTCATAATTTATGGCTATAAATCAAATATCTTTTGTGATACGCGTGCGATTTTAAATAACAAGTGTGACGTCCCCCTCCACAGACTTCTCCGCCCCTCGCTGCTTCGTTCGGGTGTCGCCGCTCCAAACGTGGCGTCCACCTGTCTGCGTCCGTCGTGTTGTTCCGTCCTGTGACGACCACCTGGCTTGGTATTGGTCGCGGGACCCAAATGTGATGTTCCAACCTTTTAGCGATTCGGATGGGAATCTGGTTAGATTCGATATCAGCCTCGTCGTTCCACACTCGCTTCCAACGTCTGGTTACCAAAGTAACTGCGTTGATCTCCAGTCCGCCTACCCACGTTGTGAATTGATCTTAGGCAGACGAAATCAATTAGTCGTTGGGGCCGTAATGCAAATTGAGTTCAAACGAGGGTGGTATCACACAAATATTTATAAAAGAAAATAAAATAATAACTCAAAAGTTCAAGGTATCAAAAAAAAGGATAACAATACTTTTTTATCTGGTTGCTGGATAAATAGGACTGCGTCTATCTCCCGACCCGCTATATGGATTGTGACACGTTGTTTTTTCTTAAGTTGTCTGTTCTTTAAGAAATTGGTTCTTGGTGTGTCTTCAGGCGATAGTCGAAAAACTTGTTTTGGTTGTCTGGATCTAAGTCGCTCTTCAAAATAAATTGTTCTTGGATTGAAGATGAGTTCGGAAGTTGCGCGAATCTTTCAAGTCAGCTCTGCGAGGCCTGCTTCAACTGAGCACTCTAGATTGAACTCTTCTGAACTGATTTTTGCTCGCTGCGACTTTGCTTATATGGACGCCGACCAACACCGGGGTGGCTTTGTCGGGGTTGGAGGTTCCTCAATAATTCTAAATCCATATCCACTTCTTTTATTTTTGGTTAGGAATTTTCCACTCCTTTCCATTTTGGGAAGTCTTCTCTTAATCCCACCTTCTCTTATTCTCATATGGATATCTCACCATACTTCAGAGGGGGGTCAACGGTTCTCCCCACTTCTTCGTAGCAACTTCTCTTACCTATCCTCTAAATGGGCGGCGGCTCCCCACCCTTGCGTAACGTGATCACTTCCGCCTGGCCATCGTTGTCATTCGGCCAATAGCGTGCAACCGGGTGGGTGTTATCCGGCTAGCTTTGTTTTAGGAAAAAAAATATATCTTGCTCAAAAAGAAAAATTATCTTTTTCTTTTCCTTTTCTTTCCTTAATCGCAGCTCTCATCCCCAATGTCACCTGGGATCTATCAATGCCAATTATCAAGTGGGGCAGTCGTCTAGCGAAACACAGTCGATTGTCATCACGAAAAAACAGTTTCATTGTCCTAGCCGTATTTGCATTCCTGGTGCCAATTTCTGATAATATAGTTTTATTATCATATCCGAATTCTAACACCCATAGATGTCTTGTCAAAACGGCAAAGACGTAACCCAACGTTGGCTTCGTGTGCGGTTAGCAGACGACCTATTAAATCCTTTCCCGACAATATTGTTTGCCCCCTCTGACACAGTTAATTTTTCTTATCTATCCAAAGCTCTGTATTCACCTGGTTCTTGTCAGACAGTCCTACGACACTGGTGGTCAGAATTTTCACCATCTTTTTCCATTATCAAAATAACATTGTCGAAATGTCTCGGAGTTTTAGCTAGCCGGTCTGTGGTTTGTTAATTAGATGTTCGCCAGCATTAAGTGGCTGTTATCTATCCCCGATAACACAAGTCCGCCACCATAACACAGTCGATTTTCTTATCCATTTAGAATTTTTCTGCAATGGTAATGAAACCTTTCACCATTTGCTAATTATCAAAATAACATTGTCAATGTCCCCGGTCGTGGGAGGCTTCTTTTATCATCTAAGCTTAAGTCTCCCTTCTCTTTTCCTTTCTTTCCTTTCTCTTTTTCCTTTCTTTTTTTCTTTTTGTGCCCTTAAATGGTGTCACAATGTCGAAGTGTTATCTTAACATCAGAATAAATCTGCAATGAAAATATAATCGAATTCTAAGTCTCATCCACTGTGCTCGACGCAGGGATGTGTAGTGTTTCGCACTTATCACCCTAGTTTTGATGAAAGTGAGAAGAAATCAAAATATATCTTTTGTTTTACTGATCGCCGACAATGCCAATGCCACTGAGCTGCGATGACGGAAAATGTCGGAAAACATCGGAAAACATTACGGATGTGACTATTAAAAACAAATCAGAAAAAAATTATGTTTCGATTTTTTCGGAAACATTTGTTCGTAAAACACTTATTTGATCTTTATACGCAGAAAAAATATCTTTAGGAATATATACATACATATATTACACACACACATACATATATATATATATATATATATATATATATATATATATATATATATATATATATATATATATATATCGTTCTATGACAATAATGTATCTCAGCGTCGTGGGTAAGACAATCACATTCATAGCAATACCTTTGATGAGAATTTTTTGAGGAGCGTGGAACTACCTGTTAATTGCTGATTTTTATAGGTCGGCTCTGAGCCGGGGTTATATCACCTGTCATTGTCTCTGATATTGTCAAATTGTTAAACCCCCAAAAAGGTGTCAAAGCACAATGAATGTATTACAATTTAGTACCAGCAAAACTTTTTTTTCGAAAAATTGTTACCAGCAAACATTATTATTATCAAAACATTTTTGTAAAAGAAAAATATTCTCGGCAATCCATATTTGAAAATGACCTAGTAATGTTGTTACCTAATATTCTTAAAATATATATACATAAATTTATTATATATATATATATATATATATATATATATATATATATATATATAGAGAGAGAGAGAGAGAGAGTTTATTTTGGCATCATATTTTTATTAAGAGATGTCGTATTACATAACTTAGACAAGTTTTTTCAACTTATTTTTAATAGGATGCCTCATAATTACAGACAAATTTCATAGTACCCATATTATAGGAAGAAAAAAATCACTATGTTGATGAATATTCATATTATTCCTTTTATTGTCGACATCAGTGCAATGTCTTCATCAGGTTGTTTGTTTTTCTAAGATAAATAATTGTTGTGTTCATCATCTTTTCTAAGAAAAATTTGTTGTGTTCATCGGAAGATTAAATGTTTACTTATGAAGTGAAAAACGCTATGATTATGTACTGTACGGCATTCTTTTTAATTTTATGACGTAAACTTAAGGGACGTAATTAATTATTGAAACATTTAAATATTTAAAGGAATAAACAAAACAATTTAAAACGTTTAGTTAAATCCTAGATATTTTAAACTATCTTCTGTAATCATTTGTACAGTATTCATCATTAATTTTATTAAGAGTTGGCTTCAGTTTTTTAATATAGATTCTAGATAGCTTGAATATTTTAAAGTTTAGGTTTATTATTTTCCTGAAATATTATAGACGTATTTCTTAGATAAATTTCGAATGAGGACAGGTATGCTATTGTAAATTTTGAGAGATGTTCGATGCCTCAATCAAAAGAAAACTCAGCCTTCGATGAAGAAAGTCACAACTGGATCACTGCTAAGGCGGAAGAAAATGTCAAGTTTAAACGTGTCGTATATCGCTTTTATTGTTCAGAAATAAATGACACCAGTATACATTAGTATTAAAAAGTACCTAATACACACAAACACACACACACACACACACACACACACACACACACACACACACACACACACACACACACACACACACACACATATATATATATATATATATATATATATAAAATTAAAATTATATATAATGTTAAGATATCAGAAGTTCAGCCAATTATTTTTCATTTTCGTTCTGTATTAAGCTCTTTTTAATACAGCTGTTTCCTGGTTTGATTTAACTTTGACTAATATCTGTGTTATAATTTTATATATATATATATATATATATATATATATATATATATATATATATATATATATATATAATTGAATATAAAGTCAACACTTAGAGGTGACAGAGTCTGTTTCATGCTAGATGCAATCGTGTCCTGACGATTGCATCTAGCATGAAACAGACTATCGCCTCTAAGTGTCAACTTCTATTTTCACTTTTATATTTACACACGCTCTATCTCTGATATTTAGCACTTTATCCCATAAACATAGCACATATTAAAACTATATCTCGTCATATATATGTATATAATTTTAAGATATCAGAAGTTCAGCCAATTACTTTTTTCATTTTCTTTGTGTATTTCTAATATTGATTATATATATATATATATATATATATATATATATATATAGATAGATAGATAGATAGATAGATAGATAGACAGATAGATAGCGATTTTTTCTGTTTAAATATGTAACAAATATTCCTGGTTTACTTTGTACTTATGTCTCAGCTTAATTTTATCAGCAACAATTTTACTCTAATAAGCGATTGAGTGAAAACCAATTTCTGGGCTTGAATGGATTGGCACATGTCTCACGCTCTTTTATATTAACATGATATTGTCCTTTATCATATTGTTAGGGAAACATATTTGGCATTATATAAATAATTTTCAGCCAAATAATTCTGTTGTTGGGATAAACAGTAGAAATTCTGTATATGGACTCTTCGAAACTCGGGACAAATTCAGACATCCTCATAATTAGGGATCGTGTTATTCATGTTTGAAGATTAAACCTGTAGGGAAACATCCTTTCATATTTATCCTACTAGCCCCCTTTTAAACATCGATTACGGTCATTCTTCTATAATTTCGATTTAAAGCACATCTCCCAAGAATCAATTTATTTTATTTTGCAACGATATATATATATTTTATTGCCATTAGCGTTTTTGGTAATGGATACCCGTATGTGATTATTATTTTTTATTATTTAATATTTTCTAAAGTTTGTTTCTCGTCTACTGGCCTGCACACTAGAGAAGTCCTATTAAAGACAACGTGTCCTTCGCTGGGATTCGTACCGGCCTCCTATACAGGGGAAACCACAGAATGGCCCGGTATGTTTTAAGCGCCCATCTGCGAATAGCTTCCCAATCGAGCAAAATTCCATTTGATTTGTACAATCACTCGTTCAGATACTCTCGAGTGGATATATCTCCACAGTTTTGTAACTGGAAGAAAAAACAGAACAATTTTTAAGATTGAATGGGTTTCATTTTCACTTCGATATTCTTTTTGTATTAAAAAAATAATTTTTCGTGGATATTCGTATTTAGATAGACGTTATATTTTTGTTTTAATCACTATTTATGTCCTTTACCGGCCTGCACACACGAGAAAAACGGACGTCTATTCAAATACGCGTATCCGCTAAAAATGGCGTTTGAAATAATAAGAACATTTTGTAAAAACACATACTATGAATTTCGCACCTGCTTTGAAAGACCAACTTTTATATGTTGTCCAGAAATCAATACCTAACTACAACCACATTGCATAAGAACCTACTGAAATACTGAATCCGTAATCCCGTGCAAAAATCACCCAAACAAGTATTCAACAGCCTGCTTAAAAATGCAGGAAAACTAACTTATCTTATCAAATAATACAATGCTGGTTTTCTATTGTTCATAAACTAATGAAAAATGCGTAATTTATTTTACCGCTTTTTAATATGTCATAATTCATTTAGAGTAACATACAATATTGATATATTTTTTTAATGTACCAATGCTTTATTACTAATTTTATTTTTCATAATAATGTAATTAACCCACTGAAATAATATTGATTTGATGGTAAATTTTCATTTTAAACACGAGCGTCATTTATTGCTGAACTATTTTCTTTCAGAAATTAGTACGCGCTTCCGTAAAGCGATTTTTTGTACTTAATTTAAGAAGAAAGTTTACTTTCAAATATATGCAAACATCCTCAAATAAAAGAATAACAAAAGAAAAAAAAAACAAATCCTAATTTGAAAGTTAACTTTCTTCTTAAAAAAAAATAAAATAAAATAAAATAATAACCAAAAAAAATAAAAACACCTAACCCTAATTTGAAAGTTAACTACAAGGAATTACTTTGAAGGAAGTAAATAGGCCCAAATTGTATACGTCCATCAACAAAATTCAGCAAGGGATTACTTATCAATAAGCCGGTAATGGCTGACGAAAGACCAGGAAAAAGTCCCATATTTTTCGGATGGTTAGCATCCAAAATGGTAGGTTTCTTCAATATCTAATTGTTGATTTAAGTTCAGCATATACATTTGCACGGAAATAAGACTATTTGGGAAAAATTTGAAGGGGTATTAGCGCTCAGGTGTTAAAATGAAAATTTACCGATTTGATTATATGTAAACAATTAAAATTAGCCTTATTCAATTATTTCGCAAAACAATATGACAATGTTTCCGATCTCGTTTCACTATATTTTTCCAAAGATTTACTTCAATTCAGGCTTTCTTTTACTTGTTTGAACAATGACTCTATAAGTAGCTTCATGTTTTATACGTACGCATGTAAGTTCATGATTTTAAAATCTGAAATTATAATGCAAATTATAATAATTTGCTATAAAAGACGCATAATATGAAAATAAATAATATAATACACATGGTATTATCTGTTATTCAGAATGAGGAATTCACTGTAACTATTCAATTATTCAAAAACATTCGGAGAGAAGGAGTCACTGTGGCCATTACGTATCACATGACATAAAATAAGAAACCATGTGTTATTATTTTAATATGGAGTATTCTTTTAAAATGGTTATTTTTTTCATCTTATTTTTAATATCTGGATTTGTTTGATTTTATATTATACAGTAAAATTGCATGGAAATTTTCTCTTAATTCAGCCCCAAATATTAATAGACCCCAAAATAAAATAAAAAAGAATTCATATTTACTAAAATGAGAACCAAATTCTCCCAAAGCGAGGTGCTTCAATTGCACTACGGTTGGGTTGACAGCTGCGATCTCCCCAAATGTGTGCGACTCAGATACACCATATAAAGTAGCCAATTTTTTTCATTTTCTTTTTAATTGTAAACATTCACTGTAAGTACCACGAATATCTTCCGCACAGTCGAAATATCAATAACTCCAAGATATTTGTAAATGCTTAATTCAGAGGTTTTCAGTTGTTGCGGGGCAAGCTAAACAAATTTTGATTTAAAATTTATAATTTCACAGAGCAAAAAAGTTAATAAAATAACAAACAAAATTCAATTTAAAATTTAGAATTGATTGGGGTGAAGTTAATATTTGCGATGAGTCACGTTACATTATTTGGTGGGAATTACCCGAAAATATCCAAATGAAGAAATAATTCCCTACGCTAGAATAAAATAGATAAAAAAAAATCCAATTGCATTATTTACTGCGATCAATTATTTCCCGAGATCGCACGGAGTATAGAAAACCAATTTGTGGAGTTCTGCAATATTGAGCTTCAGTTACGTGAATTAATATTTGATCTGATAGAATGTGTCTTTCAATTTACGAGAATATCAGGATTGTCACTTGATAAATGCCTTATTGTTGCATTAACTGGGGTTGCCCAAATATTTACCGTGCATCGGAATTCACGCTTTCTTAATATACTATGGCTACTGTTTCCATGGCTACTCAAACCCAGAGCACATTTCATTTCGCTGTCATATTATTCTGACCCCAGCCTTCGTGCCAAGGACAATTATATTAAATTTTGTCGACTTTTCACAGCAATATTAAAAAAAATCGCAATTATATTCTTGTAAGTCATATGGTTTGGTAAATGTCTAAGTTACAGCAGGACAAACCTTACGTTGTAATAACTGTCGCTAATCATTTGGCACTTCAGTTTAATTATAGCTGCCTCAGAGAGAGAAATAATATATCTTCAGTTGCCTTCTCTAATATTTTAGAGATTATTTTAATTATGGAATAAATAGATTCTGTCAAAATCAAAGTTGATACGACATGTCCATCTGTAAAGGTCGAAAAGTAACCAGTTTTGTATAGATGCTGAAATATTCAATTTGAATATAGCGTATGCTAAAGGGCAAGACTCAATTTGGTGTTGCGCCGAAATTGTCTTCGAAAATTGCTGTCAAGCAAACCGTCAGTGTTAATATGGTTAGGTTAGCGCCTTTCACGTCTGAAATTGAATTATAGTAGGCCATATGTGATGTGCGCGTAATTTCTAAACGACTACAATTGACATCCCGGTGTAAGCGTGACCCGGCGAATTATTAATTGGGACATGTATCTCTATGATAAAGGAATAAAACAATGAAGATATTAAAAATAACGAACAGCGTTTATTAAGGAAGCAATAATCAACGAGACTTGCATAGCGACAGTAAGCAAAAATTATATATATATATATATATATATATATATATATATATATATATATATATATATATATATATATATATATATATAGGATATGCTTCATTGAATATTTTAAACAAGTTTTGTCTAATTATTTTCAATTGGATCCTTTCATAATCGCGGACAAGGTTTTTTGCGTCATTATTAAAGTGAGAGACAAATTCCGGCATTAGCACAGAGATATCGTCAATGAAACATGTCTCAATGAAAACATGCTACCAACATATAAGCATATATATATGTGTGTGCGCGCGCGTATACATTCATATTTTCAAAAATTTATTTTATTATACGTTGATATTTTTGATGTTCTAAACCAAATCTTTTCAGCAACCATTTTACCAGTGCTCATATTGCAATTTCTGAAGTTATTCCCCATGTTTTTACCAGAGCTCATATTGCAATTTTTTCTTGTTATTATCGCTTTTCTCAGGTAAAAAAAATGGTTGCTGAAGACATTAGGTATTTAATGCCCAGATATTCATACGCAGATGTCCTCAAGGCCACATGACACATTGAATAAAGTCCAGTGACAGGACCCAAATATTATGAGTTCAATTAAGTTTTGGTTAAGGCAGTGGAGAACTTTCAGAGGGAAAATTAACAGGAGATAACTGATAACTGACTTCCATTAAACATGGCACGGGGAACTAGAACAGTCTACCATAGTGAGCGAAATAAAGGGTTCAGTTAAACATTCCAACCACCTGAAGAAGGCCGAAGCGTACAAGGGCCGAAACGTTGTAATAAATATGACGAGAAAGATGAGCACAATAGTCCGAATAATGTAAATAATGTAGAAAATACCTCATCTTAGAAATATAGACAGATACAGAACCTATTTTTATAAATTTCTTGTTCACCTGAAAAAAAATCATTTTTGATGTGATGACTGCTTATATAAGATAGATTTCTTTCGAAAGAACATCTAAACAAATAATATCCAGTAAAGATTCAGTCTCATATTCGCAATTTTAACATAAAATAAATTTAATGGGTGAGTATTCATTGTTGCTGTCTAACGGTATAAAACAATTTAGTATTAATTTCCGAAAAAAAGTTTGAACTGTTAATGAACCTGTGTAAAGGTGGATATTCTTTCAATGGAATTAAGAATTGTAAGAAAAGCTACAATTCTCTCAAGAATTAGACTGTTTCCTTTGCATAATTTCGATATCTGGGTTTATGTTAAATATCTAGCGAAGCCTCTGCTCAAGAAGCTATGTTGTGAAGTTATTATTATGTAAAGTATATTCCAAATAGCTCATCCTCCTACTATCGTAGTTAGGCAGGAACGATTGTTTTGTCAGTTGTTTCAAATAAGTTAATTATATTTTATATCTTAATTTCTCGAAAGAGGAATTAACGTTAATTGAATGTATTTAGAGGAGAACCATTTTGAATTATTTTTGCTGACATCAAAAATGAAGGCAATCGTCCGCATTTAACTAGGATAAACAATAGTTTCATGATATCGAATATTTTCGATTCATTGTATTAAACTGCAATCGTTCTTTGATATGAGGCCACTGAAAGCCTACTCTTTGATAAGTGAATATTGAATCTACGATTTTATTCTAAGGAAAATGATATAAACTATTTTTTTTCATATTCTTTCAATCTACGAGAATCACATCGGTAGATCCGCGATCATATGCATATGCAAACATTGATTACGTAATCTCTTATGATAGGCCCCTGGTTTGTGCTGACATTAACCGAGCTGCATTAAAACACCTAGTAATTATTCTCTAATTTTATGTGCCGTGTCCTTTCACGACTTTGACGATCATGTCTCTCCATAAATACCTGGTATTTTTAGCTCTTAATAAGTATTATATAGTTGTTATATCACCTAAAGCTTCTTCCGTTATCAATTTACTCAAGATCGCTAGGTAAGTTATACGTTGTGTTCCTCTGACCTTCTTGCCATCATACTTTCCTTTGACTACCACATTGTACAAGCGATCTTTCCTTATTAAGTGTCTTAGACATTTCAACTGTCTCTTCCTGATGTTAAGTATATGTGTTTCCCTTTTCCCTAAAACTTCGTCGTTGCTCATGTGTCCTGTTCATAGTTTTTTCAGAATCCTTCTGTAAAACCCAGAATTCACGTTACACTGTACTCCTTATTACTGTAACCCTTTGAAGGAAAAATAATTATGTTGATAAATAAACAGAAAACAAAATCAAAAACATTTGTTATATATTTTTCCAGTCGATTTAACATAGATATGCTATGAAAAGCGGTATTTAACATAGGATATAAATACTAATTTATGTTAACTATCTCTTCGTGTGATTCTGGCACTATGTAACACACAACAACCTGCTATATTTTGGAGTCATCGGAGAAAAAATCGTTAACACTATCAATATTTGCTAGTGAAATTTTGGTTTGATACTTCTCAGGATTAAGACAAGACATGTCAAAAGGCGGATGCACCTTTTCATCTGGTCAGTAGACATGAAGCACAAGATTATGCTCCATAGCAACGTGTGCATACATTATGGGCATGAAATGACATGGCGGGAAAAAGGCTTACTTCAATAAATTTAAAAACCAGCGAGGTTTATCCTAACGGTATCAACAGCCAATTTTCCTGATCAAGTCAAACCTTCAAGTTGGAGGATATCGACACTGAATTTATCTGGAGAGGAATGAGTTCCGCCATGTCTACTTGCCCAAGTCAGGCTGTACGTCAATGAATATATCTTCGTATATTAATCCAGATATTACGAGTGAACGTGTCGGGTGCTCAGCTGCGTAACACATCTACGGCCATACGTTGTGATGATCAACTCTATTTAATGAACTCTCAAGATTTCCTTAATAGATGGCTTCCTAATATTATTAGAATTACCTGTAAAACATACTCGTACATGAGTAAAGCGGTTGCGATAGCTGAAGGAGAAACCTTTGGTATTTAATGTAAATTAACTTACATTTGCGTGATGTCTTCCAACAAGATAAGCTGTAAAGTATAAATTTTTAGATATAAGCCATTACGAATGTGTGCTTCATTTAAATCGTCGTTTCTGGAAGCTTGCCAATACTGCCCGAAGGATGATATCTACAATCCCTTGTGCAGCCAGCTCCAACATTATATACAAAGCATATTCGGAGTTGAGGTTGCAGTCTGACGATTGTCAAATTTCCAGTAGAATCTCTTTGTAGGTTAAATGAATTTTACGTCAACGAGAAAGTATGTTACGTATGTATGACTTCGTAAAATGTATACGAAGGATAACAGAAAATTGAATTTAAAGAATAAAATTCATATTCTATATTCATTTTAACTTCGACCTTGTATTTAAAGTCTTGTGTGTGATGAAATTTGCTAGACAAAGACATATTTCTGCACAAATTAACTTCCACGGCAAAGAAAATATAGTTCTAATTTCTTTTAATTTCAGTTAACTTCTTACTTTGACATTTTCGAATTAATAATGACAGAAAGAAAATATTACACACAATTTAGATACAAAGAGTCAAATGTTAGTGACTTTTATCAGAAGCTTGAATTAAAAAAAAATCATATTCATATTCTATATACACTTCGATCCTATCTCATCATATTTGTCTTAGATACGGATGAAATTGCCCGTACGTAATCTCTTATTATTGTATTGGGCATTTTCGGTCAATACATTAATTTTCAAAGGTTTCCTTGTTAATATGAACTCACATATTATGAGATGAAACTTAAAATTATTTCGTGATGTGTTCAGGTAAATGGAAACAAAATCTACGCTTATTCTTAAGATTAGAATGAGACGTTTGAAATTTGATTCTCACAGAACATTCTGAAGGCAACTACAGGTGGTAAAAATCGAGTAGCTCTCGCACACCGGGAGAGACAGAGAAAATATAAAAGTTGCTAAGAGCTATAAAGGATAAGGTGTTGCGTAGTGCCATATTCGATTTATTAAACATAGAGCAATAAATGAATAAATGATTTTTGTTAATCTGAGTAGAGTTTTCCTTTTCGCGATTGGTAGCAAATATTGTCGATAGCTTTAAATGTAACCTATTGCAATATTTCTAGAATTCACTTCATAATATTTAATTAGCATGTCGGGGAAGATTTTATTTTAGTTCAATTCATAATTCGTTTTATATATAGATATATTATAATAATCATAATCCTGATAAAACTGCTTCTGAATTTCTGGGATGAATTATTCACATTATTTATACGCTGTCTTTTCTTTGTCGTTATCACAATGCTTCATAGGTTTTCCCTGCAGTCTTCATCAGGTGAATCTTTATCCGAGACAATAGCCGAATGAATTAAAGCGACGTTTCGGGAATTTTGTGACAGAGTAATTAACAGTCTAAGCCTTAGGCCGGGCAGTGATGCATATATATATATATATATATATATATATATATATATATATATATATATATATATATATATATATATGTACATATATATGTATATATATATATATGCGTGTATGTATGTTTGTGTGTGTGTATGTGTGATATCCGTAGACATGGGAACTGGAACGGGAAGAATCTAACCCTGAAGATTAAAAAATGGATTCAGTTCAGAAGGATAGACATAAAACTGATGAAGAGCGAAGGTCACAAAGCCGGAAACGTTGTGAAAATAACAACAAAGATGAGGAAAATACCCCCATGTAAACAGTGTGAATAATGAGAAAACATTTTTACACAATTAAATTAAGTTTAAAAACATTAATTCATATTCTAATCATAATATTGGATGTTAATTATTGACAATTGTAATATGTTACTTATTAATATGTATCATTAATCTTTATTAAAACCAACAAACATCTGTTCAGTAAAATATAATTTCGTGGCATTTTCCCATTAGATATTTGTCCGGGTTTTAATTATCATAATTTAAAAAAGAAAAACTTACATGGCATACTCATTAAAAGTTGATATCCGTGCTTAAAATGTCATTGAAATTCATTATTTGTTTTATTATACATAGATTCCAGTAAACATTTTTTTCAGAGGGTAATTTATAATATTGATTCGAACTTTTCGAAAAATGTCACTGCAAAGTTTACTTTTGAGACCAGATGAAAGCAGAATGAAAGGCCACGAGACAGCACGTAACAGGTTTCGAGGGCATATGAAGACATTTTAAATGTAAAAGTATTCTCATTTAGACACCTTTTTATAGATACATCTTCACATGTGAAGTTAAGAATAAAATGAAAACAAAATATTTCCTCTCATTTGAGACTCGCACAAAGGCATAGAGAGAAGTAAATTCAATTAACTTTGAATTTTAACCAGGAGATTGAAAATTACCAATAAAGAATTGTACATAATTATCCTGAAATACACTGATAACGTATATCCTTTCACAACTGACAAAATTCATTAGGTTTATCTGAATGAAATTGAATTATGCTTGTGGATTGAAAGTTAAAATGTAAATAAACAATTTGCATAAAAGCATGAGTTTATATTTATGAGAATTTAATTTCTCTTTTGATAAATGGTGGCTAGAATCCACTGTTGCCCTCTTTTTGCCGATGAGAATAGTATTTAGAAATAGAAAAAGAATTATGGCAAGAAATTTTCATTTCGACATTTTACGAAAATTAAGTTATTTGTACGTGCGGGTGTACGGCCTATTAACTTTTGAAAATGTACATTCTTTGCTAGATATCTTTATATATTGGATATCATTTGATACCCTCAAACCACACTAACTATCCAATGAGTGGTGAAATCTTATACATGCACGCACACATACAGTAACACACATATACATTTATGTATACATGCGTGTGTGTGTGTGTGTGAGTGCGCGCGTGTCCGCGCTTCACACTGAGAAGTGTGCGTGTGCGTGCTGACAATGGTCAGCAATTCCACTATGACGGAAGGGGTTTCTTAGTGTTAAAGAATATGAGATCACAATAAGAGAACAAGAATTGAAATGACAGAGAAAACATTGCATTCACATTTTGTGTAATGGGAAAACGATATATACATTTTTCAATATCAAGGAAATTTTAGGAAAATCTATGCAAAAGTCAAAAACTAATTAATATTTAAATTTAAATTTTCACAATCCATATCCTCTCCTTCATGAACATACGTAATCGCTTCAAGTTAAACATCACTGTCGTACGAGAAATTCCGGAAAATGAAACGTGTCAAACGAAAAATGTTTTTTTTTTTTTCATTTTGTCATAGATTACCGATATATACAGTGTATCAAAAACAATCTTAAAAACTTTGGGGGCTGGTTACTCACACCAGAACAAGGACAAAAATTCACATATACATAAAGATTCCGGGAGACTCTGTTAAAACTACAATCCAAGATAGAATACAAAAATACTACTACAAAATTTGGGGTTCTGGTTCATGACACCAAAACAAGATAAAATGTCCATATAAACATTGCTCCGAAAAGCCATCGTTTTACATCGACACAGCAACTCATAAGAAATACTCAAAATATCCTCCGCTTGCTTACGCATGCATGCACCTGTAGGATCTTTGAAGATGGACCCTTTCAAATGCTCCCACACGGTTTCGAATGGTGTAGCAAGCAGCCATGACACGTTGATGAAGCGTCTCTATTTTATTAATGTGTGCTGCATAAACTAATAGTTTTCGGTGTTCTCACAGATAAAAATACAAAGGATTGAGGCAGAGGGAATATACAGGCCATTAAGCCGGTCCTGCCCTACCTATCCATCTTTCATGGTAGATGTCAGCCAGTGCATCGCGAACAATGTGGCTAAAATGTGCTAGAGCCCCATCGTGTGTGAACCACATATGTCTTCGTATTTGAAGGGGTACATTCTCTCGCAGGTCTGGAAGTGTGTTCGAAATAAAGTCCCAAACACTTCGCCATATATTAAAAGATTTCTTTAATCTGAATAACACAAAAACGGTGAATTTTCCGACATATGTTTATATGTAATTTTGAATTTGGCTGATGTGACTAACCCGAAAACATACTTGTAAAAATGTATTTGATGCATCATTACATTCTCTATCTGTTGCTGTTACCGTCTGTCTGTCACTCTTTTTCTCTCTCTCTCTCTCTCTCTCTCTCTCTCTCTCTCTCTATATATATATATATATATATATATATATATATATATGTGCATATATATATATATATATATATATATATATATATATATATATATATATATATATATATATATACATATGGTCTAGGAGAAGGAAAACTCTGAATTCCAAACCTGCGGAGGGTCTTTGGGAACCTTGTGGCACGTAGTGTACCAGGTCTCTGTATTCGGCCCTTCAAAATGTACTATAATCAAATCCCATTTGCTGCTGTCGGGCTCTGGGTTTTCTAGAATTGATCTGCTAGAACCTCATACGTCAAATTCAACGAGAGAGTCGAGTATATATATATATATATATATATATATATATATATATATATATATATATATATATATATATGTAATTGTGTGTGTGTTAAAATTTAAACAAATGACTAAACCTTTGATTTGGCATGATATCCATTTAATCACGCACACAGACAGACACATTATAGGCATAAAGAAATACACAAGAAATGGCAGGAACAGATCATTATTTAAATGAAAAAAAGAAAATATATTTATAAAAATGTATTTTTAGTAAATACTCTCCATATGTTCACTAATTAAACCAGGCGATTTTACCGCCATCTAATTTGTATTTAGTGTGGAAATGAAAATATTTAGATACGTTTTTCCTGTATTTTCCAAAATGTTCCTGTATATTTATCTCACTCACTAACTCCAAAAGACACATAAAAATGAAAGGGAAGCAGGTATATAATAGATATAAGTATAGAATATATATATATATATATATATATATATATATATATATATATATATATATATATATATATATATATATCATTCTTCACAGAATCAATAGCTATAAACAAAACTATCTGGAATTAATTTTCAAAATATTTCTCATTTGTTAAATAATTGAAACCATTTAATAACTTGCACAGAGTTGCATTGAAACCATTTAATAACTTGCAACAGAGTTGCATTCCTTCGGAAATATTGTTGTTTGTTTAGAATCTATATGTATCATGTTAGAATACTAAAATTTTATTAATATTTTTCATCGGTTTGGTTGAAAACTTTTCAGACTGTTATTTTTGGAATCGTAAATATACAGTAGATAACGTTAATTCTAAAATACTACACAATACAAATCGAATACAAAAAATAAGAAAAGCCAAAACAAAAATGAAACTACAATTCACATCTAACATTTGGATATAACACCAAAATAATAATATGATATAAATGGTTAGATATATATTAGCTGAATTCCAAACATAAAAACGATTATATTTCTTGCCAGTATATAGTTTCGGTAGCTGCTTGCATCGAATTATTAAAAAGTTAATATTTGCAAAAATTATAAAAAATGTAATTTAATATATGACGCATAATCTAACCGGAGATCTTATAATTGATAGCTTTTGTAATTTCACTGTCATTCCGGTGAACTTGTTCCTGTGTATGAAACTTGCCAACATTTTTCTCCTCCTATTTCCGGTCTCATTGTGTTTCGCTCTCTATTCATAAGAATTCACACGATGGCAATGGTAATAATAGTCGCTTCCCTACAAGAAAATAGTTAGTATTAATTGACCGAGCAGTCGGTACTGCTTTTTTCAAGTTTCTAATATTTTCTAAGGTTTCTCAGCTACAGTAACATTTATCACTCTTTCAGGTATTGATATGGGTTCATTCTGACACTTCTGTTTGAATTGTTATGGGATTTCAACATTTGTCGTGTGTTACATGTGCCATCCATTTTAGTTGTTTCTTCTATTGATTATCCTCGAGGTTAGGTGGTTTCTGTTATTTGGTACAGTGCTTTGTGATTCTATAGCGACAGTCCACAATGTTCAAAGAAGGATGATATTTGCGACGTAATTCAAGATTTATTCCCTCACATCCATTTTTCAAACTTGATTTTAAAATTCAATGGTATACAGCAGACCGTTCAGATTATTCTGAACGGATGTGGCACCATTCCTGTAATCCATATGAATGTTTGCATCTAAAAAGTCTTTATAAGAACAAGAATCGTTTTTTCATGTTGATGTTTGGTTATGTGGTAATTTGCGGGTTAGGGCGAAACTACATCTAGCAAGGACACTTCTATATTCAATTTATTTTCCAACTATACATAATGAGTTTTCTTCTGTGAATCATTCGGCTAACTGCCCTGGATTCTTAGGCGGTGTTATGAAAATATATATATTTAAGTTTTTCGCTTCATCACCAGATATGTAAATATTAGGTTGGTGCAAAAATAATGTCGTTTTTGACGTTCAACTAAACGTCAAAAACGACATTATTTTTGCACCAACCTAATATCATTTATTATGTGATTAATAATGACTATAGAGAAATTATCCAAGGTTGAGTGCATCTTTATTAGAATTCTGTCTGGTCCTGATACTGTTTTTTCTAGTCAATTTAGGCAGCGCTGATTTCACTTCCCATTAGAATATTTGTTCTACTTCAATCTTTCTGTGTATTACGGGTTCTTATCACTTCTCGTGGAAGAATTACCCGATATATTGATTCCATCTCTGACGTATTTTCCTTTTATAATATCAGTCTCTGTCCGTTACATTTTATTCATCATTTTGAGAAGCATGACTTTTGTCCTTATCCGACTTTTATTTTACTGCTTTATCTCTCATACTTTCTGAGTGTGAATGGCCAAACATAGGAAAAATTAATTGTAACATATAAAATTATAGGAAGACTCGAGAGACTTGGTCTCTCACAGCATCAAAAGACACGGTCTATAATGTATGAATTTCCAAAGACAACATTCTAATAACACCGAAAATGTACGTATTTTAACTTATAACTTATTTATTTCGCAGCATGATTTTTATCCTTTATTTTAATTTTAATCAGCCAATAAGCAAATTACTCTACTTGACTTAATTTATGCTACAAATGCATTTCATCGACTCAGAAATCATAAGATTTACTGAGATCAAGGATTTATACAGCTATGGAATTTGGAAGTTTTTTAGGTTTTTTTTTATCTAAATGACAGGAACAGAAACCAATGAAATTAATCTATATTCCAATAAAATTGTTTTTATAGTTTTTTTTTTCTGTTTTACATTGCAGAAGTATTCTGTCGATATAAATCTCAAAGTTGTGTAATTTCCGACGAAAATGAACTTTTTATAAAATTACTCATTTCTTTTTTAACTATATGTGACTAATACCTAAGAATGTCTAGAGGAATATGATAACATTTTGGATAAAATTCATGGTTAAATAAGTAAATAAACATTCAAATTTGAACGTTAATCCTGGAAAATACTCTTTTGGAAGAGAAACGTTCAGATGATTATGTATTAGATATAAATGGGTTTCGTCGTTAAGCGTGTAGATTTAAGTGCAGAAGCAGATCGTCCAAGTGATTATCTCCTAACAGGATAAGGCATTTATTGTAATGTGGTGTTGAAGGGAAATATACTAGAAACGACACTTCAAATTTCTGTACTGTCAGTAGTGAATTTGTCAACGGATTTAAGTGTCTCATTTGACAATGAAACGAGTTTGGTTTTTTCAAAGGACTTGACCGGTTATTTCAAGAAAATGAATTCCTCTCGGCACTAACGCAACAAGTTAATTGATTAGATAGTATAAGATGGCTGATATCTCACTTTCAATGTAGTGCTCATGTATATTACTGTTGTGATACCGTAACATACCTACAACATGGACTCTTCCAGGACTGTATAAAGTATGCGACATAATACTCCAGGGTAAGAGGAGGAGGAGAGAGAGAGAGAGAGAGAGTATTCTAATACCGTAGTATCAGCCGCGTACGACTACCAATATTGAACACTAGCACATAGTAAGCTCCACTTACACTTACACTATCTTTGTAACCTTTTTGTTTAATATATATTTCTTACCTCTAATCCGTGTTCAGTGTTTTCCTTCCGTGGTCCCAACTTTGGGCCCACATCAATTACATTTTGGCGTGCAATTACAATATGTTCAAGACATTGAAAATGTTTTTGAAAACATTGTCAAATCAAAACCAGATTTGGTCATTCATAAAAGAATAGATGTACTGCTAAATATGAGCTCATATCGCCTTATGGGATATTGCCTCAAATTAAATTTCAGTCGAGTCATTTGTAATTGTTAATATTGTATACTTGATTTCAAGACAAGATGAAACAGCCATGCCTGGTAGGCAATACTGAATTGGGAATGCAATATTAATGCAAAGTCAGGTAGAAGAAAATTGAGATCATGAGGATAAAGATCATAGGTAGCGATTGACCCGAGACTTGATGCAGTTATATCTGTAGTGTCCATGATAACGTCCGCTTAGGAATTTGCCCACAGAGTAGTGTTTCTCATTATTAGAACTTCTTCTTGGCAAATGGAATACAGAAGAAATGTGGGGGATTCAACTCGGTGGATGTAGTATGACGAGTTCTATCTCAAATTACCTGAACTTGTTGAATTATTGAGCGAAGCTGATCTGAACATTTGACATGAAATTATTAATGTTGCTCCAGTGAGAAAGTCGTTACAGAATCGAAATTGACTCATCTCTACAAGACAGAGTAAACGCTTCTGAATGGAATAATTTCTGGAAAATGAGGATTGGCAAGCAAGATTTTGGTCTAATTCTTCTATTATAAAGATTACGTTTGATAAGAATTAGGTACGTTTTCTAATGGTAAAAGAAGCCTTGTATGTTCAGTCAGCTTTACCGATGGCTCGTGTATATGTTCCACTTGAGGTCTGTAGTGGTCCTGAGTTTAAATGGAAGTTCCAAACACGGAACCTTGTTAAGAGTTCAACCATTCATTTTGTCAGGTAAACATTCATGTTTTGATTGGTAAGGTATAAATTATGCTAACTTGGTTTTAGTGGAATTCAAAGTTACAAACCTCTTTTTCCAGTAAATTGTACAAGCCAGTTCGATAAATTTTAGTATCATCTGCCTACATATTTATTAATGGATTGAGAATATTCTGAGGCTGATGAGTAATAAAAAGAGAAACAACGTAGGAATTTACACATGATTAACATTTTAAGAAAATTACGTACTAGAGAAAAAAACTAAATCCGTGCATTCCTATTGCAGCAATTTTAATGTATTTACAATTGGTATTTTTCTAACTATAGTGTTAAGAGTAAATTTAAGCCTGGTTAATGTATTTATTAGTTTTGCCTTCCAGGAATTATAGTTTTTGTAGTTCTTTGCAAAGTATTTACCAGCTTAGTAAACCTATCTTAATAAAATTACGGGAAAGCTTTGGAAGAAGCATAAAACCCTAAAGTATAACAGAGCCATAATTATACGTCAGTATTTATTTCATTAACACGGAGGAGCATTGTTAAATTTGAAAATGAATATAGTGATGAAAAGAGGGGAAAAAAGATAGTGACGAAAAGAGGGGAAAAAAGAAAGAAAATCACATATATGACGTGAAATAAATAATAAAATGTTTCAATCTATAATGGTGTTTACAGGAACTATTTTTGTATTAAATATCTTACAACCATAGTAATGAAATGAAACATCTGAATTCATGAAAATATCCAACAATATAAAGAAATATTGGTGACATAAATGTATTAAAGAATTTAGTTTTCCTTCAATGTTTAAAAAGCATCATTTTCATGTGTTTCTTTTAAATAGTTATAATGTAAATCCTAATTCTATTTGAAAAATGCTCTTTTGAAAGACTTCGATATAATTACATCATCTTTTTTATGATGGAATTCATTCAAATATTTCAAAAAAATATTAACGACTGTTTCTTTATAAGAATCTAATGCAATTTACATTCTTATGAAATATTTCGTAACGAAAAGTTTCTAAAGAGAAGCACTGGAACAATTTCGAATATTAATGTTTTAATGTATACTTATATGTACATTTATTATTGGCTATCTGTGATGGTACTTAATAATCTATTCTATCATCAAGCAACATATAATTGTATTAAATCTTTCTTTTGTTACTAATTACCAGTAAAATATCATGATTATACATTTCCAAATATATTATTTCCTTAGTATCTGTGCGTGTATGCAATCATGTGTAAGTATATATTTATATTTAACGTTGCACTCTATAAAAATGTTTAAAGTAGACATAGTATTGTCAATTTATATATGACGGAAATCGCAAATTTGGTCAATAAAATGGTAGAATCACAAAAGACTCTGAACATGTGATATATATCATCAGCTCCCTGCAGTGACAAAATAAATATATAAACGTGATGTGAAGAAAAATGCCTAAATTTATGAGTATAAAAATACCTCATATGTGATCACCCATTACAATCCTTAGTTTCACTTCGAAATAATAGTCTGCAATTTTGAGTTTAAAATTGTAAATTTGTAAACAAAGGATGTAACCAAATTATTATTGATAAAACAACGAAAATATTAATAAATTGCAAGGTACATGAAATACATGACACATTCTCCATATCATCAATATTTATAAAAAATACAACAGAAAGTATAAGTGGTAATTTGTAGTTGATACAACAAAGTATTATACATCAATTTTCAAGATTTGTCATCGTTATAATACAATTAACATATACGACTATAACCTATTTTAATTCTCACTTAAATTACAATAAGATCTCAAATAATATACATAAACACAGACACCATGAATTATATTATATGCGACATTTAAACAAGGAATACAAAACAAAACCACGTTTTTTTTTTAAATAAATACATAAAAAACACATTGTTCGAAATTTAAAATTACTAATTAAGTAACATAAAATATTTTGATTAATGGATGTATGATATACGAAATATGTACAAGTAATTCACACGGCATAGCCACTGTCTGTTTCAAGCATTAATCTAAGAACAGTGTTCTGAAGCTCACTTTTTTTTTCTTGGATTCATCATACAGTGTTAGCGCATATATTAATATTGTTTATACATACAATTGTTGCCACAGAAAATATTAGGCATTTTTCGTACATTTTGAATCTCACATTCTTTCTCTCTCTCTCTCTCTCTCTCTCTCTCTCTCTCTCTCTCTCATACACACACACACACACATATATATATATATATGCACTAAATTGTCATTATGTTATATTTTTAATTTAGGGCATGCGCGTTTGCTTTTGATTTTGTCGACTGCACAGCATAGTCGTATCATTCGGGCACTGTCACTGAGAGAATAAAGCATTATGACGCAATTCAATTCACGAGAAATTTGGAAATGGCATGCTGTACTACTTGGCATTCTCACCAGATTCTCCAATGCGGACATTTCAGAGTGTTTAAGTGTCAATTTTAGGAGTGTAGAGGATGTTGTATACCCAAAGATGCACTGAGAGTGATTACAACAACATATCTAGTGAACAACATGGAGGTAAGGAGTGTAGGCGAAGTTATGACTCCATTCATCTTCCCACAAGGTCTCAGACTCAATACGAAGGAATATATCAACTGTCCTGTGGTGGTAGTGCTGTCCTGCGTCAAGATGGTGGTTACTGGAAGACACTATGTCTGACAAAACTTTGCACCATTTCGCACAAGCAGAAGAACACAGTCATGGCTCTCAGACAACTTCTACGATCAAATCCCTTATATCATCTGGCCACCTAACTCCCCAGACTAGAACCCCTTGATTATTATGTGTGGGGCGCAGTTGGGAGAGAGGTCATTAAAGTCCTTGTAACATCTCTTCATATTGAGGAAACAGGTTGTTAGATTTCTAGTTACTGTTCTCGACTGGTAATTTAGGAGCCCGGAATTTTGAGATATTTTGCAACTGATCTACTGTTGCATAATATTAGGATTCTTGCAGTACTATGTCGTGCATGGAAAAGTGTGCTTTTACGCTCCTCTGGTGGACATCCCCGTGGCTACTCTATGAGGCAGTCTGCGCCAGTTCCCTTTCTGCACATGTTACATTAGATGACCGACTGCTACTAATATCCGAGGCATTTCTTTACGAAACCAACAGACCATGACAATAATCTACGAAAGATATAAAACTAAACCAGCTCAATAAAAAATCAGCTACACCCCCTAATTTTTATTTCTCCAACATATGTGGTATTCATAGTAACTTCTGCAGTTCAACTTCGAAAAAGAGCTCCGGACATCTGCGTTCTATGTAAAACTAAATTTATCACTTGAATCCCCTCCTATGATTTCTGCATTCCTGGCTATCTTCTCTTTACGAAGGACTCTGACGTCCACATGCATGGTATAGGAGTTTATGTCTGCGAATATTTCCCGGGGTCTCATTGAATCTTCACGTAACTCTTACAAGTGTCTCCATCTCTCTCTACTTATCTCAGTCAGCTATTTCTTCTTTCTTTAATGTTTCCGCTCATCCCATGACTATTGCTAGATAGTTTGTTTTTTTTTTCTGATGATATAGACAAGCCCTTCTCCTTATACCCCTTTGGAAATATATTTGTCTTTGGTGAATTGGATTCCCACCATGCCAGGTGGCTTAAACATACTGTCACTGACCTCTATGTGATAAAAAAATAACTTCTCAATCACTCTCTTTCGTGAAAGTGGTGAAATTCCCCAAGCATTTCCCCAGTAACCCTGACGGACACGCTACACTTCTAGGTCTCTTTTTTTACCTCTATCCCTGACAATGCAGCTGCACCTACCTGTTAAATTTATCATGCGTTAGTGTCTGCAAAAAACACTTTCCGCTCTTCTACCAAACAGGAACCTATTATAAACAGAATATATTTCTCTTATAAACGAGCGGATTCGGATTCGTTTTGTGATTTCCTTCGTGACGTCCCTTGAAATGTAGCTTTTAATCGTCATGTTTCTAAATGCGCGTCTGAGGTCTCTTCTTGGGCGAAACACGGCATGCATCGATGCTTTCGTTTCAACAATGAAATATAAACTTAACCCGCATTAATCTCTTTAGTTCTCACCTGCATGCACGGCTATCACTTCTTCCGACTGTACCAGGGAGAGACGACTGGTTGCAGCAGATATCTCTGTGTCTCTGCTCGTAACGAGTGCAAGCCTGTCGTCAAATAAGCATCCCACATATTCGTGACTACATTGTGCTGAACAAAAGCAAATCCTCAAGTACTCCTCTATTCAATCAGTCCTGAAATCTACAACAGATAAGGTTGAATGTTTTCCACGGAAATACTGTTGCACATCAAAACTAGACGCCTTTTGAGTACACACACCTGAGTTTCCTCTCCAAGAATAGCGGCTCCACTGATTTATATTCGCATAACCCCGTCATTCTTCTTGGATATTATTTCTACATTAGACTCCCATAAGGCAAGCAGAAGTGACGGGATGCCAGCCGTCCTTCTAAAGAAATGTGCTCTTGAGCTGCCTCCTGTTCTCCTCAAATTCTACACCTATTACCTCCCTTCTTCCTGCTTGTTGGAAATCTTACTATGTATTTCCTCTTTTTTAAGATATCTGGAGAATTTCTGGCCCCTCTAAATATCGTACAATTCGTCCCCTACCGCTTTTTAGTAAATTATTCGACGAATTATTCAATATTGGTGGAATTAAGCATCTTACATCACAAGATCTGACAAAAGATATGGTTTGCGTTTTGGCAGTCTACTGCTAATGAGATAACGTCTATCACTGAATATGTATACTAAGCTCTTGATCATAACGCCGAAGCTTGAGCTGTGGCTCTAGATATCTCGAAGGCATTTGACAAGGTTTGGTACGCTGGTCTTGTATATAAGCACCAGGGTTTTCTATTTCATCCAGCCGTTCCTATCAAATCTTGAAATGAATTTCGATTTGAACGGACTTGCTTCTAGATCCTTTCACAGGAACGCGGGTGTCCTCAAGGCTCTATTTTGGAACTTACGCTGTTTCTGATCTTCTGTAATGATTTACCAGATGTCATCTGTTACCAAGTAGTTAATTATGCTAATTATGCTCAATAGAAAATCCGTCAGAGCTGACAAAGTTAATTTGACCGCTGCTCTTGAAAAGAACCTCCAATCAAAGTTAAGAGTTTAACTGGATCAGGAAATGGCTCGTAATTTCTAATGACCCTAAAACAAGATCGCTCTCATTTAACAATCATAGAGAAACTTCTTGCCCGCCATCAGCATGGATGATACTAGACTCATGGAGAACTACACTCTGCGCCATAGTGGTAGCACATTTTCATCTGTCTTAAAGTGGAACGAATATATCGAATTAATCGCTACTGAAAGGAAAGTTGGGCCAATATGACGTATCAGAAGGTTTTCCCGTCAGATACCATCTTGCACATTTACGTATCTACCATTCGTACATACATTGAATACTGATGTCACATCTGGTCTGGTAAACCTGCTATTCATTTCGAGGTTCTTGACAAAATCCAAAGTATCTGCAATGCAATCGATCCTTATATGGCATCTCGACTTCAGTGAATTTCGCACCGACTTCATGTGGTTTCTCTCTGTCCTTTCTACAAATATTTTCATGGCTTCTCCCCTGACGAGCTTTTGTCCCTGCTGCCCGGATTACGTGAGTTTAAGCGTGCTAATAGATTGTCATGTAGGTTCCATCCATTTTGTGTTGTCAAATATAACCGCCACATCTACCCCAACAGTTTCCTTACTCGCATTTCCCTCTTGCGGAACTCCCTTCCGTTTACTTGTTTCCCTGATAGCTACAATCATCTAAAATTCAATTGCATCGTCAATCACCATCTTCTATCATTTTGAATCCCTCAACATTTATCCTTTCCTTACCACCAATACCCATTCTTTTCTATCTCCTTCACTCTCTGATACCCTTTGCTTACTAGTAGAATATATGCGCACCCCCATATATATATATATATATATATATATATATATATATATAAGGAAGGGTAATAAATTTGACAATTAAAGTGTTCAATACAACGTAGAGACTACGGAACGTAAGATAAAGGAGTAACAAAAATGAAAACCGAAACAATATTATTCTGGACTAATCAGAATTAGTGAAAATGAAGGCAGTATGACTCGGTAATTATGTAAAAGATGGCAGTTTTGAAGCGTGGAAGTGCATATTATCTTAGTTCATTAATAGCCTTGTAGAAAGGATAAAGAAAATTATCTATGAAACATTAGTTGTAAAAGGCAATGCCACACATTTGCTATTTCATGTTATTTCAGTCCTTTCTAACGTTTTGTCCCACATATATTCTAATATAATGCTTTTGTTTGATTTATGCAAAATAATAATGAGATTCTTCTTAAATATTTTCTTAATAATTAATTTGTATAATAAAACCAATAATACTCTTTTAATACTCATTCCACACGAAAAGTCGTTGAATTCTTTAAATCTCTTTTAAAATAACAATGTTTCTAAAGTTATGTTCAGTATGGTATATAGGTTTTTGTGTGCATATATTAATATATTTCTAAAATAAAGAAAACTAAGTCTTTCGATATGATCTTTTTTTGAATCTAAAATTGCTCTTAAGAAGAAGAATGATGAAACCACAAATTAACAAACTCTAAAATCTTTTAGATATTTAAATCATTAATATATCTCTATATATCTATATTCATCCCAGTATTGATTTTAAGAACCGGATATTGGTTTTGAAAATATCTGGTGATAATTATAGTTTTCTGCCTATAATCAATTTAGATCAACGTTCCAAAAAATGATTTCTTGTGAATTAGAAGGCTAATGAAATAGTGCAGCAATTTACAGAAGTATAAAAAGAAATTGAGAAGCATAAGACAACCGGAAATACGACAACCTAGGCTGACTTCCGAAATATCACACTGCATTATGGGTTTTAATCTAGGAAACATGAAAATAAGACATGTGCAAAATTCTCTCCGTTTCTCTCTCTCTCTCTCTCTCTCTCTCTCTCTATCTATCTATCTATCTCTCTCTGTATATATATATATATATATATATATATATATAAATATTATAATAGTCTTTGTTACAAACTTTAATAACTAGAAAATTATTTTGTATAACTTTTATAATAGAGTATCGCTCTCTCTCTCTCTCCATATATATATATATATATATATATATATATATATATATATATATATATATATATATATATATAGATCGATAGATAAATATTAGTGTGCGTGAGTGTGCGTGTGTGTTAGGTAGCATATTTTCATTTAATTAGGTTTGGTTAACTAATAAATTAATAAGTAATAAGTTCTAAACTAAGATATTGTAAGTAAGAAATCTATTTCTTTTGTTTTAAATTACAAAAGTTGGTTCCCTTGCATAACAGTAAAATAAAATTGAAACACTGTAATCGAAGAGTGAAAAATATTTTGGATTTACGAAGCAACTGTATGTAGATCCATCGATATTGTAACCCACTGAAGATGGTCTCAGATGAGATGGAATGTACGTGGCAAAATAAAACTTATTTGAAAGAAAATGTTGCTGTTTTTTTTTATTAATTTCCTACAGCCACCAAGAAATTATTCTCATTTAATATTAAACTATTTTGTCTTTAATCCTTTCACATCGGGGATTTGAAAGGATTACAGTCAAAATAAATAGGCAAAATACTGCTAAATTATTTAACGAACCATGCTTGATTATATATACATATTTATGTGTGTCCGTGTGTGTGTGCTTAAATTTTAAAGAAATGCACGGAGTGGTATCTATAGGTGGTATTTTCTGTGCCTTCCCGCTTTTTTGAGAAAAATAAAGACGATGCAATTTCTTTTAATCCTTTGAGCTAAAATAATTTCTTTTGTATAGATATTTCCTTTGCCACAAAATTTATTAATTGATATTTTTAGCGAAAATGGTATCAGAGCTAAGAGATATATTACAGTGTGTATATCATCAGATAATGTGCTCCAAATTCTCATTACGCCATGCATCCTTTGGCAAAAATGGATCATTGTCGCCCGCTGAAAGCGTTATACTTTAATAAATAAATGGCTTCTTTAGCCAATACGATATAACAGGAATAGATGACTGTTTTCATCTTGTACAGAATAACGAAACAAAACGAATCTTTAATAGATTCCCCTAGTTCCCTGAAATAAACTTAACAGATGCAATCCGAAAGAAATAAAGACTCTGGACTAAAGCCAGAATATAATGCATATCTAACGAGATGTTCGTCGATTAATCAGGCATGTAATAAATGTAGCGATTATATGTGTAGCATATCGCCCATCAGCGAGCAAGCACGGTCCAAACACATGCATATTCGGTTGCGTGTACTGTCGACCTAATGTTGTTGACAATGGCATGTATCCATTTTTATGCTTTATGAGTGGAATGTTATTGTAGAATCATGCTTCTAATCTTGTCTAGCAGCTTCAAATATTAGGTTATTTAGATTTTAAAACCGTGAAAACTGTAGAAATCCATTAAATAACTTTTCGAAAAAATCAGGGCAACGTTAATAAAAATAATTAACGAAAATGGAGGTAGAACGAGGATTATTTAAATCTTGAAAGGACATATTAAATCTGTGGATTTCTATACCACTATCGGAAAAAGTTAATAGACTAGCTAAAACAAATGATTTGTCTATTACAGGAAATCTCTATTCAAATGTCTGTTTGCCTATATATATATATATATATATATATATATATATATATATATATATATATATATATATAAACAGACATAAACAGTTATATATCTATATATATATATATATATATATATATATATATATATATATATATATATATATATATATATATATAGGCATAAATAACATACATACACACCACTCCCCATATATATCTATATATATATATATATATATATATATATATATCCCCTATATATATATATATATATATATATATATATATATATATATATATATATATATATATATATATATATATAATCGTAATCGGAAGACGGAGACTTTAATTATCCATTTCGTTTATAATTTTATTTCGTTAAAACCGAGTTGTTCAACTCCTCAGAACTAAATGTCCTCCGCAAATGGAGAAAGCACACCGAACAGACACTTTCGATTGGTAGAGGGGAGGGGAGATGGGAGAGGAGTGATGAATAAAGGGCTAAGGGATTGGTGGTAAGTCGTAGTCGGTTTACCTAGCCAAGATGTTTACCCTATACAGCAAATCAATTTAGAGCATTAAGAGGCGAATAGAAATTCAAGACAAATACCAATAAAAAAAAAAGGTGTACATCGGTAAAACTGTCTTAGGTCCAACCATGTGTGTTGAATCACGCAAAAAGTAACCTGGTTGTGTAATAATTCAATAACACATACGTAATTAAACGTTCGTGTCCAATTCTACACACCCGCACAGGAGTGTACCAATATGTTACGTATCATCCTCCTATAAACAAATGCGGTAATTTTTTTTTTTTAAATCCCCTAAATACGATTATCGCATTTTTTTTTTCTCAAAAGACGAGACGTGAAGTGGTGTTTCGTTGATAAGGATAGTAGCAAATATGGGTGAACACTCATGTGTTAGTATGTAAATTTGAACACGTGCGTGTATGTTCGTAGGTCCGTACATGGTATTTGAATATTACACGACCAGGTTACATTAGGCGAGCTTCAACAGACATGGTTGGGCCTAAGACTCGCTTGCCGATGTACACTTTACCCATGTCTCCAAACTAACATATCTTACTTCATTCCCATACACCAAATATTTTACTCCTTTTCCTTTGTTTTGGTATTTGTTTTCAATTTCTATTCACCTCATAACGCTCTAAATTTATTTGCTTTATTTTCATATTGTATCTGACAATATTATTGTGACTTCTAATTAATATTTGTACTAGGGATTAATTCTAACACCAGTCAACCCACTGTATAAATCAATGTATATAGTTCCGAAAGTTAAGAAATATTCAGTCTGCTAAAGTTACCACTACCCCGCCATTTCCTTTTCACCCTCTTTTTCCAAAACCCCTTCCATCATACCCGTCACAGAGTCTTTTTCGACTTCTATATCTTCCTCTTACATTCCCTTCACCTCAGTATTTCCGCTGACTATTAGACTCTGGACTTAAAACACCAATCCTTAAGTATGACTATATTAATACCTGCCTTTATTTGGATTAAGTTCTCTTTCATTAATTAATTTGAATAGACCTGGTTTTCCTATCTAAAAACAGTACACGGTAGCGGTCAATGAAAATGTCAACCCAATATTAAAATCTCTTGGGTAGGTAAACCGACCTACCCACTACCTTCCCTCACCACTACCAATCTAATGTGTCCGCCGGGTGTATTTTCTCCATTTACACAGGAGATTTCGTGCTGATGAGTTGAATATCTCAGTGTTCACGAAATAAAATTACAAACGAAATGGATAATTAAAATCTCCGTATTCTTATTATCATTATAGTCTACATTGAGCTCTCGCTGGATTTATATCCTCCACGGAATTATCCCTCTGAGTTTCATATATATATATATATATATATATATATATATATATATATATATATATATATATATATATAAAGAAATGTGTGTGTATGGATATAGATGAATATGTGTATGTGTGATATGTGAATATATTTTTATGTGTATACATGGGTATATGTATGTGGGTAAACGCCTATGTATATGTATATACATGTATATGTTATTCTGTGTATACGCATGTGTTTTTGAACATACAAATATAGGTCCTTGCTGGATTAGATAATCGTTATATTTATCTTCATATATTTATATTTGATTTGTAACCTGTAGTCGATATTAAATTTGTCAAATTTTCTCAATTACAAAGCGGCCCTTTAAGTAAACGCAATTTTACTTTCCTTCGCCCCATCTCTCTCCCCCACCTCGTCTTTCCCTCCCTCTTATTCTAACATTAGATTGTCTATGGTATGTGTATGTCACCACGAAATGTATCTTTATGCATTAGACATCCGTCAACATTCATTTTTTTCTCTTAATTAAACCCCTTCCACCATTCTCTCCTAAAATTCTCTCTGTTAAGGTTTAATCTCCCTCCTCCTCATACTTACACTCACTCTAAATTCTGTTTTTATTTCCGGATTTGTTTTTTTTTTCTGTTTTCTTTTTGAATTTGTAGGTCTGATGAATTGGATCGTATTTACGATTCCAATGGAATAAATTATGACCATGGAATATTAGTGTTTAAGCCTGTTTATTATATCCTTACTCTGTCCTAGACATTGAGTTCTACCTGGATTCTTCCTCTTGGATTTTTTTTCTAAAAATATACATGTATGGGTATTTATATATTTTGCATATGTAAGTATATTTTCCACTAATATTATCTATCTATCTATCTATATATATATATATATATATATATATATATATATATATATATATATATTGCAGAAAATTATATGCAAAATATTATATCAAGGAACAATATTAGGAAGATTAATGAAATAAATGGAAACGTCTTTCGGAGATACTTATTTCCAATCGCGATAAAAAAAAAAATCCGAATATTTAATGAATCAAGCGATAAAACTATAAGAGAAAGAAAAATAAACTAAATTAAGTTGATTAAACGATAGACTCATATTATAATAAATTAAAAGTTTATAGTTACAGTGACGCCTTTATTTTGTGCGCGGGTTTCATTACAACATCGCAGATATCACTTAAATTCGATGAAGTTCTAAAGGTCGAAACGCGAATCAAGGAATATTTTTCACTTTGCAATTAGATTTAATAAAACGCACATAGTCGTACACATGCATGCTCGTACAAAACCCGCCTATATATATATATATATATATACAGTGTAACCCGGATATAAGAGACCCGGATATAAGAGAAACCCGGATATAAGAGAGATTTTCTCTGGTCCCAAAATAGAGCCTGTATTAATGTATATAAAATAGACCAAACTCGGATACAAGAGAAACCCGGATATAAGAGACTTCTTCTCCGGTCCCGACAACTCTCTTATATCCGGGTACACTATATATATATATATATATATATATATATATATATATATATATATGTGTGTGTGTGTCTGTGTATTTATCTGTACATACACACACACACACGCATATATATGTTTAAATGTGGAACAAACAAGAAAGTTAATTTTCATAAATTTGACATATATCGCAATTTATTTGATCGAGCCTAACTTTTTATGGGGGAATTTGGCAAAATGGATATGATTCGATATTTAATCCACTTTGTCGAAATTCATCCATATTTTGAATTACTATGTATATATATATATATATATATATATATATATATATATATATGTATATATATATGTATGTATATATATATATATAGATAGATAGATATAGATATAGATAGATAGATAGATAGATAGATAGATAGATAGATAGATAGATAGAATGAATTAATAGAAATTAACTGACATCAGTAATCAAAACGACGTAAGCTGATACAGAGACGACAGCATTATAATCTTAAGAAACTTTAACTGCAAATCTACAGAAAATTTTTATAGTTAATATATATACATTATGGAAATATATTAGGATTTAAAATAGACATAAATGTAGGCATAAAATCTTACCTAAAATAGTAAATTTCCTAGGTATGTCATGTAATCTAAACAACAATGCGTAAAACCATACATAAAATAAAACCCCATCAACGAAAACTACCAACCTAACGTATTCAAAATATACCTACATCTATAAGGAAAAGAATTTCAAAATATTCCAGCACCATTAAATTTTCAACGAAAACAAACACAATTAGAGGGAATAGCTTTAAGAAAAGCAGTTTTCGAACAAACTAGAATATACAAAAATAATACAAACAAACCAAACCGAAAAAGAAACAAACTTGAACAAGCCAGCGTACAAAAATACAATAAAAATGAAAATAGTTAAAATATTCTTCAAAATGATCGAACATTTCTCCAAACTCAACAAATTATCAAAAATCATCAAAAAATAACAGGAAAAATCCGTTACATTTAGAAGGAAAATATGGAGAAATAACCAAGCACAATCAAAAATAATCGAAGCATCCAATAATAATCACAGCATCATTAATCAGCAAAACAACAACAATGGCAATTGTCGAAATAAAACACTATTGTGCACTTAACAAATGCCGAACAAACAACAATATATAAAGCCAGTGGAATCAACACAATCGCTGATGAAAATGTTTACATAGGAGCTACAGAAACAAACTTCAAAGAAAGATTCAACATTCAACAAATTTCATTTAAATCAGAAAAATACAGAAATAAGAAATATTATCAAAATATATATGGAACTAGAAACAAAGTAACATAACTACCATGATTAAATGGAGAATTATATAAAGCATCTCCACACAGTAACAATATAGGAAAATGTAAATTGTATCTGGAAGCAAATCCAGTAATTATTACATTTAAAAATCACATCAAATTGAACAAAAATTTACATAATGTGTACATGCAACATCTAAACACTTACAACATTGATACCTATCTAGTAACATAAAAAGAAATAAAAAAAATACAACAAAAATGACAATAACATTAAAGACACAAACCACTATATATAGCAACAGACTAATACCAATGTCAAACACAAGCCAACAAGAAACGAACAATTAGAATATCAACAAACAATGACCAACAAAATTTACCACAACTACACTCTTAATAAAATACTAAAACATACACAAAAAATAGTACACTTGTATTTTTTTCAACGTATACAAACATAAATCACATAACATTTAATGCATACCAATCTAAAATACAATCCACCAAGAAAAAGAATAACTATAACAGCAGCAAATAATATCCAACAAAATTTATCACTGCTAAACTCTTTATTTACATTATTCGATGAGGACACATGACACAGTGGATAAAGGCGTTGGTTAGATCCATTGACAGGACCCAAAGAGTGTGAGTTCAATACCCGGTTAAGGCTGTGGAGAACTTTCAGAAGGAACTTTCACGATATAACTGATAACTGACATCCATCAAACATGGCACGTGGAACTAGAACAGTCTACCTTTTTGAGCGAAATAAAGGGTTCAGTTCGAAATACAACCACCTGAAGAAGGCCGGAGCGTACAACGGCCGAAACGTTGTGATAAATTTGGCGACAAAGATGAGGACAATAGTCCGAATAATGTAAATAATGTACATAATACTCATCTCAGAAATATAGACTAACTCTGCTACACTCTTTATAAACACAAAACGAGAACGTAGTTTGGGTCGAGACAATACAAGTTACACTTACTATACACTTATAGACAACAATTTGACCGTATACGCGAAAATACAATCATAGACGAGCGAATGAGCATATATTTGTTGTGTATATATACTTACCTGCATGCGTATGCACAAAATAAGCATAAACATATACTCGCACAGAGAAACAAACAGACAGCGAAACACACACTTGTAAAAAAAAAAAACACATCAAAAATCCAATCCAAGAAAAAAAAAGAAATAAATGATCAAAGCTATAATGATAAACCAAAATCCAACGGAGATATATAGAGTTAAGTCAAATACAAACACCCAATTAGTTGCGAATACACAGATACACACTTGCAGAGGAATATGTGCGTACATGTTCATACATACACGCATGCGCATACATAGACTCACGTGGCAACACTCACCTGTGTAAAATAATAGCAATAAACCAGATATGACCAGAGATGACGAGAAAAAGATAAAATACTAAATAAAAAAATAAAAAATAGCAAAAAAGGAAAAGAGAAAAAATTAAAGTAACAGTCAGACGGAAATGAAACCTACATATTCGCACAACAATGAAAGTACAAGAAAACCTAGAAATATTAGCAGTCTAATTCTGTTCTGATGAGAAATTGTATCTATGAAACTGCTAAACTCTAAATAAAAATGAGTTAAGTGAAAAACAATTAGTAATTGTATTAATGCTTGATACGTATCTTCGATATTGATCACGCTTCCACAAAGCTTGTTGGCTATAAAGGCATTTATCAGAAAACTACGGCAAAAACCAAGAAACTTTGGCTTCAGAAACTTTCATTAAATTTCCAACATATATATATATATATATATATATATATATATATATATATATATATATATATATATATAAGTACACTGGTTTCCATATAGGACTATCATTTTAATTGCCTATTACTACCTGATTTTCAAACTTATTCATACTTTGCCAATCGCAATGTCACTGTTATTTTTTAAAATTTTCTCACATCACTTAAATCAGAATTCATTCTTATACATGCCTCTATAACATAGAATCGAAATGTTAACATGAAAAAGCAGATGTGCGCACAAACATGTACTTTTCATGAATTTGATCTTAGCTCACATCTCCAGTGAGGTAAGAGAATACACACATGTATATACTGCTTCCTGCATGATATGTAAATTCATTTACAGCATTCTACCACAACTTAGGAGCATTCTGATGATTGGTTTTGAACGGTGCACGCGCATTACTCAAGGAAACTGGGTGATATCATCTTCTTCCTTCAAGAATTTACCCTTAATTGATAAAAAGAAACGTCTATATTTCCTTTATGTCCCGAATGTTTCTATGTGCATGTTTGTATGCATACGTGCGAGTTGCATTTCCCTATTTATTGCCGAATTGTTTTCTTTCAAATTAATCCTAAGAGAAGAAATTTAATTTACTTGTAGAGATGCAAAACTGTATTCGAAATAATCAAAGTTAACACACGCTTTAGACATTTCTAAAGCCTAACGCTAAAGATCATTGAATTTACAGTCGGAAAGCTTATCACTAGATGAGTCATTTGGGAAGCAACTTTATCGATCATGTTTTTCTCGGAGGACCCGAATTTCGAAGCCAGAAAACTTTTCAATTTCACGTAGTCGACAAATATTCTCGATGTTATCTAAGATTGCTCTAGCGTGCTGAAAGAAAGAAAGAAAGCAAGCAAGCAAGAAAAAAAGAAAGAAAGAAAAAAAGAAAGAAAAGAAGGAAAAATAAAGCAAGAGAGGAAGAAGGAAAGAAAAGCGGGCTATTAAAAAGTAAAGAAGAAAGAAAGAAAGAAAGAAAACAGGAACAAAAAGATAGAAAGAACGAACGAAAGAACTTAAAATAGAGAACCAATAAAAGAAAGAAAAAGTAAAACAGTTGATAAAGAGATGTAGAAGAGAAAAAGAAAAACAAACAAGAAAGAAAGAAAGAAAGGAACAAACAAACAAACAAACAAACTAACGAAAGAAGAAAGACAGAACGAATATAAAGAAATAAACCTGCAAATTCAAGACGGAATAACGAAATATAACTTTTGCATGCAACCGTATGTGCTTATAAAAGATACAATTAACAACTGACAAAGAAACAGAAGAAAATTGAAAGAATCCCGAAAAAAAAGAATACATGATTAAAATGTAAGAAAAGAGAAAAAGGCACAGCAGAAATAGAGAATAAAAGAGAGAATATCAAAATCGAGATTATTAGAAAAGAGAAAAGTAGGAAGTGTTGCGTTTGTTTGGGCGCATTGAAAAACATAATGTGGCCCGTAAGGAATCACATGATGAATTGTTATTTTCGTTTGAACAACAGACTTCACGGCTCCATCGATCAGTCTCACACTTTACTGATTTTACAACAAGCCGGCCATTTATTTACCAACTAAAGTGTTTTGCTGTTATTCATTTGTGCCTTCGTCTCCTATTTTTATTTTTATTTTTAACCCATGTTGAAATATTTGGCCCCAATGATGTAAAATTGCACCTTGGGTTACAAACATTTTCTTTTTTTGCGAAGAAAATTGCACGCCATGCATACATTTTTAGAATATCAATATATGAAAAACTTTCTTAAAATATATCCACAGAAAATGAAAGAAATGAAGAAAATATTTCGAATGTTTCTGGTTTTTATTACCATACTTTTTAGAAGTTTAATTTTTATTGAATGTTTAAAAGGGAAATATAATGTTTTTTCATGCTGGGTTAAGTATGCTACAGAGAGGCACATATTTTACACAGTTTAGTTGCAATCATGAACAATGAGAAGAACAGCCAACCGGCAAATAGTCAAACGTTTGAATATTCTAATATATGTGCCAGTAATTTTAGGACCAAATGACACAGTACTAATAGCAGACAAAGAAATTACAATGCTTCCTAGAGAAGGTAACTAAAGAGAACGAGAAGAAGGGAATAATCATAAAACATAAGAAGACAGAATGCATGGTCATCAGTAAATGGATGATCACGAAATGCAATTTACAGGTCGGGGATACTAAAATGAAGCAGGTCTGGAAATTTAAATATCTGGGAAGTGTCTTAACAGAGGACGACAAATGCGGCACTGAGATGCGAAGATGTATTGAGAAGACCAACGACGCATTACAAAAGCAAGGTAGAATATTACAAAACAGGGGGATTCCTTTGGTAACAAAGAAAAGAGTACCGGGCTACGAGGAGATATCCGTTCCTCTTTACGGCAGCGAATGTTGGACGAACTTCTCAAAGACAAAGAAGAGACTCGGAGCAACAGAGGTATGGGTCCATAGAAGGATGCTAAGGATATCAAGGAACGAGTGTGTGAACAACGGTGAGATTGCAAACAAAGAGATTGCTTATATTTAACATCAGAATGTAGCAGCTGAAATTTCTGGGACACGAAATGAGAAAGGATGTCTTGGAGAATCTGATACCCAGAGATCGAATAGGGCGAACGAGAAACAAGAAAAAGTAACTCTGTCTTACATAGTGGGCTTAAGCAAGAGGATGACTGAACATGGCTTCAGGGAAGGAGCAAAGGGACAAAACTCATTGAAAGATACAAAAGATAAGGCGAAGTGGAGAGCCATGATCGCTTACGTCCTGAAAGGACACGGCACTTGAAATAAAAAGACGTTTAGTACGTGGAAAACCATATATTTCCACATTTTCCTCTCCTGTTTGACTCTAGTCAACGTTTGATCATTACCGTGATTCTGTCCACACTTTGGGTTCAATCATATATATATATATATATATATATATATATATATATATATATATATATCTGGGTAATCGATCTAGGTAATCTGCGGGAAATTCTTTATATAACCCTTTATTTAATCATCGGACGTAGACTTTTAGAGGGCCGTGTTGGTTTGCGTGTTGTTGAATTGGAAACACGTGCTGCTTATTCCTGCTCGAAGAAGATTCAACTACAAGAACAATGTCAGACTCAAGTTGAGTCTGACCGAAGATGTAAAGAAGACAAACAAGACCGATATATATATATATATATATATATATATATATATATATATATATATATGTCAACAAATACATGTATTAAACAACAAATTTACAAGTGACAAAGAAATTAACATTTGTGTCCGTGTGTGGACATAAAGAGTTTGTTCTTTGGTGAATGTTCGTACATATATGTGTGTTTTATGGCGTTTTTCCATAAGTGGGCGAAACGCGGATATCTATGAAAGATCCCATTTTTAAATGTGTCCGCTGAAATGCAAAGTGAAAAAAGGGAACAAGAAAAGAAGTTTCCCAGTATTTTTAGTATAAGTAGAGAGACCCCTAGTGAAAAATTAGGGAATTAAGGAGCTAACTCCGACAGGCTGTTGTCACACTCCTACTCATATCTAAGGATATCATCTATTTCAAATTGTTATTTACTACAGTTTTGAAATTCCCTGCCCGTTTATTTTCTCTGAGTACAAATACACACCACCCGATTGAACTCACAAATATCATATCACCAAAATTCACAAACCAGCGAATTTTTTTTGTTTATCCACTACGCCATCGAAGGGTAATTTCTTTAAACCTGACCATCATTAGAGGAGACACGGTGGAGTAATTAATAGCGGCTCAGATTGAGGAATTTAAACAGAGCCAAATTCGATTTCCAGTCGAATTCACTTACGTTCTAATACCTTTGAGAAAGGTATGAACCATCTTCTACCTTCCAGCTATGGGTAAAAAGTAAAACAAACCGGGTTCTATAAACTTGGATGCCAATTGGTCTACCACAGAAAGAAAGGACAAACTACTTCGGGAAAAATCTGCCTCGTCAGTCATGTATCAAAAGATACATTATCGCTTAGGCGTGTATCCTGCATGGTATATAACTGATTGACGGAACATTCATTGCTGATAAGGCTGCCACTGCAACACTCACTGGTGCTTCTGCTGCTGCTTGATACTATGTTTTAATTTCTAGAGAACGGCCAAAATGTTGTGATAAAAAAAACGATGAAGACAATAGTCCGAATACAAATAGTATAAATATTGATACTGAATATTAATTTAGAAAAAATAACGTTCTTTTTTGAATATGTATGCTCCTTTAGGTCAGATGAGAAAAGCATTCCATTCTGATGGTATACCAAATCCATGCTATTCTGAGAATCCGTTTGAAAAACGATAACATTTTCAATTCGAGGCTCTTCATTACGTATAAGGAATTAATAATAATTTCACAGAGAGAAAAGTGTATAAATATGACATAGCAATGCACCTTTGTTGTGATTGCTTCTAAGAAAATTAAAATACTATTACATTTTAAATATGTAACTTAATATATTCTGGAAGGCATAGTTCTCCATTCCAATGCACATAAGGATTTATAAGTAATTGTTCATTGTCAGTTACTATTCTACTTTGAAAATTTCTGTACGAATATGATCCAATCCGTAGTTTATATTTATATATATATATATATATATATATATATATATATATATATATGTGTGTGTGTGTGTATATATATATATATCTATATATATATATATATATATATATATATATATATGAATATATATATATAAAGATTTCTCTCTCCATCTATATATATATATATATATATATATATATATATATATATATATATATATATATATATATATATATATATATATATATGTATGTATATATATATATATATATATATATATATATATATATATATATTGGAAGGATAACATTATATATATATATTCAACCGTTAAGAGTTGGACGTCAACAAATACAATTTTTCCAATTCTTCATATATATATATATATATATATATATATATATATATATATATATATATATATATATATATATATATATATATATATATATATATATATATATGCAAATATATGGATATAGATCCGACAGTATGAAAGAAAATACAGAAAAAAACAAACAAAAATCTTAATATGCAATTATGCTGTATTAATGTTAATATAAATTCGACGTCCGACGTTTCGGTCTATTTAAGACCATCTTCATGGACATTTTCATTTAAACATAATTAACATTAGAACATATAAAAATTTAACAAAAAAGACGATGGACATAAGAGTACAACTGATATTTATTCGTACAAAAAGTACAAATTGTGGCACGAGGCCAATAAAGGAGAGGGGTAGAGGCTGGTCAACACTAACTATCTTATACCTAGCTAATCAGATTCACGACCCATTCGTACATTACATTTTACTCATTCACCAAAAGAACTCGTCCATCACCAAACAAGCCTTCAACCACCATAATACCACGTTCTCTCAAGGGAGACCTACTAAAATCGCGCCCCATGCCATAAAAATTAATGATGATATATATATATATATATATATATATATATATATATATATATATATATATATATATATACAATTCTAATGATAAATTGAGAGGGGGGAAATGAACCCAATAATAAACTTAAAATAAACACAAATACAAACTAAACATAATTGTTTTTAGTAGGGACCGTCCAACCCATAAAACAGAGAGACCGCTGTATTCTGCCCAGGGGACAAAATCAAGAGACGCTCTCGCTAAGGGAGTGGGAAAAAGTATAAAATATTAGGCTGGAATGGGAAAACATAAAACTGACCCAGTCGAGATGAAAGGGTGGGGGTCAAAACAAACTGGGGAGGTTGGGAATCTCGACTTGGATCATAACCAAAGAACGGCCGGGATGCAGGCCAGGAACAACACTTACTCACATTAACTAGGAACACTGAAGCTTGTCTAACCTAACCAAGAGGAGGGTTCCACAGGAAGCCACCCCGATGTGCAATAGGTTGACCTAGAAGAGAAAATCAAGGCTAGCCCCGTTCACACGAAGCAAGCTCGCTTCTTTTACCCACCTTTCGCTAAAGACTGTCGAATGCAATCGTTTTCTATCCGATCTAATCTTCATCTTGAGCTGATGCTCAAAGAATCGAATTAGATCCGAATGAGAAAGACGATTGCCTCGCAAGACTTCCTCCTTTCGCGTCGTCCAAATCACCATTCGAGCCGTGGCCATCAGCGTCAGAAACACCATCCGTTTCATCCCGGAGTACGGGGGCGACACATTGTCACACGCGTATGCGCGATCAATGGACACAAGCTGTTCGGGAGCGAGACGAGCCGTCAGCTCGCCGACAGGGTCCCATAAGGGGCGGACCTGGGGGCAATGGTAGAAGGCGTGCGCAGCCGTTTCTTCTAAGTCAAGGCCACACCGTTCACAGTCTGTCAAATCCGCCAAGCCCCATATGAAAGCCATGTCGTTGAGAGGCAGCCGATTCCGAGCCAATCGCCAGCTAAGCGAAAACTCAGGGTTAATGAGGTAATCTGCCGCTGGCGCCCAAGACCAGTAGGAGCGAAACTCCTCCTCCGACATGCCGAGCATAACTCGTAGGGGATCCTTCGCGGGCCTCTCCACTAATTCACGATAGAAGACCTTCCTAGGCCGAGAAAGGTCACTGGACCGGGGAACGGCCCTCAAGGCCGACCGACACTCGCGAAGGAAAACCGATTGATCCCGGGGTTTACGACCGCGCTCAACCCGCGAGATGTGGGGACTGATGGTAAGGCCAGGGAACGCGTCCCTAACAATCCCCTCCATAATCGGATCTCCTCCAGTCAATGAGCGGCGTAGGAAAGCCAACCTAGAGGCACGGATGTGACTCAGCAGGTGCGGCATTCCCAGCCCCCCATGACACGGACGTTTAGTGCAGACTCGTCTGTCGACCCGATTCCCGCGCCCCCTCCATAAAATGGAGGATAGCGAGCGTTCGAGCGCCTTCTTGTGGGTCTTACAGAGAGGAAGTACGGACAATCGATAAAGAAGCAGGGGGAAAATGTATGTAGCAAACACCTCCGCCCTGCCCTTCACGGACAACCTCCGTCGATTCCAAGTCTAACCGGCGGAATCGACCTTTGCTCGTACTTCAGACCAATTCTTCTCCAGCTGGAGATCAGGCCCAAACCACACTCCAAGAATGCGGACAGGACCGTCTGTCCAACCGAAGTGGCCCGGAAGAGCGACCCCCTTCCATGCACCTAACCGCAAGCCGGACGACTTGTCGCGGTTTATTTTGGCCCCTGTCACCTTCTCGTACCGATCAAGCGCCTTCTGTACCGCCTCAATGTCGTTGCGGGACGACACGAAAGCAGATACGTCATCGGCGTACGCGGAAACCCTGGCTCGAGACCCTCCAGGAACGGCAATTCCACGTAGGGCCGGACTGCCGGTCTCGTCCTTCAGCCGGCGAAGGAGAGGCTCCAACGCCAAAGCATAAAGGAGAGGCGACAACGGACAACCCCAACGAACCGACCTAGACAGCACGAACGCGTCCGACAACCTTCCGTTCACCTGTACCACCGCACTGGGGGAGCGATACAGGAGGCTAATCCAGCGGCAGAATTTGGGTTCGAATCCAGCGGCCTGCAGGACAGCAGCAAGGTAGTGATGGTCGACCCTATCAAATGCCTTTAGACTGATCCAAATTGATCAGCGCTGCTTCTTCGTCGTCTTTTACACCCTCTATGATCGTGCGGATCAGATGCAGGTTGCTCTGAATTGTTCGGCCCTTCACAGAACAAGTCTGCTCAGGTCCCAACAGAGACTCGGCAACTGACTGCAAACGCTCCTGCAGGATCTTGGCCATAATCTTTAACTCTTAATTGGAGTTAGAAATTTAGTTAAATACCTAGCGATATTATGAGGAGCTGAGCCTATACCCGAGATGATGGGCCTTAATGGAATGTTAGGCTTATGGGTTTTGGAGAGGCCATAAATTTTAGGGACGGTGGGGTGGCAATTCTGGGCACCGTAAGTAACGCACATAAAAGAATTCAGGCTTTCTTCTAAATAAGTTGAGAAATATTGATATAGATAACAAATCACTAGCTAGCTTAGACATCAAATCTTTATATACTAATATACCTGTTGATAAATGCATTAAACAATTAGAGAACCACCTTAAGAAAATTGACTTTAATCTACCTATCTCTATCTCGAAATGCATCAAATTATGCATCCTTTGCACTTCACATTGTTTCTTCCAATATAATAATATTTATTATAAACAAAAATTTGGTTTACCGATGGGGAGTCCTCTCTCTGGATTCCTAGCATGCATATTTCTAGAATTTCTTGAATCTGGACCTTTTAAAGATGTCATTCTACCTGATACACATTACTTCCGATACATCGATGACATTTTATTTATCTACCCACATAAGCATGATTTAAACAATATTACTGATAGATTAAATAGAATAGAACCTACTATAGAATATACCTATGAACTTCCTTAATAATTCCTTACCTTTTTTAGACATACTACTCATTAAAAATAAAAATAAATTAGAATTCAAAGTATATCGTAAACCTACATGTAAAAATGACTATTTACATTTTTACTCTCACCATGATACTAACACTAAGAGGGGTATTGTTATTGGATTCTATTTAAGGGCTCTTCGCATCTGTTCATCAAAATATTTAAATGATGAATTCAAATATATTGAGGATACCTTTTCAAATCTTTCGTATCCGAGACAATTATTACAGAGAGCTAAAAATAAAGCGTTGAAAATTCACTCATCAGCGCAAAATGACACCTCGAAGGCCACTACAACTACATCAATGAAAGATACAATTTCAGTTGCCTCTGATAATATTTCGTTTGGTCGCATCTTTCTACCAAATAACCATTTGACCGAACGTATCTCTCATAATCTAAATGCATTAAAAATTAGAACTACTATATTACCTACTAGGACTATCCGTAGTTTATGAAATAGCACCAGCAGACAACATATTACATCCGAAGCTTGCATCTATCAAATATCATGCAAAAACTGTGACCTAAAATATGTGGGTGAAAAGTATCAATTAAAATATGGCGATTTCATTTGTGTTGATTTTTAATAACACAGTATTTCAGTCATAATGAAGAAGCTGTGGTTAAATGGAAATATTTTATGTGCTTTTGAGTAAGTCATAGAAAAATTATTCTCTAGACATATGTGAATGCGTTTGTAAATTTCAACCGACAACAAGTCAAAATCCGCGATCAATGACTGCCGAATGTTGTGCTATAAGTGAAGTTTGCTTAAGGTAATTTATGAATAAAACTAATTTACGATAATCGTATGGGGTATAAAATAAAAATAGTTTTCTGTAGTAATCAAGGCAACTAGGATTCGAATCAGAAATACTATCCTTTCAGAATATCTGTCTCTCTGCGTGCCACATGTAAACCCTAAACATTTTGAAACAAATCAGCATGTACACATTAAATTATCGAATAACAGAAACAGTAGTGGCAAAAAATAAAATCATAAAAAATATATGGCGTGTCAGTTTCGAATTATCAAAGTCCCGCGATCGATCACTAAAGCTGACTGGAATAAATTGAAAATGTGTATATTTTATCTTTATATGAAGGCATCCGCTTTCCAAAGAATTTTAATTTCCGCAATTTCTAAAGTATTTTAGTTACAGTTCATCAAATTTAGATACCATGTTTTATTCTTGAAAATATAGTGAAACATACAAGTATTTTTCGCACCAAAGATTTGTGGCAAACTGGTTTTTATTATAGTTACCTGTTAAAAATTAATTTGGTCTATGAATTCAGCATCAAGAACAAACATATACATTCTTTAACATTATTTTTTCTACATAATTTGATGTTCTTAATGGATTGGTTAAAGGGTGGATTTTATCCAATTCAGATGCACCTGTGACTAAAAGAAAAAAAAGTGGGTGGTAGCGTTGTGATATGGGCTAGAATTGTTGACCAAACCATTATTGAACAATTTAAAGTCGATGAAAGAGTTAAACGGAACAATGCTACCTATTGTGATTTTATGAACAAGATTTTCTTTGCATGGTACAAGTCTCAGTCTATCAGCTTCAAAATGAAGTATCTATTTATGCACAACAATGCCCTTTCTCATGTATCTAAGCTTACCCGTGAATTATTTGAGCAGCAAACATTTACAATGCAAACCTATGAGAAGCAATTAACTCTATTGTGTAGGAATTTGAAAATGCCCAAGAAAATAGCAACATCAATGAATAATAGCTGTTATTGAGAAGTATCTCTCTGTTAAAATGTAAAGGATTCAGAAATTAACATATGTGTTCGCTATTTGTTCTATTATAGGTGTTGATTTTATTGCCATTTTATTGATGTAAAATGTGATCATTTGGTTTTGCCCAATAAATTCAGACGGCAGATTTTAGAATACATGAAAAAACTTCAGTAAATTCAATAAAGCATATTGAAGCAATCTAAAATTTTAATTCAGGATTTGACAATGTTTTTCAAGCAATATTTGGATTATTCATGTTTATATGATATGCTTAGTAACTTCAGACATAGTGTATATAGGTCTACCATTTGTCCATGCTTGCAATATTGCTGCCATATATGGTCTGGTGCTCCTGGTATATATACAGAGATCTTTGATAAAATCCAAAGGAGAATCAGCAGAATTGTTGATCTTGATCTGGCATCACATCTTCAAAGACATTTTTCCCACAGAACATTTGCCTCCGTGTAGATTTTCTACAAATATTTTCAAGGCAAATCTTCGGATGACGACTTCGCTATGGTACCTAGATTTTATGAATTTAATTGCTGTACTATACTGGTGGTGAGGTTTAATTCTTTTTCAATCGATTTGGTTAGATGCAATCTCAAGTTCTATGCTAACATTATAGTTTTGTCTCACTTCCAGGTTGTAGAACTCTCTTCCGGTTACATGTTTTCCAGTCAACTTTTATTTTCAGAACTTTAAATGCAACGACATCGCTATCTACTGACTTCCTGATTCCCCATCTTTTGCTCTTGGTCCTTAGCAAAAACACACACGCACACACACACACTCTCTCTCTATCTCTCTCTACCACCCATATATATATACACACACACACACACTCTCTCTCTCTCTCACTCTCCTTTTTCTATCTCTCTGTCCCTTACACACACACATATAAACATTGCGTTCAACCATGGTACTGTTTCCACTTAGTGCGGACCACTCTTATATTCACGCAGGCTCTACCCTGGATAATAACAACTTTTACCCATAAATATAGCATAAGTTAAAACGATTTCAAGTCATATAGGAGAAAATGATTTAATTAGAATGTATATATAATATATACATTATTTATATTTAGCATATATTTCGAGAAAGTACGTGTATTATTTTGGTTGTACTTTTCTATTTCGAATAGGACGACATGAAATCTTCATTTTCGACATCAAAACTCCAATCAGAAATTCTTTTCCATCGCTTGCAATGTTTTCTCTCACGACTTTTATATGCGTGGCGCTAAAGCCGTTCAGAAATATCTGAACTCTCAGGTATATACAACTGCTTTCTACGAGCAGTGGTTTAAAATGGCTTTATGCAAGTGAAACCCTTGGCTCTTAGATAATACTTTATTCGAAACTTGTGAACTGACGCAACAGAATTACAAAAACCTGGACAAAATAATAGAAATTACCTGACATGATGACTTTCAACAGCATCAACCACTGAAATGGATATCGCATGTAGACCAAAGTAGAAATATTGACATAATCCTGATATTGACTTTCGACACTGCTTTGAACAAAAAGTTAGGATGGAAACCCGATCACTACTTGAAAGAGTGATAATAACTACATGAGATCTTACACGTATTTCTGTTTTAAGAGAACGGTTTATGAATTTTAATCGTCAGTATTACTGGCGGATCGGTCAATAGTTGTCTAATGTTTCCTGATATGAAAACGGTTAATATTATCATTATCATCAGCAAAATAACTCCTCCCCATCAATTGGCTTATTGCAGAAAATCAACACTATATATCAATTTAAATGTCCCTTATGAAAAAAAAGCGACAAAAACGATAATGTATATGTCGGTCATTCTACAATAACGTTATCAAGACAACTCACTCTACACATACATAACCAATCGTCCATTGCACAACATCTGTAAAATCATTCTTGTTCACATTCAAAATTTAGAAGAATATTAGTCGACAGTACTCGTATACCTCAACAAGAACATAATAAGCAGAAATTACAAATGGCCAAAGCAATCTTTGAAGACATCTTTATTAAAAATTAAAACATTTAACAAATTTAATTATAAACATACTACAAATGTTCTGAAATGCTTATAGTATATAGTTGTTTAGAAGTATCTGCGTTAAAACTAAACAGTTAAAAAAAAACCAAAATACAAGCTAACTATAAACTCCTAACGAATTTAATTCTTAAGTTAACTTTCGTACATTAAGATGTTTACTATATGGAAAATTTTAAAAAGTTCAGCATTAGCGACTTTGCCCATGGGCGGAACTGCAAACGGTTTAAACACACAAGTAAAAATTTACTTCGGACAGACAAAACTATTTGACTTAGCGAGCATAACCCTGAAGATGGTATCGGAGTATATCGAAATTACTTAAAAAAAATAATACAACCATGGTACCTTCCTCGCTCTCTATAATCATACATCAACAAAGATTATATGTGATTACGAAAGGATATTATCGAAAATAAACAAACACAACATATCTGAATTGTTTAATCAGATATACTTAAATGAGAATAGGCTGCTAATATATATATATATATATATATATATATATATATATATATATATATATATATATATATATATATATATATATATATTACAAGCGGTGTAAAATATTTTAACTTTACTTTCTTCTTTAAATTTAACTTTTGTTTTTGCTGAAATGATGCATAAACTCTTAGCCTATTCTAAACCCACCCTATCCCTTTCTTTCCCATCCTTTTATCTATAAGAGTCTACCAATATTATTAGTGATATATTTTGTAATTTGTCTTTTTTTTCACTGACATTGTTTCCGTCATCTTTTCCATTCGTTCTTCTATATTTTAAATGAATTCATGCTGTGTTTTATTCTATACATATTCAGTTAGATTTGTTTTAATGTAGTATCATTTACTGCACACTATATCATCAGAGGAGATTAAGATAATACATCATTAATCCTTCAGTTGCTAACGGCCAGCTACAAGGATCAAGGACGTCTAGTATCGATTTATTATTCGTTCAATCTGTATTACTTAAAGACTTAAGACAGACACTAGAATATTTCCTATTAGCATTCAAGCACACACCCATCTTTATATTTGTATACACTAAAGTAAACTTAGTCTTACGTATTTCAACTTCTATGAAGTGGAAGTAATTCGATGTAATAAGCTGATGTTTATGCTTGTTTAAAAGCAAACTTTTTTAGAGACATATGTTCTGACAAAATTGATGCTAGAATTGTAAAAATTCTTTGGAAGGTTGAGGGCATTATTAATGCTTTGAGACAAATGTATAAGAACAATTCCATGAAGAAATCAGGAATTTACAAGTATAAACTCGTTTAAACGAGGATGAGCCTAGTTGCACAGGAACAGATTAGCAGATCATTAGCATCCGTTTGTGAGGGAAAATATCGGATAAAATGTGTTATTAATCTTTGTCACTAAAACTTATGCGGCTACATCTAGTATTTGTTGAACTAAACTCATTGTTCCGTAGTGTCTCGTATCGACTGTCACAATTCGTAATCGCACTGTCTTGACTCTATATTGAACGTCAAAGCTGTCTTTTCCACCATGATGGTATACTTTTAATAATGAATAATAAAATGCAAGCGGTCTATATTGGCAATTTGAATTTTCCCTTTAGGGAAAGGTTGCCAATTACTTGTCAGTGATGGAGAGGTTACAGATAATGAAATAACTTCCCTAAAATATCATAATTTCCGGACCATTTTCTCGTTACCAAGCTAAAATCCTCACACAAGAATTTTGGAGGTAGTAAAGCTATTATTTAACATCTAGGTATTTTCCTAGTAGTTTGTTGGAAAATCATTCGACGTCCAATTTACAGTACTGATTTAGAACATTCTGAGACATGGTTTTAACGAATAAAATAGCTTTATACAGGAAAATATTCATATCATAATTGACAGAATAATTCTGCCTAGCTTCCGTCTTTTAATCTAAGTTCATTAAAATTGTTAATGTGCATGTTATAGGCATTTTCTAAAAAAACACTGTATTTCATTAATATGTGGATCAGATATTTATACTACATTATTTCTAGCGGTATGAACTAAAATAGCAAATTGCTGTAAAGTTCAGATTCATTTCTTAATCGATTGCTCTCATGAATATTTCTCTATATTTTAACGTTTCGATATGTTCTATTTGTGTAAACTGTCATTTATAAATATAGCAACTAACTAGATTCTTTAAATTATTAGATTTCAGGGAAGTATTTAGTGATTGATCTCGAAATGAAAATCTCTTCAGAGAATAAGAAAGGAAAAATGCATTCGAAGTCTTGAAAGAAGAAGATCATATGTAATGCTTTAAATCTGCACTCATTTTGAGAATAAATTTATTTTCTTCCATTAAATTTATTTGGAAAAAAAACACATCTGTAGAGCAAACTTATGAAATCGCGTAATAGAGAAGCCTGGTAGAGACGGCTTGTTCTAAGTACAAATCTAAGTTAATTTTCTAGAGTCTTTTGGGGGTTGTTGTTGAGATGAACGAGATTGTCAGTGATGTAACACAGATGATAGACTAAATATATATATATATATATATATATATATATATATAATTTAATGCAGATCTCTATAGATATTACTGGCAAACACAATTACTGGAGCCAGGCTATGTATGAAGTTGGAAATGATGGGCATAACTAAACGTTACAATATTAAGAGTGAAAGATTTAATATTTCGCTTCTAGAATAATTGACCATTATAAAATTGTAAATAACACAGATTTACAAAACAAAAAAAAATTTGAATTAATAATATATATATATATAAGTGTGTGTGTGTGTATTGAGGAAAATTTGATATATGGAATATGACAAAATAGAAAACATTTTTAGTGACCCGTTCCTCATTTATGACGGCATAAGAGTAAATTAGTTATGTTAACGTGATTACTCATGTGCAGGAACGTGCGATGCTGTGATTTTTAAATTTAATCATTTTATACCACAAAAATGTTCTTGACGCCTAATAGATGGTTATTCATAAAGAATGAACCGATTTCATGACGAAATTCTTCATTTCGCAAGCATCGTCAATTTATCAATCAATGATCATTTTGCCATAGGGCTGATGTAGTCTTGTCGTATCTCTTTCTACGTTCAGCTGTTAGTTTACCTCCGGAATGCCGAACCCTCAGCAAAAGGCGCCTCGCGTTCTCGAGTTCGCGAGAACAAACACGTTTGTCACGGTGCAGCTTGATTTTCGAAGGCAATTCGACATTAATCTGACGAGCATCTAAAAACATCCGACGGTACTTTAAACAGTTTCAAGAGTGTGCGTGTCTGTGCAAAGGGAAAAGTCCAGGACGGCCACGAGTTTCGGATGAACAAGTAGCAAGAATCTGTGCTGTGTCTGAGAGGAGTCCACGGAAGTTCGAGAATCGATTTAGCCGTGAGCTTGCGATCTCCCAGTGTGCTGTTTATGCTTGGCCTGCGAAATCCCCAGATTTCACTATTTTCGTTTATTTTCTTGTGGGAGTGCGTAAAGGGTCGCTTTTAAGTTCCATGGCTATCCGCTATCCTCGATGAGCTTAAATATCGAATAACAACAGCGATCAACTCAGTCAATCATGATATGCTGATAAGCGTCCGGGAGGAATTCTCTCATCGCAGTAATGTTGCCTGCAGGTGGTGGCCGAATTGAATACTTGAAATACAGGAAATAAAAGTTAATTGTGAGTAGAATACTTGTGACAGTGCTGTGATTTAAAATATGAAATATATATATATATATATATATATATATATATATATATATATATATATATATATATATATATATATATATATGTATGTATGTGTGTGTGTGTGTATTGGTAAATTATATTATATATATTATTAAAATATTGCTTAATGAAATCGGATCATACTTTTGAAAAACACGCACACAGACTCTTTCTCTCTCTCTCTCTCTCTCTCTCTCTCTATATATATATATATATATATATATATATATATATATATATATATATATATATATATATATAAAGTCAACATTGAAGTCAACACTCAGAGTCAGAGGCTACAGGCTGTTTCAGGCTGCAAGCAATCGTTAGGCCTGAGGATTGATTCCAGCATCGAACAGCCTGTCGCCTCTGAGTGGTGATTCAATGTTCACTTTTATATTCATATTTGCATACGCTCTATCTCTGATAATGAGCACTTTATCCCATAAATATATAACGCCCTAAATCTATATTTCTTCATATATATATATATATATATATATATATATATATATATATATATATATATATATATATAATGTTTGTGTGTGTGTTTATGTGTGTGGGGATCGTGTATGTATGTATTTATGCATTACATTTTCGAGTGCATATATATATATATATACGTGCATGTATGTATATGTGTCTTTATGTCCATATTCATTTGATGTTTAATTATTGCTTAACTTATATAGAAATTTTATTACTTATTATACATCTTAATCGGCAGATATAAATGTTTTAATAATATCTGTATGCATCTACGTATATTTTTGTAATTGTGGATTCCTGTTTAGGGTTAATCGTTACCTATCCCTCCTACCCGTATAAACTGCCTCTTAACGTAGTTCTTAAACTTGAGTGGCCATCAGCCTTGTACACGATGAAACTTACTCACACACACACACACACACACACACACACACACACACACACACACACACACACTTGCATTTGTGGCTTGCATTTCGAACAGTATCGGTAATTAATTTATCATTGTTTATCATAGCATTTTTTTCTTATTAACCAGAATTAGCCAAAACCATTTTAATAATAACTTTCTGTGCTGTTGTTTAATTGCTCTGTATTAATTGTTATCTTAAATAGTTCGAACTGTATAGTAACTTTATTGCATCCCTGTACATATTCCGTAAATAAATTGGAATGTTCCACTAACATAAAAGTGTGATATAAATATCAATTTCCAAATTTTGCAACAGTCAGTTTTCAGTCAGCACTTGACTATTACATTATGTATGAAACTCAGTGATGTGCTCCTCTGAAGGACAAATTATATATATATATATATATATATATATATATATATATATATATATATATATATATATATATTGGTGTATACGGAATGAATTCCAATAACCAACTATTCTTAAAAAGAGTACTCAATACACAGTAGAGCAGATATAATTATTTATTAAAAAGATTTATAACACAAATATGTTATAAAATCACTACAAAAATAGTCATTTTGTTTCAACACCTCCAGTGTCTTATCAGGTGATGATGTTGAATGTAAAATAAATGGTTTTAAAAGTTTCAAATTAATTAACGATCCTTCGCAAGGGGAAAACGTTGTTACAAAAGCTAGAATGACCAATCAAAATACAAGTAAAGGAAAATTCAAAAAGCTTGGCAACGTAGTCATGTTATAATAGCTATTCGGATCTTCAAAATAGGGGTCAGATTAAAAAGGAATGTATTCTAACCAATAATTATTAAATTATATCATAAAATTTGATATTAAAAGTAAAAGTAAAAATTACCAATTTTAAAATCCAAATTTAATCACTATTAAGTTTAAAATTATAAAATTACTGAGGAGAAAAGAAGAAATACATATTGAAATTACTTTAGAATAGACGGTAATATGCCATCCGATCCTCTGACAATATGTATACATTTTAATCTCAAGTGTGAATATATATATATATATATATATATATATATATATATATATGTATGTATATATGTATGTATGTATGTATATGTATATAATTTCAATAATATAATTTACACAAATATATCATTTTTATAATGTTGAACAAAATAAATATACTATTTAAAATCTTTCTTCTTACTAATTATAAAATATGACTCGATAAATAATCTTTACACTAAGTATTGAATGCTTATTTTCACAAAAATCCAATTCTTTAAAAGTGCGTAAACTTTCTTGACTGAATCTAAGAAGGTAGTTAAATGCAATAATAACAGAGTTAGCTCAGGTGAATATTTAATTATTTCAAAGTGTCCCCTTGCGTTTAAAGTTAAGCTTTAAATAGGTTTTCAGAATTCTGGTGTTTGTTGATCTATTTATGTTAGTTTAAAACAGAAATCTATCCTTTCTAATCCTGACTCTGTTGAAGTCATTTGGTGTCATCAAATCCTTTGAGAACTAAAGAATTTCCCTAAATTCTTCAAAAGAATTTTTTAAATGTATTATATAAAATTTCTGAGCGTTAAAACACTCATCTAGTTAATATATTTGACATCGTTTTTATTAAAAACAGGACTTTTATTTCTGAAATTATTTAATTTGAAAATAATTAAATTTATATTGAATCCGCATCAATAATGAAGATATTCACCTGTTTTGTGATTAGCTTAATTTGTTTAATTTTTAATTAAATATTGTTTTTTTAAATATCGAATTCTACATAAACAGATGACAAAAGACGTAATTAACAGACCAAAAATAAAAAAAAAAACTATCATGTAAAAAGAAAGACCTGATATTTTGGGGGGATTCGTATATGTCAATATTGATAAACGCTATTGACATTAAACAATATTTTATTTGTTTCGAACAACCCTTAAAATGGTACAATGAATTGATACCTGCTTTCAAATTCGATTATATTTTTAAAAATAATCTATTGCGAAAATCGTTTCTGCGGAGTTCAAATTAAAACTTCCTTTATTGCATTCACTTTGGCATCACTAGAATTAATCACTTCATTTCCACCCGCTTCAGCTCTGGATTAAATACTCGGAAATATAAAACTTTGAGTCACAGCCAGTTTTGTGGAAGAACGGATCTAAATTCAAAAGTTCGTATCTACCAATGCAAAAATTCTCAACAAATTTATAGCAACCATAGATAAGTAATAAGATTAATCATATTAGCATATATAAGGGTTTTGAATTATTCAATTCATAGCATATATAAGGATTTTCAATTATTTAATTCATAGCATATATAAGGGTTTTGAATTATTCAGTTCCTAGCATATATAAGGATTTTGAATTATTCAATTCATAGCATATATAAGGATTTTCAATTATTTAATTCATAGCATATATAAGGGTTTTGAATTATTCAGTTCCTAGCATATATAAGGATTTTGAATTATTCAATTCATAGCATATATAAGGATTTTCAATTATTTAATTCATAGCATATATAAGGGTTTTGAATTATTCAATTCATAATATATAAGTTTTAGCGTATTACACTCAGGAAATTGTAAAACAGTTTAAATTTTACGTGGATTTTTAAATATATAATCATCTTTAGTTTTTGATATATTAATGTGAAGTAAATTATATATCTATCATGTCAACATATGCCTCATGAATAATAGTAGTAAGAAGACGAAAATACTGAAGATTTTATTCAAATTCATTATTTTTTTGATATGTTGAAATGTATGTTCATTGAACATTGGAAATTAAAGATTACAATTTTTCGGCGTATTTCTGGTTATAATTATGTACAATAATAGATATATTTTCAAAAGAATTATATCAGTTTCGATAGAATCTAATTAATTAACTATATAGCAGAGTGTTATCGTCCATTTTAATAATATAATTTATGAAAATGGAGATTGATAGTGACAAGAAACAAAAACAGCGCCACGCGCTTTTCCGCTAAAGCTTGTTCGCTGTGCTTGTCCGAAACACCACCTAGAGTTAAGTCTATTGCGTAAATAAAGAAGATCATTCCATTTCTAGCATTTAGTTCTTAAATAAATTTCATGAAAATATGAAACTGTATCGGATTACTTTGGAAGTAATTACCACAAAAATATGCATCTAAAAACGTTCAAAATGTTATCATCCGGTTTATATATATATATATATATATATATATATATATATATATATATATATATATATATATATATATGTATAAAGAGAGAGCGAGAGAGAAAAGAAAGAGAGAGAAAGAGAGATATAAACGTTTATATATATATATATATATATATATATATATATATATATATATATATATATATATATATATATAGTATTTACATTAGTCGGACTATTGTCCTCATCTTTGTCGCCATATTTGTCACAACCTTCAAAAGCGTGACAACACTTCGCAGATATCTCTCACGAGTGAACCCCCCCCCCCACAGAGGGGAACATGACTAAAGACTGTGTGTACGCTATCCCGTGCAGCTGCGGAAAGGAATATAAAGGAGAGACAGGCCGCCCCTTTAAGGTAAGGCTTCAAGAACACCAGAAAGCTGTAACACGAGGAGAAGTAGAAAAATCAGACGTGTCTGACCACATATGGAGAGAGAAGGGAGATCAGCGCCCCCTTTGGGATCATGTTGAGATCATAGACAGGGAACACCTTTGGAAAATCCGTAAACTTAAGGAATCAGCACATATGCTAGACCACAAAAATCTCCTGAGCCGACCAAGCATAGAAATAAATACAATATGGGAACCAATAATAAGGAGTGCCAGAGAAATGCAATGATAACAAAGTTGCAATATGAACTCTGGTAAAGACATGCAATGATGACAGCAAAATTGCAATATGAGCACTGGTAAAAATGATGCTGAAAACATTAGGTTTATAATACTCAGCAGTTCATACCCAGGACACATGGCACAATGGATAAAGGCGTTGGTTAGATCCGGTGACGGACCCAAAGAAGGTGAGTTCAATACCTGGTTAAGTCAGTGGAGAACTTTCAGAGGGAAAATTAGCAGGAGATAACTGATAACTGACATCCATTAAACATGGCACGTGGAACTAGAACAGTCTACCCCAGTGATCGAAATAAAGGGTTCAGTTCGAAATTCCAACCACCTGAAGAAGGCCAGAGCGTACAACGGCCGAAACGTTGTGACAAATATGGCGACAAAGATGAGAACAATCGTCCGACTAATGTAAATACTGTACATAATACCTCATCTCAAAAATATAGACATTATATATATATATATATATATATATATATATAAACTCTCTCTCTATATATATATATATAGTTTTGAGATACTGGTTATTCATTTTCTGAAACGGCGAAATTTATAACAACTGTTCTAGACCAAGTTGTCCCTCTTAGCAAATAATTGCAGAAACCGAACAGTCATCCCCATTTTTCTCTCCATTATACTTACATGAAATATTATTAAATCTTGATTTACATGGAAATGGTATTCAGGTAACCGAAATTCATTCACAAATCCACCGAATATACAACACTAATTTTCTTGTATATTAATACTTAGCTTAGCTTCTGAATGGATTTCGAAGTCGGACATTCCGTTAACTTTTAAATAATTCGCAGATATTTAAATTGCATTTACTTGTTATTGGAATCTTCAATATGATTTTCTATTTATAACGATGCTTTCTATCTTCTTCAATTTGGATATTTAGTCCTTTCATTCTCGTTTTAATCCGCCACGTTCTATAGGGGTTAATATTATTTAATTTATATCTTCGCTAGCAGAACTGCGTTAACTACATAGATTATATTGTTATGGTTATGACCGCCAATAATTAATCCAGATAGGATTTCTAATTGTTACCGAATTACCTCACTGCATATGTTGAATTAATCCGGTGAGAAATACATACATTTACATTTGAGTTGCTCTTCATGATATTATTCTTAGCATAAATATCGCATTTCTTGATCTAGTGTCTTAAATAGAGCAGCACTTTTCTCGTTCAATTCCCAGTCTAATTCTGCTGTGCGCTCTATTCATAAGAATTTGGATTATGGCAATGATAATAGTAAAGGTTTCCCTACAAGGAAGTTATTGACATTCATTGACTGAGCAGCCGATACTGTTTTCTAAAGTTTCAAATATTTTCTAAAGTTTCTAAACTCCAGATAGTTTTATCGCTATTTCCATTATTAACACAGGCGTCATCCCGTTAGCAAATAAGCAGAACTTTAGGTTTTACAATCATTTTATGTCTCATATATATATATATATATATATATATATATATATATATATATATATATATATTATATATATTTATTCATTCTTTTATAGATACAAATATTTAAGTAAATGCTCTGTTTATAATAAACAGTATTAATAACAAGGACGACATTCAGGCCGGTAAATATTATTAAAACTGTTTATTATAAGCAGAGCATTTACTTAAATATTTGTATCTATAAGAAGAATGTACAAACATAAAAATGCCTTAAAATTGTCAGACTTAGTCAATGTCATAATATATATATATATATATATATATATATATATATATATATATATATATATATATATAAATAAGATAAAAAGAAATCTGTTGGTATATAATCCAGGTTTCACCTGGTAATATGAATATATTAGAACTGGTATAGAACAAAAAAGAGCTCGATGTATTTAAATTAATTTATACAGTTCAATGTAGTTAATAATGAAACAAATTCTTTTAACCTATATGAGGAAAAGGCTCATTCGGCAGACGAGGAAAATGGTCGTCTGTCTTTTCAACCCCTGTGTGGAATGAAACAATCTTCATTTCATTCCACACTGGGGTTCAAAGACTGACGACCGCTTTCGTCTTTTTGCTCATATGAGGTAAAAATTTTGTTTGAATATATATATATATATATATATATATATATATATATATATATATATATATATATATATATATGTGTGTGTGTGTGTGTGTGTGTGTGTGTGTGTGTGTGTGTGTGTGTGTGTTTCGTTTCACCCCAAGCAAGGTGACAATGCCACTATGATGCGGTGTTTACTGGTTCCCCACCAGAACGAGATGTGACACAAGGTCGTTTTAAAGTGGGACCCGAACGCGTACACTCGGGCAAGGGACAAAAATTCCCCACTGCCACCGCAACCGCCGGTTACGCTGGCCTCGATACGTGCACCGATCCCTCCCACTCGTGCAATGTGATGGCGGGGCCTCGGCCAGCTGTTCTCCAGGGTTGGCCTCCTCTCATTATAATTTCCCCAGTTGCTCCTCTGGCAGAGAAGCCCCTGAGCACACTCTGTCAGAGGCGCAACTGAGAGATGATAAAACGGCGTTAAAATTCCTCCAAAGAAGAATTTATGCCACTAGAATGCATGAGGTTACCAGAAGTGAAAAAGAATATGTAGATTTATCGATCCGGTTCAGAGGGAAATACAATAAATTTGCATAATCCAGGAAAACAGACGATAACGATTAACGTTGGATTTAATTTTTTGAAGAGTGTAGTTTCCAATGAAGCAAAATCAGAAGTGTTTCTGGCGTCCGATTAGAGCGAAAAATTAAAATCATCGAATAGAAGATGTATCTAATTATTCTAGCATTAAACCGGTGCGACCTAGCTGTCAATGCTCATCAGAATAATTGCTATGAAATTTTTGTAGAATAGACAGATGGGAAACATGTCACGTCGGCGAAAGAAAAAACGAATGAATTCGTGATGACAGATTAGGGTCAATTATATTACAGACTCTCCTTTGAATTTTTCAAGAATCTCTATATCTACAGCAGGCATACCATATCACATCTAGCAGCAGAATTCAATGTACGAACGAATGGTTGATTTATAAATGTGAAGAAGTATATGATGAGAAGAGTTGCCTGGCACGAAACAATGAATCAACATTATTAGCAGTAAAATTAGGAGATGATAATTATAGTCGTTTCACTTCATATCTGTAAAACGTGAACACGCCGTTGAGTGTTGTTCTCTTGCGGTTACGTTAACAACCATACCATACCCAAATATCTATATGATTGTATATATGGTTCTCCAAAGCTAACAATATGGAGATGACTCATTGGCCGTAACTAAAATATAATATGAAAATATATATAGTTTCTACGCTGCCTGCCAAATTATTATCGAGATAACTATTTTTCTAATATTTCAAAACCCCTCAAGTCAATTCACACAAGATCTTCACAAAAGGTTGGCAACACTGACCTGCACAATCACTGGAATTTTCGTACTGATCTGTGCAATATAAAAAGAAACTGGCGCCATATTTGTTATCAGCACGGGGATTTGACCGTGCCAAATTATTAGAAAAGTGTAAGAATTTAGTGAAAAGATGGGCCGTAAAAACAGTTTAAGTGATACCGAAAAGAAAACTATCACTTCAGAACTCTCAAAATGTAAAGCTACCCTAGAAATTTCTAAAATGATAGGAAGGTGTCATCAAACAGTGAAAAAGTTCACCGCCGACCCTACACAAGAACACAAAAGGGCAGATAGGCAAGCCGAGGGTTATTTCACGTCGTCTCCTGTCACGACTTAAACGAGAGGCCACGAAGAACCCTTGACTTACCAGTGAAGAGATTTCATTAGGGTTCCCACTGTGTCTAAAAGTACTTGGTGTCGGTATCTGAGAGAAATAGCAACAACACTCAAACCTGTATCGAAGCCTGCGTTGACGAGAAATCACATTCAAATTCGATTGAAATGGGTCGAGGACAATATGAAGATTCACTTCTCTAAAGTTTTGTTCACAGACGAAACGCGAGCAACACTTGATGGGCCAGATAGATGGTCTAAAGTCTGGGTAATGAACGGACAGAATCGCCATCAGTGTTTGAGACGCCAACAAGGCGGTGGAGGCATAATGATCTGGGGTGGTATTATTGGAAAAACATTAGTGGGCCCATGGAGAGTGCCAGATGGTGTGAAAATGACTGCTGATGCATACATATCGTTTATGAAGGAGCATCTTGAACCGTGGATGAAAAGGCAAAGATTTACCTTCAGAAGGGCCATTGTATTTATGCAAGATAATGATCCCTCACATGCTGCTGACAAGACTACTGAATATTTGAAACAGTTAGGCTTCGATGGACCTCGGAAAATGAAATAGCCAGCAAATTCTCCGGATTTGAACCCAATCGAAAACCTTTGGAGCATCATGAAGTGAAGATTGTACGCCAACAGACGACAATTCAGGAGCAACGCTGAGTTGTGAGAAGCAATTCTTGACATATCTCGCGGCATTGCAACAGATGACATCCTACAATTAACAAATTCTATGGATCGTCAACTTCTTCAAGTAATTTCAAAACAGGGAAAGCACATTCCCTATTAATTTGTTTAAAACTGTGCCTTTGTTTGTATCTGTTATTATTTGTTTGGTTACTTTATTTATTAGCTTATTTTGATCATAAACATTCACGTGCAACATTAATAAACGTTTTGTTTGCTTAATTCTGGGAATTTTACTTAACCTTTCTAATAATTTGGCACGGTCAAATCACCGTGCTGATAACAAATATGGCGCCAGTTTGTTTACCTTGCGCAGATCAGTACGAAAATTTCAGTGATTGCGCAGGCCAGTGTTGCCAATATTCTGTGAAAACTTTCTGTGAATTAACTCAACGGTTTTTGAAATATTAGGAAAAAAGTTATTTCGATAATAATTTGACACGTAGTGTATATAAATATCGTGATGGAAATCGTTTAGTATGTGAGATGCTTATTTTGAAAGCGTTTCCCTGCAAGAATTAGATTAAACTAATTATGATTACAAAAATAAAAATAAAATAACCTATCGATTTTTTTGGTTTAATTTGTACTTTCTATTTTTCAAATTATATATTTTTATAATCATTTCACCTTATGCAAAGCGATAAAGCCACTAATTTGCAAGCTGTTTGCTGAGAGGAAAATAAACTGAGTAAACGTTGAGTTGAGAGTGAGCAATAAAAGTGCATGATACAAGGAAAGAATCGATGAAGAATGTAGATGTCGGAAAATCAAAGAATTGAAAACTTTCCACAAGGGAAACGAGCGATAGAAGAAAGTATCAGCACAAAACTTACGGATATATTTAGTAATTTCTATAGTAAATTGATGATACCTAACTGCCAATCTAGTACTGCATTTTAATTAATGAAATCGTGATAAAGATGTGGACAACTTGTCAGAACAGTTACCATTAAAGATTTTTTTTTAGAAAAAGAACGGGGAAGATGCGTTACGACGGGGAAAATTGACTGACTTTAAGATTCAAGTCCAGGAACGTAGAGATTGTAGATTCTTCATTGCATTCTGTCAAGAAAGTCTTGATACATAGCAGAAGTCCCGGATCAGATGCTGAAGCAATATTCAATACCCAGATAAACAGTAAACTTATAAACGTAAAAGAATAAATTTAGCGAGAGTTACGCTCTAGCACAACACAAACCTTCTAGCAGCAGACCTAGAAATAAATAAAGATATAGCTGTTCAACTTCATGTCAGAAGTAAACTTTAAACAACAAAGACACAATGAAGAAACCCTCCTGGAGGTTAGCATCAGCCATTTTGATATTTTAATTGTCGAATTGTTAAGTGAAAAATTTCACGCAAGTTATCATTTCTGTTATCATAAAATTGGTCCTCTTGAGTACCGCTGTATATTGAAATTAGTAGTTGCTGTATTTGCAACCTGCTGTAGCAAAATCGAATGGTAATTCAGACGGATCGAAAGAAACTTAATCAGTACCGTGAAAAACTTACTTCATTCAATGTGAGTGAAGCAACAATGATAATTTACATGTATTATATCCATTATGGATCGAAAACGTGACAGTTATTTCTTTCTTTTCAAAAGATGTAGAACTAAAGACTACTAAACGAATTGATTTTAAAGATAAAAAGTAATGTATAGAATTACATAGAATTTACAATTTAGGTAATGGTGCATTCATTTGCGACAGAAATAACAAACGAACATTCAGGCAAATGGCAAACAGATTCTCAAAATAGTATCATTGCAGGCAAGCGAACGTAATCCAATTGGTACCCAAGTCTCCTTGCAAGCATTCAGTGCTATTAACAACTAGTTCTTTGTATTTTTACCGCTTGTTTTAAATGCAAAATAAAAGTAGAATTTTGAGAGGTAGACGTTAAGTGCAACTAGTTAATTCTGGTCTAGAAAAAAAAATACAGCATTATTTTTTCTATCTTTCATCGAGATTCAATTATGGTAATTAATTTATAATCTTCACCCAGTTAATATCACAGTAAATGCCACAAATTATAAAAAGAAATTTCCACTCCGGCAAGAACTACTGCTTTGTGAAAATGATAAACGCGTGATTTCTTCCGTAATCACTTCAATCCTATCAGGAGAATATATATTCCTTCACGCATTCTCATATATTCATATCACATACGTCATTCAGGATGAAAATATTCCTTAGTGTAACTATTTACATTGAATGGTTCTCGACCATTGCATTGGATACACATTATAATTTAAAATTTGATGAGCTAATATATCCTAAGAATGACAAAAATCCTATAGAAAGCCACTATATACGAAAGCGCGTTGGACACCACGAGCTGGTGTAATGATTAGCAAACTTGTCTCGCTAAAACAATTACGACTGTGTAGTAAGTTCAATCCTCATTGGGTGCTTCGAACTTTCAGTCTTGTGCCACATCCAATCTACGCTTGGAAAATCGCTATAAATGACATGCTGAAACGTAATCTTTTAGAATTGGTTAATTATCATACTAGCTTAAAAGCTACCATCTCGAGGGGCATTTATGCCAGTTTCTGAGGTGTGCTCTTGATTGGGCCTTCATCAAAATAGTTAGAGACGAGGAGATGCGATAGACAACAATAAACTACTGAAGAACTCAAAATTGTTTGATGTATTTAAGTATTGCATTGACATAAAAGCTTACCCTTTATATGTTCTACGATAATACTTAATTTAAAGACAATTTGATGTATGGAGGTGCTTATTTCAGTACAACAATTGTTTTCATTTTCTGGTTGATTTTCGCAGCTAATTTCGATTATACCCAACTTTATTTCCAAGTTAAAAAAAAGCAAAAATATTACATATATATATATATATATATATATATATATATATATATATATATATATATATATATAAATGTAATACAAAAATATTTGTCGCAAAGAAATCAGGTAAAAATAGTCAAAAACAATCGCAGTAGTGAAAACCGATAAATTCAAAATTTCCGGATTGCGTGTCCGGATCTGACACGGAATATTTTTAATTTGATAGCGGATCGGCCTGATTCCAAAATAGCATTTGTTGGCTCCGGTCACTGAGAGTAAAGTTGAAAAAGTGTGACACATTGACATTCGCATTTATTATATAAATATGGCTATCACACTGTCAGATGTGAACGGTTCAAAGGTCTCCAACAGAAAAAAAAAACGATATATATATATATATATATATATAGTCATCCACATAAAGATTGGTTCACTCTATCACAGCTCAACAGTGTGGCTAGACATGGAAAATTCTTCTTGACAATGTGTTTCGTTATATTTAGGTCACGTTTTCAGTTCAAAATTATATAAAAATGTCTATTTTTCTATATTGGAATTGTTAATGTCTATTAGCTAGTTAGGCGTATTCCGATCGGAATGAAATAATAAATTGCGTCTTTTATTCTTTTTTGCGTTAAAAATTGCAATCTAAGCTGCACTCTAAATTACTCCACACCCGCGAGCAAATTACCGAGCGTTACTGTGATATTATGTATGTGCTGGTGTTTAATTTTAAACGTATCAAAAAATTTAAAAAGATATAAAAAGATTTTCTCACTTTGTCTCGTTTCCCCACTTTCGGTGTCCATATTCTACTAACATGCATATATATATATATATATATATATATATATATATATATATATATATATATATATATATATATATATACTCCACAATCTTTTAATATTTCCATTAATGTGTATTATCACAACAAGCGTATGTTCATTAGTAGAAAGGGAACGAGTCATATCAAAAAATATAATATCATTTTATTTTTAAATATAAAGTTAAGTTTATTTATTAATATCCACACTTTGAGTTGAAAATATATGGAATGGAATCACCTAAAATCCCAGAAATTCTGAATATAATCCAAGAACAATCTGCAATTTCAATAGTCTTGACCTGACATCTCGACTTCAATAATTATCCCACTGCCGTAACATATCTTCTGAAGCTTTTCTGTAAATACTTTCATATTTTTTCTGACGAACTTTCCTCTGTGGTAACTACAATCTATGTATTTAAACGCAGTACTAGATTAAAGGCAAAGTCTTAACATGTTATATTTGAAATGTTTAGATGCAGCCGTAAGTTCTATGCTAACAGTTTCTTCTATCGCATTACTCGCTTGTAGGACATTTTTTCGGCTTCTTGCTTCTCAGTCAAGTTTGAACTTCAAAAATTTAAATGCTTTCTTAATTCTTACTCTTTTATTCTCGTCTCTCCTAAATATTTATTTTCTCATATTCTCTAACATTCAGTAACACCTTGCTTCTTAGTGTCTATATTGCCTTACTTGGATGTAATAGAAATTTACAAAGTATCAATCCAATTAAATTAACAGAGAAATATAAGCAAGTGAATAAACAGAGAATCACTATATAAACAACCCAATACATGTTCTGTCTCAATATTATATTTACATGAGATCAGTATAACTGTTATTATTGTTGATTCTATAACCAACTGTATCATTTTCCATTCTTTGGTAGATTATGCTCTGATTTTATTATGTCCTTCTTGCCTTCAGTATATTCTGTGACTCTCAAATTTTTGCAAGCCTTTTTTCATCATTATGCGCACTAGAAAGATCAACTGTCCGTTTCTAAATTTACGTATAAGTTTCCTTTTTGTTTCCATTTCCTCTACATCTTCGTCGTTGCTTACTTGTCCGGACCATGCTATCCACAGAATCTTTCTGATAAATCACATTTCTGTTGATTCACGTCTCTTCTAGATTAGTGTGAAAACTGTCCATCATTCAGTTTTATGTAAGAGGTCTGATATTTTGTAATAGTTCATCGCTCTTTTCTTTACTTTTAACGAAATTTTCATGTCTGTTATCATTTTGCTTATATTATGAAAGAACTCTTTCGCATTTTTCATTAAACAACCTAAATGGTATAGTCAAATTAAATACGTTTTGATGTTTGTGATAATTATAGAATGAGCGAAATAAATCAAAGGAGTGTGATTTAATATGAACGTGTAAATATAATACAGTTGCTTCACGAGTGATAATCGAATTTGAGAATAAATTTAAAATTATCTTAATGCTTACTTATTCGTACCACTTCAGTAGCTTCTTCCCACGAACTTCTACTTTGTGGAACCAACCAAGAATCTTAACCACTTCTAGTCTATGGTTAACTGTTATCTTTTACACACATCTGCATAAATTGTGCATCATGCTTTGTAAAACTCTACCGGGAGTGACACTCGAGCCTTGTTCAGAGTTAACATCATTGTACAAAATGGAAGTAAAAGTAATTTGGCAAATATTGAAATACACCGATTTATTTATCAAAAGATAAACTGTTTCAAATGTAAGATTATTATTGTTATTCATTAGATCACAAATATGCATATGTCGAAAATCTTCTCTTCGGACAGACCTAAATTTGTGCGGAGTTGAATCAGAATGAAACTTGCAACATAAATTAAAGTTTTCGCAAAAGAATCTTAGTAAACATTGCAATACAGTAGGCGCATTTCAATGGAATAACTATTTGTAATAAATATATGACATGTTAGGATAGCTGTATCGATTGTTATTCTGATTAAAATAATATTTACCTCGGATTATACTTCACGCCAAAGAAAAAACGATTTCCAATTCCGGTTTTTAAGGCAGGCAATACATCTCTACTGAGAAGATAATCTACATTCTATTATCTCTATTTCTGTGGGAGTTATCATAGATCGTTACTTCGCGATTTTGTCTCTTCGATTATTAATTATCAGATTCTTAATTAAATTCTTCTTGTGCCTGACCATACTTAAATTATTAGATCTCGCACTGTCAAAACCGAATTCCAACGATAACTACATGCAACTTGTAATTGCATTATACTGAATGTAACTGACGTTGATTTATGTAAACGCATTTATAGACATTTTAAAATAATAGTAAATAGGTTTTCTTTGAAAGAACAATATAATAATATTAAATAAAGAATACACAAACTCGATTTATACAGATTAGAGAAAATTATATTTAAACGAATGGAAAATAAAACTTTTATTTATAGTCGTTGGAAAAATTAAACTAATAAAAAAAATAAATAGTAAAATGATCCTGTAAATTCCAGCATTAGAAAATAAACTTTGCCTTTTTTCACTTTTTTTAATCTTTACTTACTTAAATCAAATATACTTTTTCCAGGTTACGCTTAATATAGTATAAAGCGACACTATTAGAAGTAGGTTGAGTATCGAACTCTCTAAATGATTTAAATTATATTAAAAAACTGATAGGAACAACACTGTAACAATAGGTCATTTTATCTCCTGTAAAAACCCATGTGCTTTTCACAATATGTAATATTTTTCAGGACAGAATTGCATTCTATTCATCTATATTCGACAACAGTTGATATCTGTTAATACAAGCTTTATTCATACTTGAATATGCCCAAAGATTGCAACGATGATAGCAGGCAAAATCTCAGCATTGAAAGCGAAATGATTTCTTTTACAGAAAGGATGTGTCTCTTAAACTATAATTTAGACTCTCAAAATGGTTCCTTTATTGATTTAATTTCCAAATGATCTCTATACGTTTTCTTCAGCGAAAATATAAGCCCCGTCGCTTCTCTCCTCGTTAATGATATGTGTTTGCATAACCTCATCAAGGAAGAGATAAAATTATTTCTCAGTTTCTAGAATTATCTCTTTCCAGCGAAAATATCAACGAAATCACTTTTGTTTTCATAATATTATACGTTTGACCCTCAAGAAGAACTTTCATTCTCATTTAAATTTAAGAGTGATCGACAAAATTATTTCCCAGTCTGTTTTTGTCTGCATGCCAGATTCTCGATAGATAAAAAAAAATAAGTTTTAGAAGAGAAAAAATCCAGATGGAAACATTTCCAGCAAGGAAAATGTCTCCACCCTCTCTCTTTTTTCCCTCTATCTTTCAGCTTATATTATCTTTTAGGCTTAACGCTTTCCTGCTGATAATTACCATTAACTACTTCATGGATTCAGTTTCAGAGGACGGCTACAATTCTTCACCATGTTGATTAAATCGTAGCAGTTTTGTTTCGGAGGCGTTACAATCTACAAGCCATTACATTTCCTCACTTAAGAAATGATTGCAGGTCATTTTCCTGAATTACTACTAAGGAGACAGGAGTAGATGGAAATGTTGTGTGCATTGATATAGAATTTAAAATCATATACATTATAGAACAAAAACATTCTAATATTTTGCTCTTCCTGTTAAGATTTGCACAGCTGGTAATAATTGCACGAATGTGTGCGCCAAACGGGAAAGATACAAAAAGAATTCTGTTTAGTTTTCCTGCTTATTTTCGTTTTAATTATGTACGAATGATAAAAAATTGTATCTCATTTATATGATAAAATAAAAAGCAAGCTGAATAACTCATCCTGTTCGTAAATTTCATATTTTATTAATAACATGATGCACAATGGATTTGCCTATTATTTATACCAAGTTATCATTTTTCAGTTATTTTCATTTTGGAACCATATGCACGCATATTTAGCATTGTTTTTTATTTGTTCTTTCAGGTTATATCCAAAAAAATACACCAGGAAATGAATCCGACAATAGGAACATCATCACACAGATTTTCCAATCAGCCATTTTGTCTCGTATTATAAATGAATGATTCCCGTAACGTCGGAAAAAAGTTGAAGTCGATATTTGAAGATGTGAGATGATCTCCATTAAAACAAGTCGACATTAAAGGTTAATATAAATTAACTGTATTTGTAGTAGTTCATTTTACGTATAGCAATCATGAGTGTGTAAAAATATCTATTGAAATTCATGGCCGTACGATTAAGATCTTCTACATGCCGTGTCCTTTCAGACAAAAGGGGATCATATCTCTCTACAATTTCGTATCCGTTGCGGGCCTAGGCAGCTTTTTCTCCCTTTGCTAAAGTTACTGCCACCCGGTCCACCATCCCTTAATGCCTCTACATCAGGTAAGTGGCTAGCAGCTTTTCCCTATCGGTTGTCTTTAATATGTGCCGGGAGAGTTAAGTCATCTAAGTCGTTCTTCCTCATTCCTTATACAAGAAATTTCAGATTTCGTTTACTGATTCGTAGTATAAGTGTAATTTCTGTTGCCATTTTCCTTAAGACTTTCTTGTTGCTTACTCGCATACGTGTGGAGATTGTAAAGCTTTCACTGCCCTATAAGAAGGTGGATATCACATATCAATCCCGCGCTTTTTTTTTTGTTTCTACCGATTTTTCATTTTCTCGAAAGCTTGCTTATTATTTAGAATGCTTCTTCTGCCAGACCAGTGGGAGTTCGGTCTCGGTGTCGCATTTTCTGTCATTTGCTGAAAGACTTCCCAGATATGTAAACTTCTGCACTTGATTGAGGTTGACATCAACAATGTCAACTTGTATTTTGGGTATTTTATTGGGAATAATCATACTTTTGTTTTCTTACAGTTTCCGTTTAGTCGTTTATTTTCCCATTCGGACAGAGTATTGCGAGACGGGAGGGTTTCTTTGGAAACAAAGAAAAGAGTATTGAGCTGCTACGTGACATCTGAACTCCTTTACGGCAGCGGATGCTGGATGATCGCCGCAAAAATGAAGAAGAGACTCGAGGCAACTGAGATATAGTTCTAAAGAAGGATGCTGAGGATATTATGGATCTAGCGTGGGAGCAACTGTGAGGTCTTGGTGAGGATGCCAACAAGGAGAAAGATTATACTTAAAATCAGGAAGAGGCAACTGAAATTTCTGGGACACATAACGAGAAAGGAGGGTTTCAAAAATCTGATATTCGCACGTCGAATAGAGGTCAATAAGAGACAAGGGAATACAACACATGACATACTAGGCGGGCTTAAGCAAGTGGGTGACAGAACGCGGTCTGGGAGAGACAGCAGAGGGACGAAACTTATTGAAAGCTACAAGGGATAGGGGGAAGTGTAGAGCCATGATAGCCTAAGACCTGAAAGGACACGGCACATGAAGAAGTACTACCCAGTTTAAGAGGTCGTATGGCTATCTTTCCAACTCAGCTATCAACAACGTGTCATATACTTATCTTTTGTTGTTAAGACTACTCCCACTGATAGTAAATCCTGGTAGAGTCCTAATTTCTCTTGCATAGCGTCGCTTTAGAGGTTAAATAAATCTGAGAAGCCACGTCATTAGCTGATACCTCTTTCTCTTCTTATGGTAGCTGCGCAGTTAATCTTATATCTGTATTCAGACGGTTTGCTCCGACTATATGTTCTGTGTTATTCCGATATCTTTTCCAAATATATATAGTTTTCAACAGTTCAAATAGATCCTTGCTTTTTACTTTTGCAAATCTTTTGGTGTAATCTATAAAACATAAGAACGCATCCATTGGCAAATGTATTTCTACCTACACTGTTCAAATAGTACAGACATTTATAAAAACAAATACTAACCTACGTTTCCAAGCGAAATTATGCATTTTATTTTAAAATCATTCGTTATTTCATCGTCATTAAAATACAAAATACCTATTGAATATGTGTGTATCTCTATAAGTTTAAATGTGTTTAAGTGCACAACAATTATAATTTTTACAACCTTTTTCATTATCTATTTGAAAATGTCTTTTCAAATAAGGCATAATATATAAAAAGAAATATTAATCTCAACATTTAATTCCCTGCCGTGTCGTTAAATATAATTCTGTTTCTTGAGAGACATCAGACTTAATTTTACTACTATCAATCATTCTGCTTTAAGACAAAAATTATCCGAAAAATATAAAGCTTTTCACAATCCCATCAAATTGTGTTCATTTCCTGTGAGTGAATTAGTATTGATCGATATGCGCCGAGCGTAGCATTAAGTGAGATGCTGTTACTACTATTCAAATTACCGATGATTAAAGCCTGATCTGATAGAGAGAATGCTGAATCTGAAAAAAAGATTTCTACACTGATAATCCAAAGATCGTTTTTCTATATTTTTGCTTCTGGTTTGTCTTCTTTTTACAATCGTTACCCTTTTGTTTTCATGCTACTAAAAATGAGAATCATTTTTTCTGTAAATATTATTGGGCAAATTTTTGTCGTATATATCAGAAATGTATACCGATTGTTACACATGTATATGACCATTTATAATGTTCATCGTGATTACGATGGTTATAATTACAAGCTCTTCCAAGATAATGTCGAAAATATCGTAAAAAAAACGAATAGTCTGTATGGAAATTTTGGAATTTCATATATATATATATATATATATATATATATATATATATATATATATATATATATAAAAATAAATTGATTTAAAATATGGTTTTCCGCTACACAGTTCCAACCATGTTTCAAAAAATGGAAGGTCCGAATTTAATTTTGTAATTATCTTAATGTTCTTTCTTTATATATATATATATATATATATATATATATATATATATATATATATATATATATAAATTATATTTAAAATATGGTTTTCCGCCGCTACACAGTTCTAACCATGTTTCAAAAATGGAAGGTCCGAATTTAATTTTGTAATTATCTTACTGTTCTTTCTTTGTGTATATATATATATATATATATATATATATATGTGTGTGTGTGTGTGTGTGTGTGTATGTATGTATGTATGTATGTGTGTGTGTGTGTGTATGAATGAGACAAAGTTGAAAATCTTTTAAAAGGCGCGTTTCGCCGAAATTTATAATTTAAATTTTTATAGCTTAGCGTCCTCCATAGTTTAATTTTAAACAGTTGGCTTTAAGAATATTTTAGAACATTCTTAAGTTTAAATTTTAAAAAAAACAAAACATAACAATATTTTTCATCCACTTTACTTTTGTTTATAAATTTATGTTGCATAAAAATTTCTTACATTTTTTTGGAGAAAATACCTCAAGGAACGAAACAATTTGGAAAAGTAAATTTTTTTCTTCTGCCTTTATAAACCTGAAATATAAAAAAGTATAAATTCTAAGAGTAAATAATATATGTGTCTCGTCCATTCCCTACTTAGAAGATCATGGCTTTTCCAACATTCAATCACTTGTGGCCTTTAACAGTTTCTTCTTACTTTCCTAAAGCGATCGGAATCCATTCACCAAGCTCACTAGGTAAGTCGCCTGCTGCCAACACCTATCTCTCTTGCTCTCAATATGCTCCATGCAGATTATGTTTGCCAAGCCCACATTCCCCATTATGTGTCCAAGAAATTTCAGCTGTCTTTTCTTGTGTTGTTTATAGAAGTGTTCTTTCTGTTTCCATTTTCTTTAAGATTTCCTTGTAAAATGAGGAACTAAGCGGAGATTATAATGATATATAGTAACAATAACGATTGACTTTAGTCATGAACAGATCAAGATTATAGTGTTCAGAAAGAACCCTCTCAAGAGAATGTTCCACAAAGAAATTTATCACAGGAAGATCTACTCTTTCTTACCAATGTAATCAAAATTTGAATGACGTTGATTCAACTCATACATGTACATAGCATACTCAATTCTAGCTGTAATGTTCTAAACACAGTTGAACGTTAAAATGTAACTAGTTACAACATTTTCCATGTAAATACGGATAGAGTAGCGACGGTCTTGTGATGTTTCTACTGTGGGCAAATGGAAATAACGCTTGAAAATAAGTTATTGCCCATCAGGTCCAGTAAAGTCTTTTGATATCTGTCCACAGTTATTGCAATACTCGCCGCTTAAGTGAACGTATAACACATTTTACATTGTTGGAAAAAATGTTGAACACCACTCTTGTACGCTTTATATAAATGCATTTAATTATGCTCTGAGCATAATACTATTAAAAAAATTGATATATAAATTTAAACACAGGATCTCGTTCGTTCTATATGGCAGTAGGAAAAAAACAATATAACCTAGTCAGCGACAACCTACGTACCAAGCTTTCACCTAACGGATCTTCAGGTTATCTCACTTAACGGATCTTCAGTAATACCTTGAAGGTGCGTGAGGCGAAAACTTGTTAGATAGGTTCTGGTTTGCTCTACTTAGGGTATTGGTTAATTTTACGTTTTATATTCTGTCGTTTTTTTTTTTTTAAATGGGTATTCCAATGCTGATTGACTATTTTCGACCAACACAGGTTTCTTTGGTGTTTTTATTTTATTACTCAAATATATTTTTATTTATAAATTTCATTATCCGATTTTTTTTCACTCCTCCACAGTATAGGTATAAAAATTATATATATATAAGTTCCGCGCATATGATATATAACTAATTATACATATATATATTTATTTATATTTATATACACTTTTCACACACACACACACACACACACACACACACATATATATATATATATATATATATATATATATATATATATATTATTAATTAATTAATTAATTTCGTATTAACTGTTTTATATATATATATATATATATATATATATATATATTATTATTAATAAATCTCGTATTAACTGTTATATGTATGTGCGTGCGTGTGTATTTGTGTGTGTGTGTGTGTGTGTGCACGCGCGCGCCAATATTTGTTTAAAATTATTTTCTCAGGATAGAAAATACAACAGGTTTAACAGGAATATTTACATTGTTTCGGACTGTTGTACGCTCTGGCAGTTTTCAGGAAACTTAAGAAATCAGCACACATGCGACGCCACAAAAATCATGTAAGTCGACCAAGCGTATAAATGAACGCAATAAGTGAACCAGTAATAAGGAGTACTATAGAAAAGCAATAATAACAACAAAATTACAATATCACCGCTGGTAAAAAAAAAATATTTTTACTGAGACATTATTTCATAAGTCCCAAAATTTTATACAATGATGTCCTCAGTGACACATGTCCCAGTGGATAAAACCAGTGTTTGTATCCATTGAATTGACCTAAACTTTTGCGAATTCAATACCTGCCTACTGTAGAGGCGAAAAAAATTGAGAGTGGAGTTAAAGTGTAATGAGTGAGAAATCCGGAAGAGGCATGGCACGTGGAACTAGAACAATCTGCTATGGTCGACGAAATGAAGGGTTCAGTTCGAAATTCTAATTACCTGAAGGAGGCTGGAAAGTTCAACGACGGAAACAACATTAATATGGAAATAAAGATGAGGACAACAGTCCGAACAATGTAAATAATTAAAATGACTCATCTCAGAAATATAAACAGATTTTAACGGAATAAGTGTGCTAATACCAAATCAGTTTGAATGATGGATTTATACAAATATGTGGAGGAATTAATTATTCTCAAAAATTAAGTTATGTCCAAGGAAATATGGTCTGAAAATTATTTGTGTCCGACTTTTTTTTCCATTCAGATCGATTCTAACTAATAATAACGCCTGAACTCTGTAGAAAAATATATCTCATGGGTGTTGTTGCTAAACAAATAAAGACATCTCACATTTGATTAGCATGTTCGAGTAAAGACCAAGAATAAATATTTACAATTCTATCACTATGCAAAATATTAATGTGATATCAATCCATCATATAACTCATTCATATGAATTAGCAGCTCAAAATTAACTACAAACATGAAGGTAATTGTTTTCATTCCATCGATTTAAAAACAGCATGTATAAATTTAATCAAACGCCATTTTGGCATGGAAGCTGAAATATAAAAATTAAAACTGATGAAATTGACGAGTGCAAACATTTAATGGAAAGAAAATAGAATCCTCAATTTTCTAGAGGCAAAATTTAAAAGAAAAAAAATGCGGAGCGTATAAAAATTAAGGAAAGATCACATCTTACGTGAGTATATCTTATTCATCGTGTCGTCAGCAGTAACGGAAGTCATACAGACGTCTCTAGATGAAACTGTCACGAAAATACGTATGTATTTGTTTCAAAAGAGACTCATATACACCGAGCACTCACGCAGAGCTCCATGATGTCGCATGGCACTGCGACGGCAACACACAGGACAATGACATCGATCTTGTAAGGTAAACTATGAGGGTAGCCGGATGATATTTCCGTCCCAACCGGTAAAGTGGGACGTCTCTCCCCAACCCACCAGTGTCATGCGGACATCGGCCAGTCACCATAGGAACTGTGCCTCAGAGGTCAACTGCTTTACCACTGGACAGAGGATCTTCTGAGAGGAGGGACGGGGTAACCTCAACATCCACAATTCAAAATGTAAGCCATTGCACCATTTTACCTTGAATGTCACTATAAACCAGAATTACAGCATAAATAGGGGAAGTAGTGACATTTTATGTGCCATGGCATTTCAGGATATAGGCGATTATGGCTCGCCAGCTCACTCTATCCATTGCAGTTCTCAAGAAGTTCTTTCTCTCTGCTTCCTCCCACAGACCACGTTCTGTCATCCACCTGCTCAAGGCCGCCAGGTATGAGGCGCTTTTTCCCCTTGTCTCTTTTTCCCTCTAGTCGAGCCGTGAGCATCAGATTATCCAGGCCCTCATTTCTCATTATATGTCCCAGAAACATCATCTTCCTCTTCCTGATGTTAAGTATAAGATTCCCCCTTGTTTGCAACCTCTCTAAGACCTCATCGTTGCTCACACTCTCGGCCCATGATATTCTTAGCATGCTTCTGTAGAACTACATCTCTGTTCCTCTCGAGTCCCTTCCTTATCTTTGAGAAAATCGTTCAACTTTCGCTGCCGGAAAAGAACAGAAGTAAACGTAAGAGCTCAGTATTCTTTTCTTTGTTACCAAAGTCATCTTCCTGTCTCGCAATAATCTGCCCAGCATTTGCAATGTGTCCTTGGCCATCCCAATACGTCTACAGATCTCAGTGTCGCACTAAACGTCCTATGTCAAGACGCTTCCCAGATATTTAAATTTCTGCGTATGCTTGATTCTAATATTCCCGACCTGCAAGTCGCATTTTGGGATCATCCAATTAGGGGCGCAAAATACGCTAATTAAATATATGAATCAATGCAAACAGACTACATGCACTGTACAATTTCAGGTACGGACAACTTATATTTAAACCATGTATTTACATTTCAATTTTTTTTTTTTTTGTTTGTTTGTTTCAAAGACCCAAAGAATGGTTGATTTTATTCTCGGTTCGCAAGACTCCCTCCCTCTCTCTCTCTCTTTCTCTCTCTCTCTCTCTCTCTCTTACTAGCTCGCTTTCACTTATTCACTCCCTTCTAATTTGTTTTTCCATCTCCTCTTATAATTTTAGGGCGAGGGAAGTACTTTGATGTCAGTCGTAACATTCGAGCAGAATGATCAAATTACATGCATGGGAATGATATTTAAATCTAAATCTAGGAAATAACGTTTGAAAAAAAATGATAAATCCCGCAACATTGTTTATATATTTTCCCTCCACTTCCTTAAAATATAATTTCAGGGCTCGAAAAGTATCCAAGGTTAGTCTAAGTCGGTACAAATCATTATCTTCTTAGAATACTGTGTGTGACTGCCTTAGCATGTACGTTACGCTCTGCTATGACCCCATAAATAGTTGACTATTCTGTTTTAATCACGACGAGACCGAGAAAAGATATATAAGTCTGCTTTCAGTGAGAAAGAAAGAAAAAAGAAAGGCAGAAGAAGCAATAATATGTTTAACGTTTGTTTCGATGAAATGGAAAATGTTTTCAATTTGACATATTTACTTTAAATAACGACCAGTATTCATATCTAGGATTGTTATTGCAATAATTGGTTGAAGTTTGTAAGCTCACATCTTTAAAGGTATGATAGGGGAAATTCTATACCTATTTTATTGTCGCAGAACTCGTCATGAGCTTATTGAAACATTAATATAAGAATTATGATTTATAAGAAAATTCAAATAAGAAAAGGGTGGATTTTTAAATAGTATTTCTCATGAGTTTATGAATGAATAAAATATAATGGTATTTTATTTTCTGCGAATAAAGTTAAAACGGAAATTCTTTAAGGTTCAGCATAATAATTAAAATAGAAATAAGAAATGTATGTTATTTAGAATTAATCTAATAAAACTATCGAGAGACACTCAGTTTAGATAGTTCCATTTAAAATGGTAATGTCGTATGTGAAATGAGAGAAACAGAAAATGTTCGATAGTGAGGATTCAGAAGTTTAGATAACGATTGAATATGGCCGTTCAAGAGAAAATACTATTTGAGCGGAACACGGGGGAAATAATTGTGTTTTAACCCCGTTGAAGTATCATTATGTTTTCTAGCTGTAACAGTTATAATAGCTCGGACAAAAGTATGTTGCTTATGGGAATATTTGACATTGATATATACATTTTTAGAAAAACAAGTACATTTTTGATCGGAAATCTAGAACTTATAATAGATATTTATAACGATATATGGAGCGTTTCTTTAGAATTAAACTTTTCATTAAAACAAAATTTCGTTTCTTCTGGATGATTTCTGTTTTTACAGATCTTTTTTTTATGGGCCTTATCACTTCTGGATGTACGTGATCCTGTCTCTACACAGTTTCTTTTTTCGTAGATCTAAGCAACTAAAAAGAAGAATCAACGTCGTCAAGTTAGTAACTCGTTTTTATCTTTGAGTTTTAAATTCTCGGAGTTTTCCGACCTCGTTACGTTTCCCGGAAATTTCTGCAGCTTCATTCTAGATTTACGTATAAAAGTTCTTTCCTTTTTTATTTTCCTTCAAAATTCTTTGTTTCTCATATCTTTTGTCTATAGTATTCTCAGCATCTTATGGTCGAAACACATCTCTGTTGATTCAGGTCTCACTTTCATCTGTGAGTAAATTATCAGTGTCAGTGCAAGTTAAACGGATATAAAAGATCGACACACTTTTCTATTTTTTTTACTGACGACTTTTTGCTATGTTCTAAATCATAGTTTAATATATGAAAAGTATATACTCCTATTTCAAAACGCCTAGGAATTTCTGTATCATATTTTCTGTTGTCTGTTACGACATTACATAGATAATGCTATTTCGGAACCTGAATGATTCTGATGTCGCTAATTCGAATTTTACACTTTGAACTACCTTTCATTTTATATATTGTTTTCTTACATTTAATAGCTGGTCTTTTATTCTCGTTTCTTTTTACTGCATTGTCTAGTAGACAGATAATTGATATTCTGAAATCATGCTGACTTGTACGTCCATTAAATTGTAAGTATATCCTGTTGGAATTATTATATAATGCATTATGAGTAATATACAACGATCCGAAATCGATATTGCTGACGTAATCTATGTCTCTATTCACGGAGTGCAATCAATCATCAAAGCAATTTATTGATAGTCAGTTAAAAAGAAGACAATCTTTATCTAGCATTTTTTGAAGTGAAAGAACTTAGATAAACATCACTTCATGCGATTACGCTATGCGAAATATAATAACAAAAATAAGGGTTTCATCAGTAGCATTGATGCTATTTATTTAAAAAATATATTTATCAAAGTTAATGCAATCAATGCCGCGATCATATTGTATTGCTGATATAAAATAATAATAAAAGAAAGTCTACACATAATTTCTGTATTAATGATGGATTTTCTATAGATGAGAACTTCTTGGCTCAGTATCGCTTCATTGCTAATATAGATCAAGGATTTATTACTTATTTCGATCACTACATACACCCCTGGTCAAAATCTTAAGACCAATTCAGAAAAGGGTTAATATATATATATATATATATATATATATATATATATATATATATATATATAAAAATACTGTTACTTTAATCAAAATGTATTTGAGAAATATTTCCATTTAATTAGAAAATGTTACTTATGAACAAACAAGTGACAATGTTAAGCTTTTAATTGATTAATTTAAATAAACATTGCAAAATATTTTATTTTTGGTTGATCATGTATCGTCATGTAACATGTACATGAAGATGACCATGTAAATAAAGGTAGCAAATACAGAACAAATAAGAAACAATGACAATTTAATTCTCAGTATATCCTCCGTTTTTGCGAATTACTTCGAAAATTCACTTTGGTATACTTATTATTAACTTCTGCAGTGGGGTGCTTGGGATGCTCGACAGAGGATCTATAAACGAAGAGCATCCACAGTTTCAAATTGCGATCCATGTTTATAAACATCCTTTGCAATCCATCCCTAGACATTCTCTTTATGACCAACTTTTTAACCTTTTTGTATATGGTCTTAAGTTTTTGACCAGGGTATATGTAGTGATCGAAATAAGTAACAAATCCTTGATCTATATTGACACTGAAGCGATACCGAATTATTAATGAAGTTAGCAATGTTTGTTCTGCTACGGCCAATTTCACTTGAAATGGCTCACTGGAAAAGGGTTCGTCTTTGAAGTTCAGCAATCTGGCCCTGTTCGTAATTTGTTAAAATTTTATACTTAGACATCTATCTACACGCCTGAAGCTATGAGTACACTGACTAGTTCTAAAATTTTTATCCGGTAATTTGTTTTTTTCACACATGGTCTTCTCTTTATGACCGATGAAAAATTATTTTTTCTCTGTTTATATAAATTAATCAATTAAAAGCTTAAAATTTTCACTTGTTTGTTGATACACTACAATTTCTAATTAAATGTAAATGTTTCGCATATATATTAGGGTTAAAGAAACAGTATTTTATATTTTTTAACCCTTTTCTATCTAGTCTTAAAATTTTGAACATGGGTGTGTAAAGTTGTATTAGATATTTTCTTTTGCTATACATAAGCATATGTGTGTGTGTCTGCATGCGTAAAATTTAATTAATATACATATGAAAATCGTCAATGTTTTTGTAGCCTTTTTTAAAAACTTGGACTTATTATTTGACTACATTTGGCAAATTTAAGTTTTCACCGAACATAAACATTTTCTAATATAACTTATGTACTGTGCAGAATGTTGTGTAGACTTTATAAACAGACAATATATATATATATATATATATATAGTTGTATATTTTGGCAGCAATCCTTCCTTTATACATGCTTCATTAAAAACGATAGACAAGGTACTACAATTAAGCTTTTTATGTATTTTTTCTTGTGTTCGAACAAGAGCTTCCCTTTCTGGACAAAGGCTGTGTAAGAACTCTTTAAATGTTTTATATTTCCGAGGACTTTCGGCTATAACTTCAGCCATTATCAAGGATTATTCAATTTTTCTGCTTATTTGTGGGTGTGCGTTATGTGTATGTCGATTAAAAACATCCCTACCACACACTAAGACATATTCTTACATATATATGCATGTATTTCTTGCTTTAAGTAACATACATAAGATGAGTAAGAAATAAAAAATCAATACTTTATCTCACTCACACAATTGATCTATTTGCTCTCTCTCTCTCTCTCTCTAACTTTCGGTCTCTTTCTCACCCTATCTATATGTATATATATATATATATATATATATATATATATATATATATACATATGCATATAGCATTTTTCAAACTAGTTCTGCGTTTCCGTCTTTTCGCAAGGATGTATTGCCCTACATCAAATTGAGTAATTTAGTATATGAATTTAATTGCCAGTGTGCTGCTGGTTATGTGGGGCGTACAGCCTTGCATTTGGAAACTAGAATTAATCAGCACGTACCTTCCAAATACGACTTGGTAAGATAGATAGAATATGCTATCTTTCCCCTATGAATATGGAATCGGCTATTGCTCAACATTTAGTTGAGAATATAGCTTGTGCAAAGTTGTGGTTTAGAATTATTCATACAGCCGATTCCAATAATCATTTGAAGATTTTGGAATCGGTCTGTATAGGATTAAGAAAACCTTCTCTCTGCCGGCAGAAAGAATTTATAAGGTCTCTGAATCTGTTGGGGATATTTTATTTTTAACTGTCCCTCGCTAATTTCTTTACACGATCCCTTCCTTGTTACAAGTATATATACTTGTTCGTTATTTTAGTGTTTCCCCTCTTTTTGCTCTTCAATATCGCTATTATTCATTTCGCTAATCCAACGATTGTCTCCTGATGAGATGTTGGCTGAAAAAGGCTCCCTAGAGACTTTTAAAATTAAAATCAATGTTTTCCTTGTTTTTAAAACTATATATATATATATATATATATATATATATATATATATATATATATATATATATTATTCTATCTAATTCTGTCTTTGTGCACACAGCGTTTCTATACTCAATTGCACATTGAGGAAGAAGGAACGATTACTGAATATCTAAGTTTCTGTTATAATATTTCGATTTACTACTTTATGGCAAGTATTTTTCCTTACTGTTCGCCACCTTCCCCTCTCACACATATGCTTTTAATTGCCATCATTGTTTTATAATATGTTTTACGGAGTTCAAAATATTTTTCAAGTATCCTATGTTGAAATATACACAAGTACATAGACTTCTTTCCTTTGTCATAATAAGTGTCCCTACTCTTATTCTTTACACATATAATACCATAAAATTTTATGTTCTAAAAAAATTGGTGTCTCTTTATGTGATTTGTGTTATGCGGAAATATAATGGCATTCTTCTATGTAAAAAAAAAAATAGAATAAACATGAGGAAAATTAAATTCGTATACATGTAAACATGTGCCCTCCATGTGCGACCGAATTTGATGCTATCAAAAACACAGTACCAAGCGCAAAAACTTCATTGTTACACGATCACCACATCCATTGCGATACAAACATTCTTATGTTTCACGTGTTTGCAATAAAATACTGTTAAAGAAGTTATAATTTATAAAAAAATTACTGACAGCAAGAAATATGACTAGTTTCGTCGTTACATATTATTTCCGTCTACCGATCTAGATTATTTTAATCAATATGGAAATGTCTCTGTGGAGAAAAATTGGCATTCTCAACTATAATTTTCTCATCAATTAAACGTACAATTTCAAGTGTTGCTTCACTGAATAGACATTTTATTTAAACGGTTCGTTTCCTTCACAGAAACTCACTTTATAACAGCAATGCTGATAATTTTAACACGAAATCATTGTGTTAGCTCTGCTGGAGTTTTATACGGCTTAACTGTTTCAAAGCAATAAATAGCATTGAATAGCTTACTTCGTGGCTCTACTTTAAACAATAGACTTGCAAAGGACTGGTTTAGTTTTATTACAAATTCAAAAGTCTCAGCTTTTAGTAGCAATACACAAATTGTTTAGACATATTCTAATCCACAGTTGAGTCTACAATATAATGAAGTTTGATAAATATTAAGTAATTGGTCACAGAAATCTAGCTTAACAATAACCACAACGTGTATCTGTAATTGATGATGTCCATGTTTCCATATACTTGGATTTTACTATCAACACAGAAGGAACAATACAAGAAAATCCCTCTGACATTATTATCAAAGACAAAAAGTAAAATATCTGCACACTGACTGACATCAGCGTAAAAAGTAACAAAACAACTCTGCGGAGGTTAGTGAGGAAATAAGCAACAAAGATCTGGATATGAAAACAAAACAAATCTCCCTCTTAAAAAGTGAAATTGTTCCTGTAGTTGTTGGAACTTTGGGCCTGATGAAGAAAGGAACTCAACAACAAATCATAATGTTTTTATAAAAATATCTTGTTTTAAGTCAATGTTAAATAATAATAATAATAATAATAATAATCTTGCTGCACATGACCAATGCTTGCTAACTAGGCATTATCAAGCACATGTACTAAAATATTGTGTCAGCCCAAAATGCAGATTCTGTGATAAATATCCAGAAACGATTGATCATCTTGTGTCAGGTTGCATGACATTGGCACCCACTGAATATAAAACCGTCATGACAGAGTAGGCCAATATCTGCACTGGAAAATCTGCAATTCTATGGGATTACACAATACACACTGACAGAACAATCAAAGCCAACCGCCCAGATATTGTTATTAAAGACCACAAACAAAAACGGTGCCTCCTTATTGATATGCCAGTCCCTGCTGCCTCAATGCATCTTTGAAGATATTCAAAAAGCTGTCAAAATACAAGGACCTTGAAATAGAAATCTCGAAAATGTGGCATATGGGAACATCAACAATCCCTGTTGTAGTTGGAGCCCTAGGACTGGTTGGAAAATATTGCAATAGACTAATTGAAGGGATTCCTGGAAATCCATGCCTCAAGGAGATACAAAAAATTGTTCTGACAAGTACATCCCACACTTTACGAAGGGCTTTATCTATGTAATATTATTTTTTTTTGTCAGTGGAAAGGGTCATGATGCCATTTCTAACCTTAGGTCTCTCGGCGGGACCCGGAAAGAAATGTGTAAACTCCAGAAATCACAGAAAATAAAAATAACAATAATCTAGTCGGGACCCTGAAAGAAATAAGTATACACCAGAAACCAAAGGAAATAAAACGATTATAATAATAATAATAATAATAATAATGATGATGATGATGATGATGATAAAAATAACTTGAAAAGATTGAAACACACAAAAAGTTACTTACAATGAATGGGTAGAATTCTTCTCGATATAACTTATCACTTCAGAACGTAGGAAAAATTATCCAGCGTCCAACGTCCTTATAGCTCTTGCCAATATGTATCCTTTTGGCAAGGGTCCCGTCAATATTGCCACCATCTGTTCACACAAGATAGTCAGGTAGAAGTCTCACTGCCACCAAATGTCCCTCATGTTTTCGATATGTAATGTGAGAGTTATATTTCCTTTATATCTTCCAGAAATTTCACTTTTTGATTCTGAGCATAAGTGACTCTTTTGTTGTTATGTCACTGAAGCTGTCTACACTGCAAGCGTATAGAGGTTTAAGAGGATCAGTGGAAAGCAATGCGTGGCATACTTAATGGTCTTAAGCAAATAGCTAGAAGAACAGGGTCTGGGAGAAATAAAAAAAAGTACAAAAATTATTGAGAGCTACAATGGACAGGAGGAGGTGGAGAGCTATGATTGCCTACGTTCTGAAGAGACACGGCACATAAATGAAGAAAGAAGTAGCGACCAGATTAGTGGAAGTTTAATCGCAGATGAGAATATATTATATGTATATGTGTGTTTCAATAAATTATGGTTTTAAATGCAAATCCCTGCATAACTTTGAAGTCAACATTCACAGGCGAAAGCTGTTCAATGCTAGACGCAATCGTTAGGCGGCTGACGTCTACGTCTAGCATGAAACTGTCTCTGATATTGAGCACTTTATCCCATCAATATAGTACAACTTTAAAATATTGCCACTGCTTTTGTAGAAAATCCTTCCCAAACCATGAAGCTGTCACTTGCAAATTTTAATGTTGAAACTGTATTCATTTGTTTGAAGGCATACATGGTTTCCTCCATACATGATTTTTAGAATTCCATCCAAACAACTCAGTTATGGTTTCGACTGTCAATAATACTCATTCCTAATACGATATTTCCTTATCATAATACCTACATCTCTGTGTCTTTTCAATAGCAGTAGAGACTTTCGAGGGGTCCATGAATTTAGATTATACCTATGAATGTCATTACTTATTGTCCGTTTAGTGTTACAGATTCCTGATGAAATCATCCTGCAACACTTGAGTATCCATTGGACACTGTTTAATTTGACGCCTTATTTTCCTCAAAGACCTTCAAGAAACCATCCGTGGGGCACCTATTGTTTGATTTTCAAACTGTTTGAGTATTTATACCTTGCAATGAATGAACCAATGGTAATAAATAGAATATTCAATTTGAATGAGATTTTCTTATAATTTTTACTTTCTTTCCAGAGCCTAACAATCAGTTCCTTTTGTGAATTTTTCAGTACTTTACCTCTTGCCATAATGATAAACATATTTTAAGAATATCAATTACAGAATATTCTGTTTGCATTTTTAGATTAAATTTACAACTGATGACATTAATGTAACATTCTAGAATATTCCATTTGAATAATCTCGTGTATTATAGTAATTCAAAAAAATAAATCTAAAATTTTAATTGTACGAATACATCTTCACTCATTAAAATGGATAAATGGAATTTATTGCTATGAAATAAAATTCTTTCTGCTTTTTATGCATATTTAGTTATTATGCATTTGTGTACAGCTAATTTTATGCAAAGTATGTTTAATCATTTGTTGGAAATACAATGAATTAAAACTTTCTATATGTATGAGCATTTGATTTCCTCTACTGTATATTTATGTATGTATGTATGATTCGTGTGCCTATAGGGATTAATTAATGTGCAATGAGTATATAAGTACCGAATAAATACTTTTTTTCATTTTTTCTTACCTGTGTTGTGACACTAGTTGTAGCCATAACATAATACTCACGTACAAGACGTCTGTTGTTTAAGCAATTACATTTTTCTGAAAAAATACAGAATTTCTTATGCGTATCAATTAATTCGATAAAAAACTGAAGTTTATCACAGGAGATTTTATACTATACAAGACGTTAAAATTTGGAAGTTGTAGGATTATCCACTAACTGTTGACCTTTACCATCAAAAAGTTATTTTTTTTTTTACAATTCAGCCCTCCAATTTTATGATGTACCTTGAAAATCTGAATCGATATGATTTGGCTAAATGCTGATGCTGCAGACGAATTGGGTGTGTTAAATATTAATTCTTCATTTTCAAATTGTAAAAATTAGCATATCCATTAATAGTTTTTTTCTATTTTGAATGCTAATGACAGGTTGGCAAACTTAATACAATCTTAATTAAACAATGTTTCCTCAGAAAGTTTTCTTTCATTATTATATGAATATCAACAGATATAAGTGAAATTCAATAACGTATAACGAATAGAAAACCTGTACATTCACTATTAAATATTGAATTGATATCAAGGCAGAGAATAGGTAGGATTTCCTAGACAAATCCTCGAAAATGGCAGAAACTTTGACCAAATTTTTTACTAGTTTCAAAATGAGGGATCATACCTAAAACATTGAAATACTTTATCCGAATCATTGATTTTAACTCTTTTAAATAAAAGCGCTAGTGATAAATCGATATTTAAAATGATACTTTGACTGCTAATCAGAAGAAATGATCGTTCTATTGATTCTGTATTAACTACATCGCTATTATCATCATTTTAATAACAACGCCTCATTTATTAGTTCACATTCGATTCCATGTGTACCTCCCGAATAATAAAGTCAGCCATAAAATAATATCCATTTTTAACTGATCCTTATTTAGATCTATGTTACAACAAAGTAAACAATATTGTTCTTTTTTTTTTCAGAATATATATTTGGATCAGTTAGGAGGAAATGATTGAAGTTTTTTTTACCAGACTAAGATATCCTTCCAAATCATATCAGATAATTCATGATTTGTGATGTAGGTTCGTTCTAGAACATCCCATCAATCCTTTTCATTATCTGCATTTAATCACATTCCTTGCATTTAATCTATGCGCTGGTATATTATGGGTTAGGTTTAGTCGTAATTATTTCAGGGGTTTTAATTCCAGGAATATGACTAGATTTTTTCTTTAATACTGCTACAATCTCATTTATATTTCACACAACAATCATATCGGCATAATATTAAGCCTGTTATATTCCCAAGTATATATATTTACTGAAATTCTTCTTCTTTTTTCGTTTTATTTTTACTTTAAAAGATTCACTAAATTTCACCATGTTGACAATGAGTTGAAAGCATACATAAAAAGGTAAAATTGTTTGGCTTTACACAATACAATCTGATTATTTTTCATGGAAATAATATGGACTGTTGCAAACCCTGTGTCATAAGTTACACTTTATTTCAAAGAAAACCATATAGTATTTGTTAATAGTATTAATCTGAATTGATTAATTGTAAGGTATTCAAACAAGATTTGACATTATTCTTTCATGTCTGTTCTTATATTTCGTAAGATATGTTTACTACGCACGTTTATATTAAGATTTACTTTATTGTCTGTCTCTCATTACAAGGCGGTAAACCTCTGCTGTAATTGGTTATCATGCGTTTGTTCACAGGACACTTTTATGTCGTTAAATATCACTTTTTAAAATATGTTTTAGAAATGCTTCCTGAGCTGAAATTTCCTCTTTGTACATTTTGTAATCGCACATTTTACTGCTAATTATTTTATTTTATTTTAAAGCCAATTTTTTACCTACGTTTTAGACGGCTTTCTCTCCATTTTATTATTGATTGCATTTATTTCATATTTTGCACAATGTTTTCTTTCATTGGACATCGTTTTCACTAATGAGATTTATTGATCCTATTTGATTTATTTCTATATAGATTCTGACAAAATCATTGATTTTTTTTTTAGATTTATGAAAACCAACACTAATATCCTCTGCCTCACATACGCCAATTTTATTTCCTTTTTCTTAGGATGCGTTAGGATAAAAAAAGTGACCAAATATTTTGTTCACAAGCCCTTATTATGTTGTAAGTTTCCTGCTTTACCATCGTTAATTAAATGTTTAGGAATCTCCTGCAAAATTATTTTCCGAAAATTGTGTGTGTATATATATATATATATATATATATATATATATATTGGTCAAAATTTTTGAAGATTACAAACGTGAGCAGATAATCCTAAATGTTTATTATGCAAAAAATATCCGTTCATAGCGGAGTGGTCATCGACACGGGCAATGGAATTGGCATACGGAATCAAAACCCTAATCCAGTTCGTTAAGTTGATTTTTTTTTTATATAATCTTGGGGAAATTTAAAATTAAATTCTTCCTCCTCTAACAGATATTAATTACCTAATCTTCTAGGACAAGTTTTCTCGATTTTTTTTACTTCATAAATACCTAAAACTTTAAATTTTAGTAAGGAAAGCTAGCCATTTCAAATGTATCATCCAATTAAAAATATGAAATAACAATGACGACTTGGTATCTGAAGATTTTAAAAATGAATATATTTTTTTTTTAAATATAAAAATAATTATTAAATAATTTTTCCGTTAACCGGTGTTGCACCTGGCCACCTTTCAGGACACATTAGTGGACCACCGCGCACCATTTAAGAAACGCTCTTCTGTAAAGAATAACTCAAAATGTAAAAACCTGTAATTCAAAAGCTAGCAACTCTAATTCGCACATAAGCTTACGTGTTACGAAAATAACAGTATTGACACGAGCATTAAGAGGTTCTCGCCCTATACTAAAATTTTATTAAGATTTTAGCAATGTAGTTCGATTTGTATACATAACTGAAGATTTATATTCTGTTCGCCAGCTTAGTAAAAATTAATCTTTAGATTCTTTATAACTTTATGAACTATACAATAGCTAGATGACATGTCTCTTTTCCGAGATTAGTTATGACATTTCTGTGATGTCTACATTCCTATGTATTTTTCTAAACAATAAAATAAATATATAAATGTAATGTATTGTTTTCCGTTTGAATTTTCAGTATGCATATTACCCCTCCCCAGTAGATCATAAATGTAAACCTGTCCACAACAGTTATTAAAATAGCAAAACATATATTTTAATATATTTATTGCTGAAAAAAAAAAAAAAAAAAAAAGAGTCTATATCTGAAAATAATGAAGTTTCCGGACATATTTTACGAAATTCCTCCCAGGATATTTAATTTGAGACAATATTTGGCATTGTTAAATATTTGCATGTTAGACAGCATGAAATATCTGCATAGTTTAAATAACTTATAAGTTTCGGGGTCTATAGACAATATCTGAGTGTTTGGGAGGAATATACTTCAATTTCTACCAGAGTTGCTTGTTTTCAGCTCTTGATTTTAGTCTGTAATATTTTATTAATCTGACATATACACAAGTTCAAATGTTGGGAACGACTTCGAAATACTTGAATTGCAAACAAAAGACATGTCATACGCAACAAAACATAAACTAAAATATACACACAATTTGTAATATAAAATATATTCGACTTACCGACATACATAAAATAAATAAATATACATTAAATTACGTTATTGTACCGAAATAAAAATATGCATTTATATATACAACTTCAAAACACTCAAAGAATGTTCTTTTATTTATATAGAAATCATAGCGTATTAGCGACACATGTATAAATTATTCTTTGATAAATGAACATGCTACAAAGTTTTAAATGACATAGTGAGACAAGCTTTCTAAACATTAAAATACGTCGATGTACTCAAAAAATAGTTTTCATTTTTACTTAGAAAACATTGAATAAAGACATTTGACCTACATATATTCCATTTTGATCAGATCTATCCTGATTATATAAGTAACTTTCTGTCCTATTGTATATACATAATATTAGGTCAAGAAATAATTTTGTTATACAAAAAAAAAACTAAAACAATATGAGCAATTGAAAAAAAATCTCCCCAGTTATTAAAATTTTAAAATATTCAAAAGACTATAGAAAAGATTTCAGTAAGGAAATAAACAAAAAGTAGTTTAAGAATTAATGACGTCAGTATAGCATAAACCATCCAGTGATAAAGACATTTTTATCATCATGAATTAATTTTATGATACCTACAAACATAGTTTCCGGACGGGTTTCATTAAAATTTTCGATGATGGAATATGTTTCTGACTGCAATAAAAAAGAATATATTGATAAAGCAGTTATTTTCAAACGGGATATATTGGCACATTGCTTACAATTTTAAAAAAAAATATGAAAGGATGATTTGTGTCTAATATAAATCATCTATATGAGTCATAAATATAATGATTAAAGTTTACCAGATAATATAAAATGTGAAAGAAACAGAAGTTCTGAATGTCATTAGTGACTATTACATCGACTGAGTTAGAGAATCTCTATCATATTCCATTTAAGCTTCAAAAAGCTTATCTGTAAATATCTACTCACATTCTCAGCATCTCTTTTATATTTGTCTGGCCATTCTGATTTAAATGCGTTAGACATAGCTGACCTAATGTTAAATTTTATTAATAAGGATACATCTGTAGTTTTATGAATTGTAAACTTCTCTATTTGTCATTGAATAGCTTGTTTCATTTCCTTCACTCTCGTATATTTTCTATGATTGTTATAATTAATATTTAAAATCCATAGTGATTTAAATGCTTGGAGATGAAAATGAGATGATAAAGCGAGTGGAATAAGAAAATGCATTTGAATGGCTTAAAGTCTAACATAGTGCTCAATAGAAATGTACACACACACACACACACACACACACACATATATATATATATATATATATATATATATATATATATATATATATATATATATATATATATATATATATATAATACTAATAGTAAAATTCAGTTGAAAAATACCTTGGAAAGCACAACATTATCAGAAACAAATTGGTACCCGTGGAAAATTTGTAAAAAAAAAAAATAAATCAAAAAATAAAAATCTAACAATCGTAACAAATCGTCCAGTGCTTAAGGTTTTAGTCCAAAGAAGAAAGAAAAAAAAACAAGCGATTAAGAGAGCTAAAACGTAGAGTGTTCAATACGCTAAGTAGAGAAGAGATAAATAAAATAAATCCCAATGAGCCAGGAATAACTTACCTAGGATTCACCTAAACTCTTTAAATGGTGCAAATTACGTTTACCACCTTCCACAATGGAAAGACAAAGAAAAAGTACTCTTCGACAGGGTTCTTAGTAGATGAAACTGCCCGCTGAATCTGCATTCCTTACGCCACTCGGTCATATATATATATATATATATATATATATATATATATATATATATATATATATATTATTTATTTAAAAAAATTTATTTATAACATAAATATGTTATAAAATCACTACAAAAATAGCCATTTTGTTTCAACATTCTCAGTGTCTTATCAAGTGATGATGTTGAATGTAACATAAATGGTTTTAAAAGTTTCGAATTAATTAACAATCCTTCACAAGGGGAAAACGTTGTTACAAAAGCTAGATGGACCAATGAAAATAGGAAAATTCAAAAAGCTTGACAACGAAATCATGTTATAATAGCTATTCAAATATTTAAAATATGGGTAGTATTAAAAAAGAATTTATTCTAACCAATAATTACTAAATTATATGATAAAGTTTAATATTAAAATTAAAAACTGCTAATTTCAAGATTCAAATTTAATCGCTATTAAGTTTACAACTATAAAATTACTGAGGAGAAAAGAAGGAATTATATATTTATTCAATTTATTTCTTCATTGAAGTTACTTTAGCTAATTTTATATCCGGTCTTTTGACAATGTATCCATTTTAATCCTAAGAATGTGTGAATGGGATCCTAAACTCACGCGTCAAACAAACGCAATCAGATTATAATATATAAGCACCCAGACATATTTAAATATATATACACACACAAAAAATGAGACGAGACAGAGAACATCACCTCGATCGTATGAAAAAAAAAAAAAGGAGGTAAAGAAACCAACGCACACGTACATACATACACTATTAAAAGTGAATGCACTTTCATACACATAGACAATTAAAAATACATGCACACACAGCCACAGACATTGACCCAGACAATCGGATACAACAACCAATAAATATTTAAGACTGAAAGTATCATGAGATAAATGCTCAGCACTTACTGAAATATAACTTAAGCGAGCAGATATACAGAGATAAAAATGATTAAAAAAATATAATATTATTTAATATATTAAAATTGTGTATGTAAATATAAAATCGGACGTCAAAGTCAACACCCATAGGTAACTTCGATGTCCAACTCACACACACACACATATATATATATATATATATATATATATATATATATATACACATATATATATACATACATACACATACACACATACATATATATATATACATGTGCATATATATACATACACACACACAAATAAACACATATATACATATACATATAATAATTTTTCTTTACACACACGCACATACACACACACATATATATATACACACATACATACATACATACACACAGAAATACATACAAATAAATACATAAACAAATACATATGTATATATCTCCATGAAATAATAAGTACACATACACATACATATATACACATATATACCCCATGTATTGTAATTATATACACCCATATATGTACAAAACATACATAATTAAATACATATACTATACACATGTAAATACATATATACACACAGCAATATACAAATATAAACATATACACACATATACAATGACTCATGTGAGGCCTTGTAAAGGGGGGTACCAAAGTTCATTGCTAATTTTATTTTTTATATAAGTATAAATATGGCGCAAACATTTCTAGACAATGATACTGCATGAACGTGATCAGGTTAGCAAATAAAAATATATTGCCCTTATGGGATTTTCATTACAATTTTGTTTTTATGAAGGGCAATTCTGCATGGTGATCAGTCAAGTGGAGGTGAGGCAATTTGTAGCGCAGGATGTATGAGCTTCTAAGATGACAAAATTAAGCGGTTTTGTTAGATTAAAAATCGAATGCCTCTTTAAAATGTTTTGAATACTGGATTCATACGATAAATATTGTCAAACATACTTTAATTATATTGAGAAAAATTAACACATTAAATCCCATAAATTAATGTAATGCACTAAAATAGAAGCGTGAGACAAATTTAACTGCGTGTATTTTAGCACGGATATAAACATGAAATCCTACAGTGCACAGATGACTGTGTTTAAAGAACAATTCAACAAGTTGTTCAAGAAAATCAAAACTTAACATCACATTTTAAAAAGAATGCATGGTTGACATCTATTACTGAAACTCCATATCGATCTACGTAATAGAAACTTCAAAATTCTTCTGTTGTGTTAATTTTCTATCTCAGCAGTAGATTACGAGAAAATAGAATATGGGAGTCGTAATAAAATGAAGCTGTACCAGACTACCACATAATATCTAGTCTGCCACATAGGTTCAGTTATCTTATAATGGGTTGAACACGAAGAAAAGTAATAAAAGAGTACATATGTGTGACAACAGAGCAATATTGGGAGTAACTAAACATAATGGGAGAAATTATTTTAAAGTAGCATAAAATGAAGACACCTAACAAAAAGAAAATGATAGTTGAAATAATTTCATAATTATGCCGTGAAATAAGGCTTGAGGAATTTAGCACTCACAAAGTACACTGAAAGTCAGAGAAAAACAGGGCAACAAGCAGTATACTACAGGATGAATTCGAATAAGGGGATAAAAGGTCAAGGACCAATATTACAATTTGGTGTGGGAAAAATATGAAATTAAATATAGTAACATAGACATATATTACAAAAATATGATGTGTAGATAGATAGATAGATAGATAGATAGATAGATAGATAGATAGATTTGGATTGACAGGAAGACACAAAAAGAGCAAGATAAAGAATGGGAGCAAATAATCTCTTATAAAGCATTTTCCCAAAGGACAGATTAAAGTTTCTTCAAATTCTTTTGGTCAGCCACATTCATCGTGGCATCCCCAAAACTGCGATCCTCAGACAGACTTTTTTTTCCTTGAAATATCTTGTTCTTTCAGTATAGACGTTGAAGTGAACAATTTTTTATGGGAACACCGCTGGCGTACACCTTCCATAGTTTCATCAATCCACGACACCTATATATATATATATATATATATATATATAACGGTTAGTAATGTAGTTTATCCGAGCTCTTTCCATGGAGTTAACGACAGACTTGTGAGAAACTTTCTAGATCCTGCCTTTGAGAGAAAAATTGGGGGTGAATATAATTTGAGAGTAACAAAGTTTGGGAGACGCTGATGCATTATGTTGAGACTGAAAAGTTAGGACTGGGTAACTCTTTGCCAAATATGACAGCAGAATTCCATTTCCGGCCTGATTTAGCTCATGTAAATGTAGAAGATAGCTTGAGCTGTCAGTGGATTTGCACTGGGAGCCGATCATTTTCCCTGCATCTTTAGTGATGGATAGTATTTACGATTTCCACTTGGGGTTAGGTGTAAGTATAAGGCACAACAGTCTCTCTCTCATTGCACACAGCATCACCGAGGTAACAACCGTTCATTATCTTGGATGACATTCAGACTACTAGCATCGATGATGAGATATAACTAAGTTGCTTTTCGAGGCACTGAATATAACCAGCCAGTTCATTATCAGTTAGAAGTCAGTGCTAGACAGGTTGAGAGATCCACTGCCAATTTCTGATCATCACGAGCTTTAGAAGTGCACCCGTATATCATCGTATCATCGGCATTTATGTTTACAGTTGATCTTAGTATATTCTTACGCAGATGATTCATGTAAAGAATGCTGGTCTTAGAATTGATCCCTGGTTGCCACCAGCGTTTGACCGCAAAGCCAACGAAGGTCTTACCATTAATAACAATCTTCAGGGACTTACTTGTTAGAAAAGACTTTTTAATTGAGAAGACACTTTCAGGAATTCCATCGCTGGAGATCTTGATTAGTAAACCTTTATATTACACTTTTTCAAAGGCTTAGAAATATCTAATTCTATCGTTCGCGAATTGTGTTTGTTGTCAAGTTTCTCAGCAGTGGATCCGGTCGACCGAATCCGGTACTGTACGTTGCTCAAGAGTTTGTTATTATCTAGATGCTACTTGACTCCTACATTCTTGTTGACTGGAGACTCAAAAACTTATAGACGATACTGAGGAGATTGGTGGGAGGGAGAAGATCGCTCGCCCACGTTTTTGAAGACCGAGCATACGATTGACACCTTTCATTTATTTAGAAATGATTTATTCTTCATGCAGCGGTGAAATAACTTTGCTAGCATCAGAGATAATTCCGCATTGATATTCTTAAGCACTATCATTGGAATTTTGTTTGGGACAGTGGCTTTCTTACGGTCGGGGCTTTTTATAAGGTTTGAGACTTGTCGTACTGTAATGAAAATATTACTGAGATTTTGTTCAGTAAGACGTGTGAAGTTGGGGTGTGGTTGACCTTTGTTATCTAATGTTGAATTTGCGACAAAAATCACGGTGATGGGCTGCGCTTTCTCTTTCGCTGAAGATATGACCTCGGGGTTATTTATAATAGTGTGCACTGTCGCTTATCCACTGTTCATAATTTGGTTGGAGATCATCCAGAATTCGCTTCATTTAGTTTGTTTCTTTTCAACATTGGCATGAGAAGATTCTGAATAGTTACACATTGTGTCTTCCATAACTTTCTTGCAGCGATTGCTGCTGCTTCTTAATGCATTAAGTGTCAAAATGCACCACTGCTTGCGAAATTAAAGTAGATTTTCCTGAGTGTTATGTTTGCTGCACATTTATAAGTGAACAAGTGCTGACAATTTAGTTTTTGTTGGAATTTGTGGAGGAGGATATATATTCTCCATTCCATAAAGGATCCATTGCTAAACAAGGGCACAGTTTTCGATGCAGCTTGCTTGAAGAATTTTGAGAGAGGTGCTTCCGTCATTCAGGATCCAAAGCTCTTTCAGTATACCCACGCATGACGAAAAATTGTTCTATGGAACAGTAAATCAAGGGATGCCTTTGATTTAAAATCAATCCAGAAAATGACTAGGGAATGGTCTGACGCGCCAAGCGTGGGCAAAATATTAGCTAAGCAAGGCAGGCTATTAGAAAAAATTGGCAGATGTTCGTCTGATGTCTCGTCGCGTCCAGGACACGGTTGGGTTCTTCAAAGATCACAGTTAGTTCATAGGCGATAAGTCTGCAATATCTGCCTTTTTCTTCGGTTTTGTACGTGTTGACTAACAACTCTTTGAGGTAGATATTGATATCACCACAGAATTGAAAGCTAATCGAGCGAAATTTAGTGAGGATATTACAAATTCGTGTCCCATCGTCCTGATGGTGATAGAGAGCGAAAAGAAATGAATTACTATGAAAACTTGCCACGTGAAAGCACATATAAAAGTCAATCGTGTGCTATTTTATTTTGTATTCCTGCCACAGGGAAACCCATCCCTGATATATGCACCGAGTACGTGCCTGTGGCGATTTAGGTCGTGTTTGGTTGCAAGGGGTGAGTAAACCAGGATCTTGAGCTCCTGTAGTGAGAATGAGGCATTAGTACATATTTCAGCCAGAAACAAGAGGTCGGGTTTTTACTCAAGACGATGAAACATGAAACGTAGACATTATAGGAGATGGTATAGTCTAGGTCGACTTTTTGGTTGTTCTTTATTTTTTGAAGCTGGGTTTGCTAGTTTTGTAAATTTGCATTTTAATCGATTCCATGTGTGCATTGGTTGTTGTAAGGCATGTAAGAAGTTGAAAATCTACTTTACGACAGCGAGACAGACACAGCCATTGCAGATTTACGCAGACGTATAATGGATTGAATTGCACGGAAATACTCCTATAGCCTTCATCATGGTATCGAGAAGTACGTATCGGAGAAACCATTCACAAAATGGCAGTACGATAGCCACGATATTATACAACTGCTGGTAGGATAGCTTCGAAGTTACTCGAAGTTTGGAACCTCTGACTATCAGAGCGATAACCCTAAAAGCCAGAATTTTTAATAACGGGAAAATATTCACGGAAAATATGTAATAACCTGTGTGTATACGTCTCGTCTACCCACACTTCAAGGCAAAAGAACTAACCATTGTGTCAGAAACACTGTATCGGCCCAAAAACTAAGATAGCAAACTCGCTCATATAGATGAGGATAAAAAGATCCATTACGGGAAGGAGAAACGATGGTTGCTCAGGGTGTTTATGCATCCCATCCCACCATTTCAGTTAATATTGTAGAAGCATCCTTAATAGGCCGTTGCGAACCTGATTTTCGACGTAGGTCGGAACACGCAACGTATGCACCCGCGAGTCTGTCTTAAGATTGGAAGCCATAATGAAGGATAAAAAGTTTCCCAAATAAAGACACAAACGACAAACGAGAAATACCGAATATAGCACAATCCATTGCCGTCTTTCTCATATAGCACTGAGAGACCATGTATTATATTATGGGTTATGACGTCGTAATCACGAAAACCCGTACGTCGGGCCCGACGCATGCAAAACCAGGACCTTCTGTGTATATATATATATATATATATATATATATATATATATATATATATATATATATATATATATATATGGAGGGATTGGCGACTGTGTGTGTGCGTGTGTACGCGCTGCCTGTTTTTTTCTTTTTACTCCTTCTTCCTGAATCGTTTCGGTGTTAGTATTTCTTCACTCTAATAAAGTCAACAGTTTTAAAGGAATATTATTAATAACAAAATTTATTGCTTTTCGCCTTCTAGCTTAGCTCGATCAATATCTGTCAAATTTTTAAAAAAGATGACGCAATTACAATTCCAGATCAGTTACCGGTTCTTGTTTATTTTAATTCCATACATGGATAGATTTAGATTGCTTACAAATAAAATATAGATTCTCCCGTATTTAACTTTTGATTCATTCATAATATAAGAAACACCCGATTCCCTCTTGAACGACTGGATTAAAGTACACAAAAAATATAATAACTTTTTAGCTCTTTGTTAAATGTGTAAGTGCGGAGATTCGTTTACATGTGAAAGACATAGCTTACCACATTAACTCAGCGGATATATGTCGAATGCAAATATGAATAATATTTTTATCAGGCTGGATGAAGCGAAAATGTCATAAGCAAAATGAACCCTTAACAACACCATCACGTAAAATGAAGGAGAGAAAATAATTAGTTGTCTATCTAGAAAAATATATGTCAATTAATATCAATATATGTCAATTAATATTCTATAGTTTAATGGCTTATATTTAAGCAAGTAATATATCTGCTTTAAGAAATATTCTTTTCAGATGATGTGATCATTTATTCAAACATTATGATTCTACTATTTAAAATATTAATAAATATTTAATATATTATTATACCGAAAATATCAAAAGCAAAGTTATGCTAAAATGATATGTAATATCTAATCTCGTATATGGCAGTAAATATTGGACAATCTAGTCACTGATAAGGAATAGAGTTTGAGCGAAATATATGTAGCTCTACCAGTGAATAATGATGATAATAAAATGGATATAAAACTTAGATCAGGAATAAGGTTTTAGGTAAACTGGAACTACAATGCAAGTCATTGTTACAATCAAACAGAAATAAATAATTTTATGTAAAATATAATGAGAATAGGGGAATGGCGATAGTAACACTAACAGGAAATTTTGAAAGCAACTAAAGCAATGAAACGCTGAGTACCATATTTTGGGGTTTGGGTGAATCATTGTCAAAACACGCTAAAAGATGGGGGTCGTTTTGCAAAAGATATTGGAGCATAAGGGCAAGACATAGATAGCCATGATATTCAGATGCCATAAAATAAGATACGTATATTAAAACGTAGTTTTCGTTCATTTTTTTAATTGCTGCCGTGTTTAAATTTTATTTTATTTGTTATATCTTTTTGAATTACGAAATGGAAAATTTTCTTCCAAAATAGCATGTTTACAAATAGATCACGTTGAAAAACTTATTCTCATACGATCACCAAGTTAAGCTAAGTTGAGCCTGGTCAGTATCTAGATGGGTGACCGCTTCTGAATACCATGTGCAGTAATCTTGGATGTGTGGGATATAGAATGGATATCGATACAAATTTTGAAATCGGAAAGCCGAATTCTAATACCAGTTGGGCTCGTTATTTTCAGTTATGTGCTATGAATCCAACTCTTCTCTCTCCAGCTATGGGTTAATTCGCTGGACTTGTATCGGTAAAATCTCTCAAATTTTCTTACAATCTAAAAATATTTTTCTGGCTTTAAATAATCTGCAAGTTATTAAAAGATGTAAAAAATATAAATGAATCAGTACACAACAGCAACAAATGAGAGGGATTTGGGTAGAGTCCTGATCGACCACGTTTTAAAAGAACATGACACAGGAAAGAATGAGATTTGAGAGCTTGAGACACCAGCTATGCGCTAACGTATCGACCGTGTCATTAAAAATCTAAACAAGTTCCGAGTAAAAGACGTCGAACTTGTGACTGAATGCATTAACCAAATTAGGGGACTTTGCCAGCAAAGTGACTTATTTTTTACACATAGAAATGCGAAATTCATTTCACAAGTGTTATTATTTTGACATGAGACATGAAAGATAAAAAATAAATGTTAAACATATTTTTTAAATATGAAAATGTGCTACACTTCAATTACTTAGATTCCTGCAATATTTCGTTGCAGAAATTATTCAGAAGCATTTTCACCTGAAAGAAATTTCCCTGGTGAGTAGCAGAGTCGAAATAATTTCAATAACCAAAAAAAAAGTTTTAAAACTGCCAGATATATCGGTTTTTGTTAGTAATTTGAAGTTAGTTTTGGAGGGAAATGTAGAGTATGTGTTTAATAAAAATAAACACAATTTTACGAAGATTTTATTCAGCCAAAGCAAAGTTTCTCAACCGGTGTGTTCCTGGGCACACTAAAGCTCACTGGAAATTAACCTGGTGCGCCACAAGTTAACCAAAAAGTAATTCTGAATTATTTTGATATTTAAAGATATGTTTATTTTTAAAAAGCTAGAGACATTAAACACGTGGAATCAGTGTTTAATTCAATTCTTTGTTACTTGATATTTTAAACTGGAAGCGAAGTTCTTTTAAATCCGTTATTATTGGCCCCTTTAAAAAATAGGAAAATTTTTCAAAAATTCCTTTAATGGAAAACTACCGTTGTCAAAAGAAATACAAACATCTTTATTATTTTCCTATTATCACATTTCATGACTACTTTTTACTTGTTAAAATTTAAAGTGCGCCCCAGATTTATTCTATAAGTGCAACTTGAAGTAAAAAATAATTGAGAAACACTGTCTATAGTATAATTTCCTAATCCTGAAAATGTAAATTGATAATTATCAGTTTCATATTAATGAATCTTTTTTTTCTAACCAGGAGAATTCATAGTTTTAAAAGTATGATTTTTTTCTTGATATTTTTTCTGGCTACAACAATGTGTGACCGGTTTAAGCAAAAAAAACACTTTTTATATAATAGAAATATTTTACTAACGGATTCCGAAAAAGTAAAATAATAATGGAATAATTACTGTAATAATCATTTTCTTCGGATGCATTGTAATAAGTGAACTATATACAGAAAACACAATGAATAACACAATAACACAATAACTTTGTCAAGTCGAGGCAATGTTAATGGTACTAATAAATGTAAACTTAGAAAAAATTCCAATACAATACATATCACGATTATTATGGGAGGCAACAACGGACTGTAAACGAAAATGAAAGAATATTAGCCAGCAATCATTTCTACACAAAATATATTCAAACAGCAATTATAAACAAAATCAAAAACTACATGATTTTCTAAAGTTAAATTTCATTAAAATTGAGATAGAACCTTACTCAACACAGATGTCTTAAAATAAATCCCTGTCATTTGCTAATATAGTAATATGAACAATCCAATATGAATAATTATTCGAATTAGAGACCTACAATTAAATTGATACGCCATCATTAAGTTATATGTAAACACATATACGAGGCAGAAAAATTACGACTGAGTAGTGAGTTCGATTACCACTGGGAACCTCATATATTCGGCCTTGTGCCACATCTAGTCTACGCTTGGATAATCGCAATATACGGAAGGCGATTAAAAGTTATTGGAACTATTGTTATGGAAAACGTTAAACCGACAAGGCGCAAGGATTTACTCTCCTGGTGGTTAGCATCTGCTATGCTGATGAAGGCACTGTGGAATAATGAACAACGGCACGACTTGAGGAATCGGAGAGCCGAGTTTGGATACCAGTCGAATCCATTGCATTCATTTACGTGCTAATACCCTTGGGAAAGGTATGAAGCCGCTTCTCCTCCAGCTACGGTTAAATAGCAAGGCAGAACGGGTTCTATAGCCTTGGATGGCAACTGGTCTACCGCAGAAAGAAATGACAACCTACTGTGTGAAAAATGTCTGCCTCATCAGTAATGTATCGAAACATACATGATCGCCTAAGAGTGCATCACGCATAGCACATAACTGACAGATGCTGACGAAAGGCAAATGAGGTTTACTTATACATTTTGTAAACAGATATTTCGATTTTAGTGAATACTCGTATTTGAGGATAGGCCTCGTTTATTTTAAAGATAATTTTATTTCGTCTACCGGCTTGCACACTCGAGAATAGGTATTAAAGAAAAGGCAGTAGAGATCTAGTTCATTTCGAGAAGACAATATTACTTTTTAGCCAAATGGCTGATGATTTGCAATATTTTAGAAAAGTAAAAGAGACGTCATGAATTTCACGTAAAATTATGTTTACAGATAGGAGATGAGCGTAAGTTGCCACGTTTTCACATTAATTGCGACATCATGTATCCTGGTAATTCTCTAAAAAATGTCGAGTCAAATTATTGTCAAGTCAGCCTTTCACATGTGAAATCCAATAAGGGGAATCGGAAAAGATGATATAGTTATTCTTGTCCATAACTTAATGTGAATAAATGTGGATGAATAAAAACTGAGATTGCTAATACATGTAAAGTAATTTTAAATACTTCATACTTTATTTTGCTCTGTTGGCTTTGTCTGTATAATACACTGATTGCACGTCCGCAGAGCGAAAAAAAAACACCGACATTTATATACACAATGCAGACATCTGCTTACCATGGCCGGCGAATCGTAATACATGCGGACAGAAACCTGGGGGCAGACCAGTCAATGAATCGGGTTTATAAGTGTCAATGCGATAGGCAACATTACTCTTTGGTTATATTTGTCTTGGACGTCGGAGAGATTCGATCTGATCAATCGGCTGGTTAATTCAAGCCATACAAACTATGTAATTAAGCCCGAAAATATATCAGAACGTTATCACATGAATAAGTTTATACCAAAGTATATAAAACATACAAAAGATTATCGACAAACTATACATCTATAAACTATGATTTTTATGTATATTTAGAAAATATCTGTAGTCGAAGGCAAAAAAGTATGTTCAAAATATTTCGATTTTGGTATTAAATAACTTATAAATGTGTTCATACGCCGCTCAACAAAAGCAAACCAATCAAATGATTTCTTTGGAATGATATGTTTATTCAACTAGTCATATATGAAATAGTAATTAAATTATATGCAATGTTTTCATCCTTGATAATGACTTTATTCATCGTGACAAAAATTTTGAAAGACCCACAAAGTAAAAATGAAAGCACAGAAGAGCATATCTATGTAAATGTATAATAAATATACGATAAATTGAAAAAAATACCATAATTTAATCGTGATCTTCTCTTACAAAATAGTAATAAATGAGACACGCCTCGAAATAATATATGGCCCTCGAACATGTATTAAATATAATTTTTTGAGACTTATTCTTAGTATTAGGATCTGACGTGTGTGTATAGAGTACGTATACTCAGGTTAATATAAACAGCGTGTCTCATGTGTAAAGAGGTACGATCTTTTAAGTTGTAAATAAATTTGAATCCAGATTAAAGCTATCATTCAAACAGCCGTCCATATATATGGAAATAACTGTCACATTTACCTAACATACGCGGGAACATTAACGCCATTAATGCCTTTGCTGGAGAAATAAATAAATGTCATCACCTTAAAAATGATGCCGTCGCTTCTATTTCTATCATCTGCACTATATTCTGTCAAGTTCTTAATGGATGTCTGCAAGGCGCTTAAAGCGATAATAGAAGAGTTAGACGAACCGTTAAAACACGAAGTAACTTTCGCTATTTCAGATCAGAGCGTTTGAAAATGTCTGATGTTCTTCCACGTGTGACATGAAAAAAACATAGGTGCAAACAATTGTTTGCCTATTAAGTTTAGAGAATAGATCACGCTTCAAGGAAGGACATTTGATTATTTCAGAAATGGTCTTTTAGTTCACTGTATATTGCAAATATATCTTACAATATACCCGTTGACTTTAGTAGCTTATATGTCCTTTAATATATATATATATATATATATATATATATATATATATATATATATATATATATATATATATATATATGATAAAAATAGTTAGAAAGTAGGCTATATCTATAGGTTAAAAGTGCTCAATATCTATATATTTTAAACATCTTTTGAACATCATTCTTCTGTTTGGTCAAAAGGCCTACTAATATGCAATAATTATTATCAATATTATATTATTATTTTATTGGTGTTTATTTATAAAATTTACTTCATCCGCCTACACAACACACATATACACACACATAAAGACACATATTATTAACAATGACACACAAGGTATACGATTAAGCTTTTTATTCAATTTTTCCAGTGTTCGTACAAGTGTAATCAACTTTACCCACAATTACATATGGATTAGCTTTGTCAGCTCGTCCGATGTTAGAATTGTTTTCAGCTCGTTTGCAGTGATTTTGAGTTTAGTTGATCGACTGGTATTATAGTTGTTGCGAGGGGAGCGGTTTTCAAAATTTCGGCCTTGAGTAGGTCTCTCAGATCTGCAGGGATATTATTATTGTTAAAAATAAAGAAAATTTTAATGAAAACTATATATATATATATATATATATATATATATATATATATATATATATATATATATATATATATATGATAAAACAACAATATTTAAACCTTATTATTTAGATTAATTAAAATTAAAAATAATAAAACTACTTCAGGCATGCAACAAAAAATGTTCCTGTCGGAAATACAGACATCGCTGCAAATGACGTGAGATTCAATGTCTTCGCCCAAGAGCTATCGGGATGAAAACACATGTGTAAATTGCCTGATAGGGCTTGTGATATTATGGAGTAATTTCATTCCTTTTATAGCATGAACATTATCACAACTGTAAAGTAAAACACACACACAATGAAATAATTAAAATTGTATGAAATTACCAGAAAATTTGTTACTTCTACTCGGTATTGTGTCTATTTATTTTTCCTGTGTTTACTTTCGTAAAAACAAGCTTGGAATTTTACTACAACTACTCCGATGTGTCTACGCATCAAGAGCTGGTATAGTGATTGGTGTAGAATTTCGGTTTCGGTCTTCTTTGTAATGTGGCAAATTTAGAGTGAAGATGGCAAATTGGCCCTACATTTAGGAATTTTTGTTCATCTGTCAAGATAGTTTCATATAGTTATCATTGTTGTTGGGAAGAAGAATGTTTCCTTGGTTTAGATTACATAGCTTTTCCGTAACACACACAGACACACACACACACACACACACACACACACACACACACACACACACACACACATATATATATATATATATATATATATATATATATATATATATATATATATATATGCCAGATTTGACAGTAACAATGACTAAATCGTATAAGACTAGATAAGAATGCATCCGGGAAAATGTTTAATATCTAAAAAAAAAATCAAATAAATAAATTTAATTCAGTTAGTTTTTTCCAAGTTTTCAGATAAGATGTTTAGACATCTTGACAATTTTTCTTAAGAATCACTAAAAACATTTTGATTTATTCAACTATTAATTTAACAGGTTAAAATCGTTTTGTGTCAATCCCACTACCTTCCTAAATGAGAAATGGACAGATGAAAAATCATTCAGGCCTTCATCAATGGTACCACCATACATTCTCTGGCTTCTATCTTCAAAATTCATTCAACATCCACTAAGAGAACCGTGAATAATTTTTTGAAAAGAGGGAAGAGTAGAGAGGAAACCTGGATCAGGAGGCCACAACAGGAAGAATTATCATCGTTTCAACATCACGAAAGAGATCAATTACGAAAGTTCGAACATGATCCATAAGTTGTTTGGCACGTGAGAGAGGAGTTTCAGCTCTGACATTCGAAAGAGAAGTGAAAAAAAGCTTGAGAAGTGAAATCGTATGTGAAACGTTTGAGGCAACATCTTATATCAGGACACATAGTTAGAAAGTTAGAAGATTAGAAAGGGCGAATATCACCGTGAATAATTTGAAAAATGATCCTGGAATAATAATAATAATAATAATATATATATATATATATATATATATATATATATATGATTTTCTTTCAATCATTTATGAGTTTCTGATCCGTAGCTATGAATGAAAAACATATAATTTTCGTGTATGATCGAATTTTTCTGTTAAGATCAGAGAGTAATTATACATTCTTACTGCTGAAAATAGAGTTCAGCTGTGTTATAAAAACCTCGGAGAATTCCAGTAAGATATTTGTAATTATTTCTAAGATAAAACTTTTCAACGCTGAATCTAAGAAATGGAAGAACAATTTTTACACGATTTGAACAATTTTTACTGTGACACTTCTTATATGACTACTGCCACCTTGTTTTCGAGTAGTTCTCTTCTAATATTTCTTTTCACATTTCTCATCAGTTGAACTCTCTTCCGTCTTCCTGCTTTCTCCTCAACTGCGATCTTTAAATATTTAAATGACGTGTAAAATCAATCACCATCTCCTGTTGTATTGCATCCTGTTCACTTAGTTTTCTTTCTTCAAACTAAAGTTTTCTAATTTCGTTTTTACTCTCGGTATGACCATTGTTCTTATGGGCATCATCGCATTGCTTCGAACGAAATGTAAAAAACATGACCAGCAAAAGATATTATTGGAAGACTTTATACTGAGGTGATATATCAAGCAACGCGAGAACATGATATATATATATATATATATATATATATATATATATATATATATATATATATATATATATATATAAATAAGAACAGACCACTTTAAGTTTCCATGTAATAAATTATTTCACCACAACCCTTTTAAAGGACAGTAGATCACATATTACAGAGTAATCATACAATGAATCAAATTATAATATTAATGTAATTAATGGCGAATTCTCTTTGCTAAGTGGCTTAATATAAGCATTAAAGTACTAAAGATCCACGAAATGACGCGATCCTTATGCATTAAATTATTGTAAGATTGATCTGGTGTATTATTAGAGAACCAAGTACTTTCGAAAACTCCATGCTCTCATCCTAAGGCTGTATTTTTTCATTAGAAATAAAACCCCATGACAAAATAAATGCATAGTAGACCGAAAGATATATCTTTGTAAGAATGTATTAACGTTTATATAATATTAGAACATGCAAATCGCAACGCTACACTTCAAATAATTCATGTGAGAAATGTTCGCATGAATTTTGTAACGTGGTAAATCCACGCATTCTTTGTTGTATTTTCAGTTAACGGGGCATTAACTAAGTATAGATTTCAATTAATAGAGTGTTTGACTTTTTTTTTGTTCGGAATTTAGTACCGCAGAGCAATTGTTTTTCATAAACTTATAACATTGGGCAGTATACATTTTATATTATAATTCTTATTATAAAGAAGTAATCATACAATGAATCGCACACACACACGTGTGTGTCTGCGTGTGTGTGTGAGTTTTTTTTTTTTTTTTTTTAGCGTTTCACCCCAAGCAAGGCGGGAAGCCACTTTGACGCAAGGGGTTACAGAAGATTTAGAGCAAGATCAGATAGGAGTGATAGAGTAAAGGATGAGGAGAAGGATAGTGGATAGATCAAGGCAACGGAAGATGTCGATTGACATTACATTTGAATAGTTGGAGATTATAGCTCTTAGGGAAACTGGAAAAGGGAAGGGAGTTCCACAGGCGAGAGGTGCGAGATATGAAGCTATTGGAGTAGAAGAGACGGCTACATTTAATAGTTCCGACAGTGAAATGATGAGAGCGGGATGCCAGCCTCGTAGGGCGCCTGAATTCATGAAGTATGTGAACCAGCGAATGCAATTCCTCGGTGCAATTACCATGAAAGTATTTGTAAAAATATCAGAGACAGTCGACGGCGCGTCTTTTGGAGAGCGCCTGTAGACGAGATGCCAGAACAGGGCCAATTATATTGCATATCCGCCTCTGGAGCCTATCAAGAACCCCGAGGCAAACATAAGGGGCCCCAGACCATATATGGCAGCAATACTCCATGCAATGGCGAATTGTTGATTTGTAGATCTGAAGGATCAATTCCAGAGAGAAAAATTTCCTGGAGCGGCACAGGGATCCAACTTTCCTTTCGGTGGACGAAGCAATTGACTCAATGTATTTGTTCCATCTCAGGTCAGCAGTCAACGTGAGACCGAGTAGCCGCAGAGAGGTGCTCTCGAGAATTTGAGCGTCAGACATTCTAATGGAGGACAGGGAAGGATCTCTGTGGTGATTAATAGAGACCAGTTTTGTTTTTAAGGCATTAAAGTTGACCAGCCAATTTCTGCCCCAGTTCCCAGCCGATTGGAGGTCCTTTTCGAGACGCACGGCCATGTTAGTTTTGTCTGCGACACTAGATTTGTTTTTGAGGCAGAAGTAGATTGTGGTGTCATCCGTGTAGATGACAACTTGGGAATTTATGGCGTCAGGAAGGTCATTTATGTGGATAAGGAATAGAGTGCGGCCTAGGAAGGAGCCTTGAGGAACACCTGCGTTCGTGGGATAGGAACTGGAGGAGAATCCGTTGAGAACGACCTTCAATTCACGGTTTGAAAGGAATGGTTGTATTAGGTCATACAATCGACCCGTAATACCATAATCCTGGAGCTTGTGAAGACGGCCGGCATGCCAAACCCTATCAAACGCTTTGGAGATGTCTAGGGCCACGGCACTAACCTCTCCGTTATTTTGAAGAGCTTGGTAGACAGTTTCAGTGATGGCCATAAGCACATCAGCTGTAGAAGCGGAAGCCATATTGCTTGTCTGAGAGCAGATAATGGGATGAAAGGTGGTTAACCACTTCGGCATTGATTAGGGCTTCAAGGACTTTGCCGAAGAGTTTAGGAGACAGATAGGACAGTAATTAGTAGGGTCAGAGGGGTCGCCAGAATTCTTGAAGACAGGAACAATCGAAGAGAACATCCCGCAGTTAGGAAAACAAGATTCCTTGAGGCAGTAGTTACATAGTTTAGAGAGGACGTGTGCCACTTCAGGCGCGCATTTCTTCAAGAGAATGGCTGGTATCCCATCTCAACCACTAGCCTTGTTGGGGTCTAAATTGGAGATAATGCCCAATACCAAATAGTGCCTCAGTTCTAAGTGGGAAGTTGGGTATAGGTACACCGGAAGAGTCGAGCGATGAGTTGAATGAAAATTTCCGAGCAAAGCATTCAGCCTTGTCGGCAGAGGAGATCAAGACTTCGAACTGGTTGAACAAAGGAGGTATAGAGAGTTTGCAATTGTTCAATACGCTCTTGCAGAGCCGCCAATAATCTTTGGAGCCAAATTTGCGAGATGCAATACGCTCCTTCATCCGAGCAGCAAACAGTGACTTACCATCGTTGACGACACGCTTACACTCGTTACGGGCGGAGGCAAAGAGACATCTATTGCACTCCGACATGTCGCTACGAAATAGGTGAAAGAAGTGCTTCCTATGTGCAATGGCGGCTGAGCAAGCAGCGGAGAACCAAGGGGAGAAGCGCGACTTGACCCCATATTTTCTTGAAGTGATGAAAGCGTCGATTCCAGTTTTAACCCAGGATGAGACCTCAGAAGCACATTCTTGGACGGGGAGCGTAAAGACAACATCCCAGGGGACATCGCGGAGGAAATCACGGAACGAGTCCCAGTCAGCTCGTTGATACTAGAACGAAGTTCTAGTAGTAGGAGGTTCTTTGCAGGGGGTGGAGTTGAAGGAGATGTTAATAGATACTACAGCATGATGGGAGTTACCAAGAGGGCAGAGTTGCGTGTCACTATAAGACTCTGTGATGGAGGTAAAACGCAGATCGAGAAGAGGGGTTGAAGGCAAAAACGAGTGGGGAAGTTAACTATCTGCATGAGGGATTAAGAAACTGAAAAGTTAAGTGTTTGAATGCCTGCGTGGTCAGTAGTAGCATTCTTAAGCCACTTGGTATGATGGGCGTTAAAATTGCCAGACACAAATATGTAAGCAAACGGATAGAGGGTGAGAGCCTTGTCTGTTCTGTTAGAAATGCTATCGTGTATCCCACAGACGTGAGAGGATGGAGAGTGGTAAAGGAAGAAGAGATAGCTTACAGCGAGAAGAGATAGTCGGAATCACATGTACGACTGGTCTGGCGATTTGAGAGAGAAATGTTTATTGACGTAGACACCAATGCCGTGCATGTGGGTTAGAGAGTCTTTTCTGAGGAGAGGAAGGTAGCTTGGGATCGAGAGATCAGAGGAGGGGATAGACAAAACAAGGTTGGTCTCACATAGAGACGGTATATCCGGGCAGTTTGCAGTGAGGAAAGATTTCATACTGCAGAAGTTTGTTCTAATGCCACGGATGTTGTAGAACGAAATGTTGAGGGGTTTAGGTGATTTTTGAGGGTTTAGAATTACTTTTTCGGTCTTTGTAAGTCATCATGTGAATTATGGTTGGAAGATGAGAAGGCCCAATGTAAAAGAAGCAGACAGTTATCGACGGTGACGTGGTTAGAGAGGAGTTGGCACAGCCTGCATCATAATGTGGACTCAGGATTGCCCACCGGAGGTGACTGCAGGGACACCTTTGCATGCGCGACATGGCACTACAAGCACCCCGGTATTATACAACTGTTGATCAGAGCGGTCGCTCAAGACGCTACGCATGTCTTAGGGCCCCTACCTACCAGTCGGAAACAGCAACTAGAGAACTGTCAACTGTGTACCCTCAGAATGAAGAGGTAATGCCACAGACTGCACACATCACGGGAGAAACAGAGCTGCACTAATACAGAGGCCATATATATATATATATATATATATATATATATATATATATATATATATATATATATATATATATAGGGGTGTGTGGGGGTGTGGGTGTGTCTGTGTTTCTGTGTGTGCGTACATATAATGATTGATTGGATTGTTTTTTTGTTCAATATTTGCAAGTTACTAAAATCAGAAATATTTTATATTGTCAAGAATTTTAGGAGATGATTATGGATTTTCGGAATAAAGTTCTGCTAATTAACCAATAGCTGGTCGTATAAGATTCATGCCTTTATCACGTGTAATTGTGCGAAAGTGAATTTTATTGAACCAGACTGGTACTGAAACGCAGTTCGCCGTTATCATTTAAACTACGCGCAAATTAACAATATTGAATATTATTATTGTTATAATATATATTTATATTGTTATACATGTCTATTATTGTTATTGACATTTGCAGCTGGTCAGGAAGCTAGGTACTGACCGGATTTATAGACGCACACACACACACACACTAACACACACACACTAACACACACACACACAACCGCAAACACAAACACGCAGTACTTTGTCATCAAAGCAGAAACTTGCGAGAAAGCAATAAAAACTGAAAGATTATTAAGCGTCAAAGTTCATATACGCCCTTAATATATATATATATATATATATATATATATATATATATATATATATATATATATATATATATTATATATATTTATTAAATCTTAGAATGTTAGAAGGCAAATGTTATTCTATTATTATTTTTTTTTTTTTGCCTTTTAAAGTAGCAACAATCTGCTTAATGTTTGGCGATTCCTTTCGTAATTCTACTCATGTCTATTCGTCTCTCAATAATAATTCATTATTACAAAAGAACGTTCGAAAGTGATATGTCGTTAGGAATACAATATGGTCGAAGAAATGCAATGAATAGTAATTTCTCTTTTATCGGATAAAATTCGTGGCCAAAGCACAATAAATAACGCTTATCGAAATATCCTGGTTTCTTGAAAAAGCTAATTTGTTCGAGTCACGATATTTGCTTTCCTTAATCCATTTTCTTCCACTTTGCATTTCCTTTCATCGTGTGCATTCCCATTTTGTAGATAACAGCGATATCACAGATCTCCCCCCTCTTTCTCTCTCTCTCTCTTCGCGTCAAGCAATCTATCAGCCGTCACAAAGACGGAAATTAGTAAATACACTTTATCATCATCAGAGAAATATAACGGTTACTGCTTTCAATTCTTGTAAGAAGATTTACAATGTATGTTAAAAGAAATGGGAAGAAAAGACTGAATCCTTGAATAAAACACACATAACATAGCATTTCATTAAGTTTTGAGCCTCAATTCGAAGGATTTGAGAATCAAATTCACTATCTGGCTTGGCAATATTTAGACACGAGAGGTTTTCATTAGATAATTGTCTAGAATTGTTTAGTGAAATGCCATGTTAATTAAAATATCTCTTATGAAAACTAATATGAATTAATTCAATATAATGAAAATGCTATATTTTCAATACAGTGAGAGCTCTAAAGGACAATGTTTATAAAGATATAGGATAGAGAATGAAACAGTTTTTGTAAAGATTTTAATCCGTAGTATTGAATTTATGTGGCACTAGCTTTAAACAATTTCCCAATTAAGGCAAGGAATTGCAGAGATTTTTAATTAGTATTGGAATTGCCTTCGTTAGAATCATAAGTATTGATCAGATGGAGTGGCTCAATAGAATAATATGGAGGACAATTACCATGAATTTTAAATCACGTCATCTATCTGTTCAACATTAACATTTTGCTTGATGCCCTTCAATCAATTCATGCATTATTCTAAACAACTACTAATATGATACCACATGAGAATGTTTTTAATTAATCTCCTGAAACGACATCTTCCAGTGACAAATACTGTGGAAAATTAAGAAAATCCATATTACGCGCGAGTTCAATAACAAAATGTACATGATGCCACGGTACCTACTTGATATTTACTTCCCCCTGAGACCAATATTAATCAAGAATCCCCATAGGTACATGTAGATGAGGCGATTGAAGCCCAAGACACACCTGTACATGCCGTCGGAGATTATCCAGCTTAGCTGGAAACAATCTCTCGACGTCAATTCTGTCAAGCTATATAATATTCCACACATCATGCCAAACATTAATAACGCTACTGGGGAGTAGCTGTAGTTTCCCAAAGCTATGAGCTTGTACATCGGCCGTCAACCTGTTTGGATTTATTGCGATAAGAAATATTTTAAGTAGGAAGTGGAGAAAGCATAGTTATCTCTTTTCCCCACTACTATTGTAGAGTAGAATGTCATTCCGTATTGTTTTGGAGTTTCTTAAGCATAAGCCAACGAATTAATTTCGTTGAATTTCGCCTTTACTAAAAGGCTCTTTATTTTTCAATTCAGAAACTTTCTGGAGACGTCCAACGAATCATGGGGCTATCATTTTCGCTCCACACCTCAGCGCGTGTATTTTTGAATGTTGGAGATAAACGTATCCGCAGAGAAATCATTGCAGGTACGAAGAGCGTGTTACGGGGGCTGAACAACGATCGACACTGCATGGTTCAAAATCTATATAGAAGTATTCCAGCAATTATTGAAATTCTTGCCTCGTTAGCTTTTTTTTATATTTCGCTTGTTGATTGGGGTTCTATACGATAGATGTTAAATAACCTATGACTCCTGCTAGCTACGTGAAAGAAGATAATCAATAAACGAGCGCTTTTCTTTTTACAAATTTTCATTAATGCAATATAAGTTTTCATCATTGGTAAAAATATAATTAATTTATCAACACACATAATATGTATACTTTTTTATTACTTCAAACGTTATTTTAATGGATTCACGTATTTGAATAAGACATCCCATTTCTTTTTTTAACAGTATTTATTTCGAATAACAGTCTGCGCATTTAGGAAAATTTAATTCAGAAAATCTCTCATACTGTATGATTCGAAACATCGTTTCCCCCACAGTAGGTCCCATCGTCTGTTTCGGCGTGCCTTATGCCATTTGACACACTCAAATTGTATCCTCTTTGCTTCCGTAGATGTGTGGTTATGTATTTCAATATATGTTTAGGAATTTCAAAACTAACGTGAAGCAAGATATCATTAACGGGGAAACATGTAAGTGTATAAATGAAAGGAGATTTCCACTAGTTCTAGTTTGCAAAACTGAAGGTTTAATTCACAAATCAGAAGTAAAAGATATAAATGGTTAGACCAAAATATACATATTGTGTACTGAAGGAAGGTTCTCGTAGGGATGGTGTAATCACAAGTGATAATTCATGTTAGAAAGACTTAATTAATCTACCAACCATGTGTAGAAATGAAAAGAAAAAATAACGAAGATCCGATAGTAAAATGGGAAATATTAAAAACACTAAAACCTACAACAATCATAATGATATCTGCAATCTTTGTCAGGAAGAAAAGTTAACAGTAATAACATTTCCAGACAAGAGAAAACTTTTGAATAGGAAATCAGAAATAATGAGATGATGAGTACGTAATAAAAAGTTTCTTTCGAGTTCATATGAACCAAGATGAAAGCATGTATATTTCATATAACCCACTCAAGTACAGTTTCAATACTCTTGCTTTTCTCCTCCTCTTGTATTACTCTTCGTGTTTTGCGTTTATTTATTTTTAAATAATAAAGCGTTAGATAATTATTTAGTCTGAATCGACTGAAGATGCCGAAAGATTGAAACTAAAGTAGCGTAATCGACTTATTTGCAATTTTTTTTAAATTTAAATGCTATGCATGTTAAATGTATTTTTTTTTCTTTATACGCTTAAGAGCACTTTTCAATGCTACAGTCTGTTGGTCTAACTCAACTCTGACCAATACATATAATTTAAGCCTTCAATTTAAGCAGGAATCGAACTTTCATGCACAACGCAATCTTCAGGAGCTGTGTATGTACTGATCGTTACTTAATTTGAATTTTGATGTATCTAGTCCAGTTATATATTATGCTGGGATTACAGTTTATTTTAATTTTAAAAAATTATATTTTCAGTTAAAATAAGCGAGATTTATATAGATATGCCAGAAAAATAAAATTAAAATAAAAAATTATAAAACATTGTTTTTTTTTTTCATTTTTGAGCTGTGAATATTCATTTTTGTAATTTTTCAATTAAAAGGATATTATTTTTTTATTTATACTTATTTAAATAAACATTAATTTATATTCAGAATGAATAGTAATACGCATTTAAAATAGCCCGTAATTTACATCATAACTTAAAACTAATCTGGATCACCGTATTTATGCAGATATTTATTTTTTATGCTGATTTGTAACAATCAATTCATTTCTCTTATTTAATAACCTCGGATTATTTGAGTGTTATATAAGCAGTATTTCAACAAGACATAGCTTACATTTATTCCGTTTTCCGTTATAGTCTTTGGCTTTTGCTATAATATTTCTTGTCAATGGAAGAGGAACGACCATTCTTTTTTAATAGCCAGAAATATCTGGAGAGAGCAGTGATGTTTCTGTATTTTATGTTCCGTAATTTCATACGATGATGGTAATAACGAAATTCACATGTACTTTAATTGGAACCAAAATAAGATTTAACATAAAACTGGAATATATGGTCACTCAGTATACAGTACTATTGCTCATATATTCATCGTTTAAGGGATAAATGATATTGTTCCGGCAGTTGCATTTATTTTTAGAATAATCTACGTTGTTTTTGTTGGAGATATAGTTGTTTAATATAATGTTGTTATGATGGGAGATGTGCGTGTCTTATTATCGCAGCTATATCTGATCTTACCATTTTTTGTTACAACTCTTTTTTAGTGTTGGTAAATTGTTAGATGGTTTATGAATTAAATTTAGCAAAATTCTTCCGATATTAGTTTGAATATTACGTTTAAAGGGTGGATTAAACCATATAATATTGCGTTGACTGTGTTTCGGTTATTTTTTACCTAATTGTTTGTTTCCAAATACTCTAAATTTACTTTATGATTGCTTAGCGCTAAAGTATTTATATATCTAATTTTAGACTTATTGAGTATTTCCTTATTGCTTGAGTTGATTGATAATCTAACTTGATTATATTGAAAGGTTGTTTGACATATATTCCCACAACATAAGAGACTCTATCAATGTATATAACAATATGAAATAAAAACTTTCCATCGCCATTATTTGCAAATCCGTGAAATCTTCTAAGAGTCAGAGATGATTACGCTTTAATTATTCCTTGTGCGGCCATTCAACACTAAAATGCCGTTCAGAAACCTTAGTAACAAAATTTGGAAGCTTAGAAATTATTTTCTATATGAAACAAAATTTAGTCAAATTTTATATATCTATATTTCTGTTTTTTTGTTTTGGTTTTTTTTTAACAAAGAAATACATAATATTCAGAAATTATATTTACGCCCGATGAAAATAAATACGATACGCGAATAAAAAAAAGTAAGAAAGACGTTCATGGATAGATTGTGATTATTAATCTTAAACTTACACAGAATCTATTTACTATAAGTTTGGGCAATATCATTAATATATTATAAATTGTTCAGCCATAAAAGTGGGTGCTTCCTATTTTTCTTATTCTCAGAATAAAAATTCTTCAAGCATCTTCACTTGTTATCTAAAACAAAATTCTTCTTTATGGTGACATTCTAAGCGTAGATTTGATAGAGTACAAGGCAGAAAGTATGGGGCATCTAGTGAGGATCAAGCTGATTATTCAGGCGTAATTCATCTAGCGAGACAAACTAGCTAACTATTATACCTTACCTTTTGATTTTCCAAGCCTAGCTTAGATGTGGTACAAGGCTGAAATCATGGTGCACCTAATAAGGATCAAACTCAATATCTGTCGTAACTGATCCAGCGAGACAAGCTTGCTCACAATTGCACCACATTGAAGTGCACTTTTGATTTTCTAAGCGAAGCTTAGATGTAGAAAAAGGCTGAAAATATGGGACATTGAGTGAGGATCGAACTCACTATTCCGTCGTAAATGATCTAGGTAGTCAGGTTAGTTAACCATTACACCACGTCGTAGTACCCTTATTCTTTTTTGTGTTCCGGGTCAGTTCAGAACTTAGGCCATCATGACTGTACACATATATCGTTTGTAGTTCTTAACAATATTTCCGCCCAGTTCCTGTTCATTCACGCATTTATGCATGCTCGTTAGGTAGATCGCATGATATTTCCTTCTCTCTCTTTTCTCTCCAATATGCTATGATAGTATTACATTCTCGAAGCACTTTTATTTCTCATCATCATCATCCTAATCATCCTAATCATTAGGTCGAGAATTCTTCTCGGATTATGTTAACACGTTACTTCCAAGCATCTCTCTCAGACATCGCTGTCAATAGGTCTTCCAGATGGTATCCAGAGTCATCTACAAATTGGTCAATGTAGGTGTGATGAGTTCATCCAAGCAATCTTTTGCCGCGCAATGGGTTTCAAAGCAGCGTGTTACACACGTCCTGACTTCCTTCTCCTGGTGTGACCAGGTAGTCGAAGCCTTCTCTCTCTCTTAGCGAAACTGAGATAGTAGGTAGGTGTCCATACATACCTTTTCTTTTTGGGTGTTCCTTCCAGCTTATGTCCAATGCAATTCTTAACATCATTGTGTATGTTCCGTCATGTGATGCTTCTTGGTATTTCCTCCATGTCCATGATTCTAAGACGTAGAGCAGGACAGATTCTGCTGTGATCTTAAATAAGTCTCTCTTAAGATTGTCAGAAATGGAGGACTTCCAGATAGTGTTCAGATAATCAAGGACACCTTAGGCCGTGCCTTTGCAGTTGTTGATATCTCTCTCCGTTGAATGAATGTTGCTGCCGAGGTAAAAATTTCTGGAGGGATTTGATGTTGTTGCCATTTTTCAAATTGATTTCTCTTTCTTGGTTGTAACTGATAAATTCTGTTTTCTCATAATAAATTTTAAAGACCAATCTCCATGGCCGATTCTTCGATGCGATGGAGAACTTTGGTAGCCTTATCAATCGACTCTGACAACAAGGCAAACGCATCTGCGTAATCTACGTCAATTATTTTTTTAGCTCGAAGACGTGAATTTAATGATTTTTCAAGGGTGAACCCCAGATCTGAGTTTAGACCAGCAGATGTTAGTGGGGTGTAATCTAGGCACAAGATGAAAAGGAAAGGAGCAAGCATATCCGCTTGCAAGTCTCGCGCGACAAAATTCTAATCGGGAAATTGAGCGATGGTTCTTATACAGCATTATGATGGCTGATACTGTCTCTTGAGTGATTCCATTTCCATGATCTCTTCCAGTTTGTCACAATGGATAGAATCGAAGGCTTTGGATAAATCAACAAATACAAGGAGAGTTTTGAGGTTCTTGGCTTTTACCCCCTCATTTATACGTCGCATATTTAGAATTTGGCCAAATTTTGGTCTGTTTTACTTCAAGCCGTTTTTATTATGCTGGGTATTTTGTCCAAATCAGGGCAGATGACATTCAATAAGTGCATGTTGTGGATTTTTGAAGCTATTGTGGTGATTGTTATCCGTCGATATTTTGTCGTTTGGCCAAGGTGTCTTTTCTTCGAAAGGGGAGTATACAACCTTCTATCTAGCGCTCAATGTTGGTCTGATTGATAAAATTGATTGCAAAATGTAAGTAAGTCATTGTCAAAGCCAGCTGTCCACCAGACTTCGGCAGGGATGTTATCAAGTCTCCACAGGCCTTCACACGTTTTATTTGTGTTGTGGTAGGATCCACCTAATTTGCATAGTGGAGTACCGACCATATAAATATGGTTGGTACCGGGAAGAGAGGGGGCAATCAAGAGATTCAACTAGAGACTCTGACCGACTGCAACACATTCTCCAGGAACGGTATCCAAAAGACTATATGTAAATATTGTGTACACTTTCTTGTTTCAATACATTTTGTTCTAACTACATTTTGTGTTGCATTATTATTCCATGCATTAGTCAAGTTTCAACAATTTGGTTCTTTGCAGATGTCATTTCGTACATGTTGTAAACTCCTTTCTTGATATCGACTTCTTGTTCAATTATTCTTTACATGGGTTTCTCTGTAATTCAGGGAGGTTGCCAAGCTGGTCTTTAAAGTGATATTTTCAATTTTTTAATCCTCTTCTTTTGATCAATAGCATTTAGCTTGGCTCTGCTACATCTTTTTCGGCCACCAATTTCATTGACTGTTATCCATATAGTCGTTTTTTACTCGTTTTCAGATGTATTCGCGATAACATAGATTTTGGCTTGCATTAATACTGTTTTTTGCAAGTCATGTTTCTTTGAGAGCAACTGGAACAGTTCGTTGGAGATATCTGTTTTCTCTCGTTCGTTTTGCGTTTTTGATTTGTGCCGTTTCTTCTTTTTTTAAAAAAAATTATTCGTTTCTTGATTACTTCTTCAGTTTCCAAGATGGTTCGGTTTCGGGCTTTTGGCTTCACTGGGATTTCTTCATCTGCTGCCTGTACACGGAATTGTTTCTTAGCATATTTCCCAGAAATTAAAAGCGTTTCTTTCTAATTCTTTATAAAGGTTTACGTTTTGTTTCCATTACCATTAAAGCATCTTTGTCGTACACGTGCTGCTTTCATTGTATTTTTGGTTTCATTTTGTAGAACCAAATTACTGTTGCTTCAAGTTTTCTGTTCATCAATGACAAAATTTTCAGCTGTCTTTGTCGTATGGCAGGTTTGCATTACTTAGCAATTTAGCTTTTCTTTTTTTATAATAAAATGTTATCATTACCTTGTTTAGCTTTTAGAAGAAATCTTCTACACTTTTAATATCCCTTAGGATCTATGCGTAAAAATTCCGCCGTCTGTTATAACACTTTCCAAAGCGTTAAATGTACGTCCTAGATTCTGCTGACTCCAATTTTTATTAGACTTATTGTGCGGTCGTGTTTATTAATGACCATACAATGTTACATTTCATAGAAAATGTATTATCTCTGTTTGTTAGAATACGAATGGCTGAAAGGTGCACATTCATTTACTGCATAACTTTGCACGCGAAATTGAAAAGTTTGAATGGAGCATTGGAGAATATACGTAAGTATATTGACGAACGATATTACTTCAAAAATATTCTATTTATTTACAAATAAAGTGTTGAGAATCAACAGACTGTTGGGTCTAGAAATATTATTAGTAAATTCAGTGCCTTCATCTGCCATGAATACTTCAGCCCATCTCTTTTTACGCTCAAAGCAAGTCTTTACACATTTCTTGTGGAAAGTGTTTCTGAAAATATCGCTACATAGTAAAAGGTTATTAAACTATTCGTAGAATCAAAATCGATTCCGTTTTTTTCTGATAACTTACTGAGTATATATTAAAAGTATCGTCAGGTGACTGACGTTGAAATAACAGATATCATTGGATGAATAATTCACTTATCCGTTATACGAATAATATATATAATACACGTTTACATAAAAATGATACAATATATTTTTCTCAAAAATATTTTCACCTTGCTTTCGCTTGCACATTATTTGAGAACTAACCGTAACACGTTGAAGACAGAAGAACTAACATACATACATACATACATACATACATACATACATACATATATGCATACATCTTTCACCGAATGTGAGAGACAAGAAATATCTCATAAGACATTTTTACTAAATTTTTATAAAGATGTTATATAATTTTTTTTTTTTTTTTGGTGGGGAAATGTAAAAATTCTCCGTAGCGAGTACATTTGATTTTTTTCGTTTAATTCATTAATCACATTCAACCGTCTCCTTGTTAATAGTTGGTTTTCTAAATTGTATTGTGCAGATTAAAGTCTTGTATAAAATGAAATTTTAAGTTGTACTAGAAGAAGTGTGGCAGTGATTCCATGTTGGCCTGTCTTTTAAAAGATAGCTATCACGTTACTTCTATTGGAATTTTTGGTATAGATATGGTGTTGTTTAAATTGTTTTATAAAAAGAGAGTTGATTATATTAATGTGACATCAACAATTAGATTTATTTATTATGATTTTTTCTTCTGATAGTAGCAGAAATAGCCGTCTATGTGTGTGCGTAGATGTTTCTTAATGGCACTGAGGACAGATAAGTCGTTGTTGAGAATTCTGCTGATCTTCGTCGACATACAGGATGTTTCACAATTTGAAAAATGATCGGGAAAATCGATAAAGTAATGAAAATTTCAGATCAAATAAATTATTATTAATATTAATATTAACAGCGAAGACGGTCACACAGTGCTGATCGTGTATGGAAAAAAACATTTCCACCACTAAAGATACACCTATATAAATATCAACTTATCCAGTTATGTTTTTATAACAACTCATTTTTGATAATGCCTAAGAGAGTAGTCAAATGTCCTCGGATATAACAGAATATTTGAACATTTTTTCCACATGTTATATACTAAATATGTTATAAACTTATAGCAATGCAAGAAACGTTGTTCAGAAAGCTTAATTGCAGCACCTTTCCTGTTGTCTTTAATGAAATTTGTATAAAAAGTTACTGTTCCCCAAATACACAGTTATACACAAACACAGAAACACACATACAGAATTTTTTATATATATATATATATATATATATATATATATATATATATATATGTAAATATAAAACTGTGAACATATTTACCACTGTGAATCAATAAATTATAGTTTTCTTTTAATTTTGCATATGTGTTAATAGCCATTTTCCTTCATCTACGTTTGAAGTTTCCCGCATCAAGTGAGAGTAAATGACAGAGAATATTTTGCAACTGGCTTTTACGACAATTTTCAACAGGGAAAATCTTTACAATGTCGGCTTTGCGAAATGTTTATATATTTTACCCCTCTGGAAGTCTTCAAGGTATCTGTCACATAAAATATCTCTGTATATTTTCCTATATTCACCATTCCATTCATTTGCTAATATACTTAATATGTTATTTATTTTTCGTTTTAATTCACATTGACTATTTAAGATAAATTTTACTTGGAATGCTAATAGTTTTATCCATGTAATTATTTCTATAAAAAGCACAAACTTATTTTAAATATTTGACTGATAAGACTATAGAGATGCGTAATGATTTCACTGAATGTGGCTTGTTTTTCATTGACAATCTCTGTACAAAGAGAATTCGACTATAAGTACAGTGAGCACATTCTTGAACGTAATCTTATAAGAAAATTCCACTCGCCTGTTTGGAATACGATATACGTTATGAACCAAAATCAAAGACATACCTATTTTCGACCTGTCACATTCACGATTTTTCAACTTCAATTACTGATACAATCGGGTTAATTTTTAAATCTTACAAGGGATTTTAGAAATGAAGCAGAAAAAACTTGATGATTGTTATCAGCAACTCTTAAAAGCGACATTTCTTTTCGTGTTTTGAAAAATATCCTTATTTCCAATTATGTTAATTTTATGTCATTATTATCTTTTCAGTATCTGTCTATATTTCTGAGATGAGGTATTATGTGCATTATTTACATTATTCGGACTATTGCACATGGCAGAGTGGATAAAGGCGTTAGTTAGATCCACTGACAGGACCCAAAGTGTGTGAGTTCAATACCTGGTTACGGCAGTGGAGAACTTGGAGAGGGGAATAAACAGGAGATAACTGATAACTGGCATCCATTAAACATGGCATGTGGAACTAGAACAGTCGATCCCATTGAGCGAAATAAAGGTACAGTTCGACATTCCATCCACCTGAAGAAGACCGGAGCGTAGAACGGCCGAAACGTAGTAAAAAGTATGGTGACAAAGATGAGAACAATAGTCCGAATAATATAAATAGTGTTATCTTTTCAATTATGACACACATTATATATGCCATAATTAGAGGCAATAAATGTTCTCTCGAATTTCTTTTCATTCAATAATGAAAACTCATTTATCTCTCATAGATAAAGATCTACATTTTATTCCTTTATTATGGGAATCCAAGAACAAATTTCCACATTATATATAGAGACAAAAGAAAATAAGTCTTTCTTTTATATTTCCGAAAGAAAAATTAATATAGATATTTAAGAAACAGTTTAAGTCAGTATCCAATAGAGTGACATTGCTGTTTTATTATTACACATAGAATTTATTGATTGAATGTCAGCATTATACGTCCTGGTTATAAACGTGGTTCCATTTAGCTGTATAAGATATTTTATTTTTTGTATCCTCAAATTACAAATTTTATTTGTTGAGTCTATTGTATTGGCTTGATTATAAATTTTAATTAGGAATTAATAGAAATTTATAGCATTTCGAAGTAGTGATTTATATAGTTCCTACTTTTCAGATATTTATACTTTTCAGATTTATATAGTTCCTACTTTTCAGATATTTATACTTTTCAGATATTTATACTTTTCAGATTTATATAGTTCCTACTTTTCAGATATTTATACTTTTCAGTTTTATATAGTTCCTACTTTTCAGATATTTATACTTTTCCGATTTATATAGTTCCTACTTTTCAGATATTTATACTTTTCAGATTTATATAGTTCGTACTTTTCAGATATCCTTTCTTTAAATTTGAAAGATCTCGCAGTAATTTTTGTAAGCAATATAGACTAACTAGTTACGTAACCATGTAACTTTCACAGCATAATTCAATAACAGGTCAAAAACAAAATATTTTATTGTAGGAATAAATATTGTAATCCTGGCAGAGAGTTAAATTAATTCTTTATGGATCGAGGCCAAAGAGGAGCTATGGTATGGACAAACATCTCATCAACGAACTAATAGGGGTGATGGGTGGTCCTTTAAAACCGATTGTCCGTAAATGGGAACTGATTATTTTTAAGTTATAAAACCACTATAGTAACTACCAGTAGTTATGACCATAATGTAAATGATATAAACATGTATATATGAATAAATAAATATACACTTAATAGATATATTCAGCCAAATAAAAAAATAATAGATTTCTCACATCTACTTTCTCACGCACGCTCTAATGTATCGTACTTTATATACTGTACACCCGCCTGTTATTATTATTGAAAGGCCAGCCACTGCCGCCAAGCGGTCAATTTGAGAACTACTATGACTCGTTTCGCTAAGCCCGCCAATTTTGAAATGCATCGCTGATGATTTGAATGTTTTTCCTTGCATATTGTTTTTTTTTTTGCCTGCAGATATTGTCCAGTGCATCCGAAGTCTATCGATGGGCGCTCCGTAGATGAGAGTTTTGCCTCTATTTGAATAAAATATATTCCCTATCCCATTTCTGCAGAAATGGAATCGATTATAATATAGATGATAATTTGAAACATAATGAAAAATGTGTTCCATACTACATTGTATGTCAAGGGATAGTTCATTTAAATTATGTTAATAATACGGATATTTACATTATTTCTAATATAGAAAAGTTATATTTTCTTTACTACCGTTCCATTTTCTTTAATACGAAAACACCATTCATTGATGTGTGCAAAAACTTCCTGGCTTCTGTTTCTGAAATTACCGATTATTTACCTGCTCTCTTTCTACCTGTCTCGCCATCCATTTATAAAGGAAACGTCATATAGGTTACTCAATGTTTCGTCTGTTTATTTTTCTTTCATTCATTATGTATCATCAGTGTTAAATTCTAGAGAACTACATTATTTATTGCTTGTTTCATGTTTTTTTTTTCTTTACTAATGCGTAGTATTCAGTCGAGTTCATCTGTTGTTAAACACTTCCATATTGTTCACACTACCTGTTCCTAATATTCTTAGGAATAATCTCAGTTTCATTATTTTTTTTCTTTATGTCAGCGGTATTTGAACGGCTTTCATTATCCTATCAGAAATTTTATATAACTTTGTAAATACTTTGTTTATTATGGCATTTTCTTATGTCTTGATACTGTGCTTAGTCACTAGCAGACACATTACCCTATTCATATAAACCTTTGTATTTCTGTATAACATGTTCCCTCAGTATTACACTACACAGAGTGTTAATTTTCTATACCTGCTTAATTCGGACGTCCTCAATACGTAAATCGCCCCTTGTGATTTTTCTTTTGCTGGTCACGTTCGAAAAATATCGGTTCTACGTGATTCTTTTCAACTGTGATATTTTAATTGTTGCCTGGTATCTTCTCTCGAAATTTGGAAGGTATTTTTCAGTAATAAGTATTAGTTCTGCAATTCAGAATGAATTGTTTAAAAGAGCCAATAGATCAGGGTATAAGCCACCTATGGACAGTTTGCATTAACAAAGATGATTAATTTGACAGGTTGTCATGTATATATTAGTCGGGAAAGCAATAAATTTTATGAGTCTCATCTATCAACTTTAGTCAGCAAATGTCAATAGACGTAGATAAATTTACATAAGCTGGTAAAAAATACATTTACACATGCGCACATTTATTTGTTAACTCTGTTTCATACTCTCTCTAACACCATTCACATTGTGAACACTTATTCTCTCTCTCACACACAAACACACACACACACGCACGCACACACATGCACACACACACACATATAGTTTGGACGTTTATATGTATCATTGCATATATTTCACGTATGTACAGAAGATATACTGATCTGATTTACTGCGTTTATATAAAAGAAATAATTGAAGGGATTTAAATACTGAAATATTGATTATGGAAATTTCTTCTTATGAGTTTAATTTCAATTTCAGTTTGATACCTTGTGATGCGTTCAAAGCGTAGCGGTTATTAACACATTATTATAGCGTAGCGGTTTCTAGCATTATTAGAATGTAGCGCTGGCGTATCGAGTTCAAACTGAAGCCTATTCCGTTGATTCCGCTATTACACAAATTACATAGGTAATGTATGAATATATCCCTTCTCGAGCTAGCCATTAATAGCAACGTTGAATGTGTTCTCTATATTTATATGGCAAACAGTTTAGAAGAACAAATATAAAACGATTGGCTGAGGTATAAACATTCTGTATTGTAAAATTCTACTTATTATGGGAACCACAAAATCAACACCAATTGTTTTATAGTTGTAACCGGATATACGAACAAACGAATCTGCCAGGTTGAAATACGACTTTTTGGACTTCTTTATGATTTGTTGTTTTACCTACCAGTTAACTGATTAATACGTTGCATTTTTGTAAGAAAATAATAATCTTTTCTAACAGATTAATATCTTAATATTTTACTAAGATATAATTTCGTTTATATGTCTGAATGCTATGTAATTACTTTCTGTTTACATTTTGTTTACTATATTATATACTTTTCAAAGGAATAATCTATTAACTTTTTTATAACGTATCATCATGTCAGGTTCTTTCTAATGAATTTATATATTACACTCATCTTCTGTAGTTTGGAAATGGCACACTGACATTGTATTCATATTAAAATCGCAAATCATTGACATGGTTTCAATAGGTAAAAAGACAAACGATAATAAAGCTTTTAAATTAAAAACATAAAAAGTCTCTTCTAAAATAATACAACAGACGGAAGACAAACGTAAGAAGAATTCCAGATGATATTACTAGTAATTGCAAATAGATCGATCAATGTTTAGCAACGATAGATTGTCAGAACAAATATATTAAAACCTGTTTATACAATTCAAAATATATAAGCGCAAGAAAATCGAAAATTTTACATTGAAGAACAATTCTATGTTACCGAAAATTAAGTACTGGAATACAACATATTTAGGAATGCAAACATATTTTAGCCGATGTACGCAGTATAATTAAGAACGAATCGTGTAAAAAAAAAAAAACGTTTACATCCATAAATAATTAAAACAAAGTCCACAAGATGCCTTCATTATTATAACATCACATATATATATATATATATATAATTTATATTTATTTATTTATTTCTGCTCATGTTTCTATTTCCTATTTTTCATGCATGCCTATCTTTCCATATAAAAGCATATACATATATATATCAAAAGACGTATCAATGTTCAAGTTCAATTACATACAGTTATGTGTTCGCATTCATGTGTGCATAGCAACATTTCCAAAAACAAAAAAAAATCATGTAATATTAGTCTTCCTATATAGTTAATCCTAAATATATTCAGTTAGATTTAGGTTGTTCTTATGTTGGCATTTAAAAATTAGTTCATTATATCTGTTTAGTAATAAATCCGGATCTTTTTTTTTATCATGAGGAGTTTTTCTTTTATGCATTAGTCGCATCTGACTCTGAAATTTATTGGAGTTCTGGTTCTCGAGATTATTTTCCACTTTATTTCTGGGGTTAAGCCACCATATATATATATATATATATATATATATATATATATATGATATTCGTCAAAATTAAAATATATAAGGCTAATATTATTTCTGATTCAAATACTAGTATATCAGTGTAAACAACAAAAATTTCACTGTATGCAAATATTTATACAAATGAAAGTAAAATAGAGATATGTTACGGTAACATTTTTACCGGCCATTATATAATTACATCAAATTTTACCAATAATAATAGCAATAGGTGTAGAATCCAAAGTCCGAATAAGAATTGAACATTTAAGAAAGGAAGAAAAAAAAACTGCATTATTGAAACTCTCAAATAGGCAATACTCATTAGAACTGTCTGCCATGAGTTATTTGTTTTCTCCACCTAAATGAAACGCAGAGCAACATTTTTTCAGAAAATCGAATAACACACATATCTACATGAAGAAAAAAATTAACAGTCTCATAGACATATTACCGCTGACGTCAGAACATATTCACTAACCCGTCTGTCTTAGCCATGTGTCACGATATTTTGTTTTGTATTCCATTTTAAGGCTGATCTCTGACCTCGAATGACATAAAATGCCAAGGAACAATGTATTCTTAATATGAAGGAAAAATGTTATTAAAAAAACGCCTATAATAATTAAAATTAGGAATAATGGAAGGTAGAGATGAACAATAATATGAAAATTATTCGAAAAGTTTAATGTAATAAATTAATCAAAATTGCAACAAAAAATAAACTAATAGTTCATTCAAAATTGTATTATAGTAATTTTTATATACATTTAAATGGCAGAAAATGATCGTAGACTCAGGATTTAATAATGAGCAAATTAAAATGTATGTTTTTGCAATTCTTTCCTGTAACCTAAATCATTAAAATATACATGAATCTGCAGATTGTTTGTATTTTTATGTTCAACCAAACTATAGAAAAGTTTCTATAACAAGTTTAATACAACATATATTTATTCATTAATATTTACCCAGTTGGAAACTGAATAAAGTTTTCATGCTTCGATAAGAACATTTATATCAGCTAATATAGGATATTTCACAGAGACACTCAACCATATGAACAAAAAATAGCGTACGAAGCAGTTCTTTTATATTCTATTTTCTTTTCGTCATATACGCTTAGATAATTATTTTTCATCACGTCGGCATTCATCTTTGTCACTGGTCTTTTTATTGTTGCTGTTTTCTTTACTCGTGCCGATCTACATTATTCTTTATGCTTAGTGGTATTTTGTCAGCTACATTTTGTGTACAGTATCAATGAATCTGTGACAAATAAAATAGATGACATGTGCTTCAGAATAGAGAGAAATGGTAACCACCAAATAGCAAAGTAAAATATCTCGGGGTCATCGATCTTCTTTTTGTTCATCTACTAGGAAAATATTCTAGCCGTTATCAGAATCACATAAAAGCACAACTGATGCATATTTTAATATAGAAAACAGGTTAATTTTTGTGTTGAGGGAGCAAAGACTCCAACCATTAGAACGTCCTCATGGTATATGTCACAATCGAAAGAAAGATAATTTGATCATTTTAGAATGGGTGTCCTATTCATAATATAAATACAGGGTCAAATATATCCCTGAATACTTATAGTATTATCTGTACTTTTTTATTTACAAATGTTAATTCTGAATCTCATTGATAAAGGCGTACTTATCGAATCGAGATAAATGACATCATCAGTAATTTGCATTCATTAATGGAGTAAGCAGATGTCAACACTGACATTTGTGAATAAAACCAAAATACAGACAAATCATTCAGAAGTTATGGATAAATTTGGCAAGATATTTGCTTCATGAATATAATCGCATATCTAAAATGACATGATATCAATATTTTTCTTTTCTGACAAATTTTCTGTTTTGAGGAATATGTATTGAAGTCTACTCTACTAAAGTTATTCCCTAAAAAATTCCACTTACTTTTCCCAAGGAGAAAATCGACCTAATGATTGCCATATATATGAAAGCTTATAGTACAGTAGTAAACATTACAAGTCTTTATTTTAATATATATTATTGGTATATATATTGCGTTTATCTTGTAAAAATCGACGAGGGTAAATTGTAATACTGTCAAATGCAATTAACCTATTTTAGAAAAAACGTCGTATACGTTTGCCTTTTTTTTATATTAGATTTAAAAGTTTCTATTAGTAGAAAACTGAATAAATTTTTGTCGTTATTATAACTGATGACATATAATCGGATTCATATGAATGACTAATTATATTTATTTCTATATATAATTGATATACAACATAGACATTGTTATACGCCATAGGGCTGCACGTTGTATACCAATGTCTATGTTGTGTATCAATTACATATAAAAAATAAGTAGCATACCCTGGTTCAAAAGAATACGAGTTCCATAGGGCGGTCAGCTTATCGTGATTTACAATAAAGTTTACCATAGGAATGTGATTAATAGTGTGCGTAGAACAAAAAAAAATACAAGAATAGAGTTAGGTTAATGACACTAGAACAAGTAATGCAATATTAATACTCATAATGATTTAAAAAAGCAATAAAAATGCAGAAGATATCTACGTTTTATAGATTATGTAAAAGCGTTTGACTCAGACAACTATTTGAACTTATATGTCAGCTTGATTTATTTCGGTAAGGTATTATAATAATCCATAGCTGATACTAGGAGAAAACGGTCTGCACGCAGAGCGGAAATATATTTAGTAAATACAGAAATATAGAAAGGGGTGCAAGACAAGTATGTTTTTTCTCTCTGTGCTTATTTAGATTTTATAAGAAAGCGATAATAAGTGAAATGATCCTATCAGTAATTATTATTTGTAGGAAATATGCAGATAATATAGAGTTAATATCAAATACAGAAAGTAAAATGCAGGTGTCCAGAGAAATGTTAGTAAAGGAAAGCATGAAAAAATTATGTAACATTAATTGTAAGGAAAAAAAACATAACGAAATATTCCAAGATGTGATATACGTATTAGAAATAGCAAAATCAAGCAAGTACAAAAATTCAAATATCTGTGAAATGTTTGAACAGAGAAACCAATAACTGAAGGTATTGGAATAGCGAAAGTTGCATTCAAAAAGCTAAAAGATAGTATTAAAATCATGAATATTTCGTTAGAAATAGAGAAATGAGTGCTGATTTTTAATGCAAAATCTGTCCTCCCATATGACAAGGAATTCTGAAGACGGAATTCATGAAGAGGTTGGTAACTACGGAGGAAGGAAAATGAAAAGAAAAAGTAAACTTAGAGTCAAACAGATATGAAATTTATTGGTTATATAAAGAGGAATAATGTTTGGAAAATCTGACACTCAGAGGGCAAATTGAAGCCAAGAGATATAAACAGAAACAGCTAGTAACTTACTTAACTATCTTGTGTAAACGAATGAGGAACATGAAGTTGAAGAGTTTATGGGAAGATAAAACTTACTGACAACTAACGTTTAAGAATTTCCAGAGAGCCAATTACACGCACTTCCTGAAGGGACATGACACACATTGTAGAAGAAGGTACAACATTAATATTATATTTATTGCATTATCACGTAGATTTACCAGTTTCATGTTTTGTTAGTGTTTCAGTTAATGTTTGCCCCCTCCTCTGTTTTAAGAAATTTAAATACTCCAGCCTTTAGACACTACTGAGTATCATTTAACTGTTTCTCGTATTTAGGAACTGCCGTAGAAAGGAAAATTAAAGTATTCTACTGGTATTCTAACGCTAGAAAATATGATCTTAGAATGATTACCCCTCAAACTCTTAAAGTGGGTGCTCTACAGGAAAATACTATCACCTATTTGTATCTCCACTATTATGAGCCTTATTATATTCATGATATAGTAACACCTTTATACATCTACGGGACACAATAGCTAAAAGACAAGGAATAACAATCATGTTTTGTTCACAAAGAGGTTTTTATATTACTAAGTTATACACAAAATTATACACATATTTACACTTATCCCACAAAGAGAATGTACAACACATTTATGCAACGAAAAGTAGTGTGAAAAAGTTGAAGATAAATAGTGTCGATAAAAAATAATTCAAGCTGCCGGAAGATTCTTCTATGTTTTTGGGGGAAGCTATATTTCTATTTTCAAAAGGGAATTTTGGCGGTCTGGATTTATGTTCTATGTCTCTGGTGAAGACATTTTATTCTCAACGAGAAAACTGCGAAACAGTGAGAGTTTAAGTAATTCGAGTGCGACAGATTTTTTCTTTTATGTTTCTGCTAAGCACATGTTTCCTAACAGGAAAACGGCTCTATGGGTTTGTATGCTGGCTCGGACTAAGGTCTTACCTGGCCCGTGCTAAGAAAGGAAACGCTCAGTTTGACTCCAGGAGTTTAACTGATCGATTGACCTCTTTCTATGAACTGATGTCACTAAGCAGTGATCACGTGGCCGATGAGATTTCATCTGAAATAAAAGGTGATAATCACATTTTACATCGCTACACTTTTATACAAAATTGTACTGGATTAACTTTTATTTGCTTTCACTAATTATTATACATCCTGCTTAGCTGATCAGGAGACAATCAGTGACCCCAGTGGGACGAGTCTATCAGTACGGAATGGAGATATGAGTAATACACCGTAAAGGGATAATGCCTCTCCACTATGTGCAAAAAATAACAAACTTATAAAATTCTAAAATTGTTAATAATGTCCGACTTTTATAATATTAGATATACTTAATGTTCAGCGTCTGACAGAAAGCCTGAAATATATTTTTGCACTTTTACTAGAATGTTTTTTCTATACATAAAATTTAACCTTTAATTGAATTTCAACATGTATCCCTCTAGACATTCAATATTTTTTTTTGTTTTGATAAACTCTAACAACCGTTTCTTTTTAAATGTTAAGTGAATAAACTCCTCCTGTGTGATGTTGGCAATTAATGACAGTATGTATGTTAATTTCAAGCGGCAATAGAACTTCATCAATATTACTTAGACCTCTGATAAATAATGTGACAATTGCTTCCCTATTTAGCTATATAGAGCGCCTCGTATCCTAGAGCCAGGAATAAAAGAAAATTATGACCGCTCTGAATTGACCAGTTTCTGCTTGTGACAACCCGAACGGTGTACTGCCTTATAAAGCAGACCACAATCAGCTAAACCCAAGAATTTCAAACAACCCATATGATCTTCTAATGGTTTCACTTAACAATGGTCTTACTTTTCAATCGATCCAGACACTATACCTCAACAATAAAAAGTGAAGTGCAATGCACAATAGATCAAAATGGCAGACAGGAAGTATTCGTTTTATATCTTTCCAAACAAAGTGAGTTAACTCCGACTCATTATTTAACAATGATATCCTCTAATTATCTTCAAAGCGACTAACTTGAAATGGGCATTGATTGACCCTCGGGATAGAAGGATTTATCGGCGATGATTAAGTTTTCGCGCGCTTGTTGTCAGATGTCATTAAATGTAAAATAAGAAAGTTTACATTTTTTCAGCCACAAATGATGGTCAGATTCTTTCACGCCACAGACAATCCATCATTCTTATTTTATTAAATTTCACAATGATTTTCTGACGCTTTTAGTCGGTTCAAAATCTGTTTATCATGAAATAATTATTTCAGTTCGAATAATGAATTTTCGATGAAGCTCAAGACTGAATATTCCCAAGCAGAGATTATAGAGATATTCTTCTGTCGATTCTGCAGAGTATGTTATATATATATATATATATATATATATATATATATATATATATATATATATATATATATATATATATAATAGCACTAGTCATATATTTCGTCTATTGTGAAGTGATTTTATGGTGTAAGGTTAGAAATGGCGTCATGACACTTTCCACTGACAAAAAAAAAAAAATGATTACATAGATAAAGCCCTTCGTAAGGTGTGGGCTGTACTTGTCAGAACAATTTTCTGTATCTCCTTGAGGCATGGACTTCCAGGAATCCCTTCAATTAGTTTACTGGAATCTTTTCCAACCAGTCCTAGGGCTCCAACTACAACAGGGATTGTTGATGTTCCCATATGCCACATTTTCGTGATTTCTATTTCAAGGTCCTTGTACTTTGACAACTTTTTGAATATCTTCAAAGATACATTGCAGTCGGCAGGGACTGCCATATCAATAAGGAGGCACCGTTTTTGTTTGTGGTCTTTAATAACAATATCTGGGCGGTTAGCCTTGATTGTTCTGTCAGTGTGTATTGTGTAGTCCCATAGAATTGTAACAGGTCCTATCTCCGTGACCGGGTCTGGGTGGTGTTCATACCAGTTTCTTTCAGTTTTCTTCCCGTAGAAGTTGCTAATTTTCCAGTGCAGATATTGGCCCACTCTGTCATGTCGGGTTTTATATTCAGTGGGTGCCAACACCGTACAACCTGCTACAAGATGATCAATCGTTTCTGGATATTTATCACACAATCTGCATTTTGGGCTGACACAATATTTTAGTATATGTGCTTGATAATTCCTAGTTAGCAAGCATTGATCCTGCGCAGCAAGGATAAAACCTTCAGTTTCCGATTTCAAGCCTGCACTACGTAGCCACTGATGGGTACGGGTTTTGTCTGCGTCAGCTTGTTTGCTACGAGCAGAGTATTGGCCATGAAGCGGTTGATCTTGCCATCGCTTCTGTAACTGGTCTGTTGCATTCGTCTTAGCTATCATTTTTAGGTATTTTGCAGTTTCAGCCGGTGTATTGTGCTGTAGTTGCATCTCTACGCCCATTTGGAACTCCATTTTGAATTTGTTGGCTTCCTTCATTACGGAGTAGAGACGCTTACAACTTTCATGTTCCTTGACGCATACCATCATCCAGTCTTCAGTAGTTTCCAAATATCTTTGAAGGCCAATTGTTGTAGTTTTGTAGGACAGTTCTAGTTGAACTAATCCTCTGCCTCCTTCGGATCTGGGCACATACAGACGGTCGACATGAGCTTTGGGATGATGCATGCGATAGCAAGTGAGTAGCTTTCTCGTTTTGGCATCCAGTCGCTTAATTTCAGCTATGGTCCAGTTAAGGACATTAAAGCTGTATTGCACCACAGGGACAGCCAATGTGTTTATGGCTGATATCATGTTTTTTTTAGTTTAGCTCAGTATTTAGTACCAGACGTACACGCCTGTAGTATTCTTTTCTTATTTTTTCCTTCATTTGGGGGTGTTGTATGCCATCTCCTTCGCTAATTCCTAGGTACTTATAAGCTTCACCATGCTCCAGTTCCCTAATCTTTGTGACAAAATCTAAATCTATTAATGGTGTTTCTGTAATTCTACCTTTCTTGAAAGTTACTTTTGCACATTTATCTAGTCCGAATCCATACCTATGTCGTCACTGAAGTATTTTACAATATTGAGGAGGCCTTTCAACTAATTGTCGTCTTTGGCAAAGAGTTTGAGATCATCCATGTTGAGTAGGTGATTGAATATTTTCTTATTTATTTTGTAACCACTTTTGGGATTTCGCTAGAGCTTGCCTAACATCATCTCTGGATATATTTTCCCATTCTTGCAGAGGTGTATCCAGCATTCGTTCTTCTTCACGCACTCTGCATTTGGGTTATACTCCTTTGGGCTGCTCCAGATATTTTCCCAGAATGTCTGTACATTATCAATCGATGGTGGCCTTTCGACATGTATAGGTGTTTTTCCAATTTCCCTGTAAAATTTTTAAGATCTGTTCGGAATATTTTATTTTGGCGATAGAACCTTCAACGTTTTTCGTATCGTCTTGTTCTCTGCGCCTTCAGCTGAAGTTTCTACTTCAGCATTTCCTTGATTGATGGAATGCCAATTAGGGATTTAATGTTATATTTCCGCTTGATCTTTTTGAATTTACGTGTGGAAATATTAGGGTTTCTGGTGAGCTCATCTAATATAGAAAGCTTATTATTATTATTATTATTATTATTATTATGTTTTTTCTTGGGATTTCTGTTATATAATCATTAAGGTCATAAATAGACTTTTCCACATAACATTTTCCCTTGGACATTTTTGTAAAATAAGCAAGAACATTTTGTAAAAAGAACAATAGATCTAAAACTACGAGATCACTCTCATTTTACATAGAGCACTTGGTTTAATGTGAGCTGGACTTATGATAGCTTTTTTGTTTGCTTTAATGAATGAACTACCAGAGATCCCTTCAACGAATCTATCAGACCCTTTCCCACTCAAACATTGAGCCCTAACCGAAATTGTTGAATATCCTTTCAAGACTTAACACAATTTACGGGGAACGAAGACCAATATCTTTGAAGCTCTAACAACAAAAAATAAAGTTTGCCAGCCACTTCTACCGACAAGACTGGGAAATCGTCTAATCGTTACTCCTATGGCATCCTTCTAGAAATGTTTTCTCATGAAAATTGATTGTCCTATAGCTCAGGACTCACAGTTGGTTATTGGGTACCTGATAACAGCAATGCAGGACCGAACAATGTAGAAATGAATTTCCAATTGAGTTCCGACCAACCATAGTTATCACATTATGCATTGATCATATTATATGTTATTAATATCATTTTACTTCCTTTGATTTCTGGTTTATTCTCATATATTTCTGGGAATCAACCTGGGACGTAAGGCCAGATAAGGCATCATGACAACTGAGCATTGATTTGAAAAATACGTTATTATTTGCTGTTATTTGAGAGAAGAGTACGCCAACAAATTTGCGCTGATTTGCAAATATACAGAACCCTTTAAACCCATTATGATACCAAACGCACGTGACATGGTGATAAAAGCTGCGAATAACCTTGCAGGTGACGTCCAGTTAGAAATTACTCCATGTTGTATAATCTAGTCTGCCCTGACAGTCTTCAATTGAGCATGTTTTCAAATATTTGATTTAACTCAGAGGTCGTCTGGGAAGACATATCCCTTCAATTAAAAGAAACAACAGCACTTTCGATATCAGACAATGACGCCCTTACTCTACTCTAACTCAGGAACAGGAACCCACAGTACATTATTAACCAGGGGATAAGCCCAAACTGGTTAGGAACAGGAAGCTGTCGAATAAATCTAAGATGCTGAACAGGATATTGTGAACAGCTCATCTAAATTAAACAAGAACAAATGTACATGTTAGCTCAAATGTATTAAATAGAGAAGTCATTAGCACTATGACATTGAATCAGGACATTTCCAGTTGTCACTATTATTATTATTATTATTAGTAGTAGTAGTAGTAGTAGCAGTAATATTTCGTTGGATTTCTGTTGTATACACTTTAACATCCTTATCCCAATCAGAGGCCTAAGGTCAGAAATGGCTTCATGATATTTTCCACTGAATATTTTTTTTAAAAAAGAAAACAAAAAACAAATACCACACGCATGTTACGTAGATAAAGATCTTCGTAATGAGTGAGTTGTATTTGTGAGTACAATTTTTTGTATTTCTTTAACGCATGGGCTACCAGCTTCAATGAGTCTATCAGAACGTTTTCCAATCAATCCAAGGGCTCCAACTTCAACTGGAAACATCGATGTCTATATGGGGCACATTTTTGAGATTTCCATTTGAAGAGCCTTGTATTTTGATAGTTTGTTGATGATCTTCAAAGATACATTGCGAACTGCAGGGACCGCCTTGTCAATAAAGAAAACATCGTCAGTTTCTTTTTCTTGCTTTTGATTTTTTGATCACGATGTCTGAGCCATTAGATTTCTTTATGCTCTACGTGTGTATTTTAAAGTCCAATAAAATTGTTGCAGGTCCTATATCCCTAATCGGATCTGGATATTGCTCATACCCGTAACTTGCAGTATCCTTCCCGTAAAAGTTGCATATTTTCCAGTGCAGATATTGGCCAACTCTATTATGCCGAGTTGATGACAACACGGTGCGAGCTTGTCAAAGATAGTCAGTTCTTTCTGGCTGTATATTACAGAGTCTGCAATTCGTCGTTACACAATTTTCCAGTATGTGCGTTTGGTAACTTCTTCATAGCAAGCATTGGTGTTGTACAGCAATAATAAAACCTTCAGTTTCAGATTTTAACGCTACACTACGTAACCAATGATGGATACATTATTATTATTATTATTATTATTATTATTATTATTATTATTATTATTATTGTTGTTGTTGTTGTTGTTGTTATTATTATTATTATTATTATAATTTTATTATTATTATTATTATTATTATTATTATAATTTTATTATTATTTTATTATTATTTTATTATTATTATTATTATTATTATTATTATTATTGTTGTTGTTGTTATTATTATTATTATTATTATTTCCGAGTTTGAATGTGTGGAGTATGGAACAAAACTATTTTTTTCCATATGGATCGATCTTGGGCCCCTTTCGCTAACAAGGTTAGATGAAACAATTGCTTTAATGTCTGTAATATGAAATCTCTACTGCTTCATCGAAGCTCTCATCTAACATTTTCAACATTATTTCCGATTTCTCAGATATCCCATTGTATTATATTTGTAACTTTTTTCCATTCAGCAGGGGTTAGGGTTAGGTTCTGGCTTAATATTTGTGTCGCTGGAAAGGTGCCATTTTGATTAAGTCATGAATATGGATGTTTTTTATTATTATTTTTTTTTTGTTGGGAGAGAGGCATTTGGACATCTTCCTGAGAGTAGATTGATTATATTTACGAGAATCTGTTATATTTAGTGGCAGAGAGAACCTATAATGTTGACTCTAGATCAAAACCTAATATTTTCTAGTGAATATTTAAGAAGATGGGTAAATATACACCGGTTTTGATTTCGTTGGCTGTATTGTTGATACACAAATTTTCATATTTGTAAGATTTCCTGCGGTATAATTATAATCATCGTTGTTTATTTGCTATGTTAGTGTATCAAATAAAATTAAATTAACTCTTTCAATGTGACAAACCTGTTCTCTAGTCACGATGGACGATTCAACTCTCAATGATACTCCGGGTTTGGATCATTAATTGGGTCTCAAGTTCATTCCAGATCACAAGAACTCTTCCTATACACACTCACTTACTAAATATGCTGAGAACATTGTTAGATTATTCTACTGCGCCAGAAATTATATGACTCCTTCTGCAAAGCGTTACATTTACACAAATAAGATTATACGAAAAATAGAATATTGCAACCATGTATGACATGGTGTTGACTTGATACGCTTCATGAGACTTGATAGAGCTCAAAATCCTTTGTTCACTTTTGTGAGAAATTAATCCATTTTCTTTCGCCAATCTCTTTCCCACATTATATGTGTATCGTTATTTTAATTGCAAATGTTCTTTCATTAATCAGTCTTTTCTCATGAACTGTTACATTAAGCAGAAAAAAAATCCTACGTGTACGCTTTACTATACAATCTTAACCACGTTTTACAATTATCTGTCTTTTTTATCCTTATAATCTTCCCTTCTTATATAGCCCACTGACTCGACGGATATTCAAGACTTGTATTAAGTGATTTTAGTATATTAATTATCTAAGGATTAACTGATATTCAATTTTGCAATAGCTAGAAATTTATATACACCAGCAATGATGGGCTAGAGTTCAGGTTCAAATTGTATTGTCGTATATGTGACTTAGCATGGCCCTCTTTTCTAAATATTCTTCAACAGATTCTCATATATATATATATATATATATATATATATATATATATATATATATATATATATATATGTGTGTGTGTGTGTGTGTGTGTAATTTTTATATATTTTATTTATATATTATATATGCGCGGTACTTATTGTAAATAGCACAATATCAGTGATAGAGGTAACATATTTAGTTAGATTGATGTGAGTTGTGATCCAGCGTTTCACAATATTTGCGATAGTCAAATAAACTGATTAATTTTTCAATTTTGGATTTATATATGGTTGAGTATATCTGTGTTTTTATGATAGTAGGAGGAAAAATTTTCTTCGGAACGCCACTCATACTTTTGCAAAAAAAAAAAATACATGCGCGTTCACTCAGTGACCTACGCTTACATACATACACGCACGTTCACTCATTGGAGCTCACACAAAGATAAACATATATGCAATGTGTCGTTGCGTATATACATACGCAATTGTTCGCTGTATTCATTCTTAGATTGTGTAGCGAATATCTTTCGTCTGTTGCACTGTCATCGCGCAGACCGTTCGTCTATTCTGATAACTGAATAATATTTTCTCGAACACACACACACACACATATATATATATATATATATATATATATATATATATATATATATATATATATTATTATGGAGTTTATGTAAGACTACGGTATGTAAAATTGCTATTATTTTTAATATGTAAAGCTGTTTTGTTATTATTTTTACACCGGCTATTTTCCCGTTTAGCGCGATTGCGCATATGTATATGGTAGAAACTCCAATTTTTAATACTTATTAGTATTTATGCGATGGTATTAATTTTTCTGTGGTAGGGAGAAGTAAGTATAATTGTGGACGGATGCGGTAATAGTAATTGTGGCAAAAAAAGGTAGAAATATGAACCAAGGATAAGCTAAAAAATATTGAAAAACGCACCATCCTACAACAACATTACAAAGAAATGCCTACTTTGCCTATACGAAAAGGTATAAATAATTTCTCATACCCAACAAAAGAAATTACTAAACATAAGATCAGAATAATTTTAAATGCAGACATGAAAACAAATACCTATTATCCCAATTTATGCAAAACAGATAAAAAATAACAACAAACATACTACATAAATCACTATTCAATGAGTTAGCGTTCGTGTGTGTATGTATGTCTCTGTACGTCAATGCGTGAACGCGCGAGTATATTTATTACATAGCCAGTTTATACAGAATCTCATAATGACATTTGTAGTAATTTCATCGCTCTCTTTACAGAGTACCTAAAACACGATATAATGTGGCCCGATCAACATGAAAAGAGAAACCACTGACACAATAACACCATCAATAATTTTCTAGTTCAAATTATCATCATAATAATTATAATTATTGTTACTACCATTCCACCAACATTACTAAAATCACTTCTACCACTTTACAATATTTCTTCGCTGCTGCAATTTTTGTTATCATCACCCACTTCCACCATCATTACTACCGCATCACAATTACACTTATCGCATTAGTCCAAAATTACTACCGCACCACGATTACCATTACCGCATCAGTCCACAATTATACTTATTTTTTCTTCCCCAGCAAAATTAATACCATCGCATAAATACTAATAAGTATTACAAATTGGAGTTTCTACCATTTATATATGCGCAATAGTAAACAAAAAAAACAAAAAAAAAAAACAAATAGCCGGATTTAAAATAATGACAAAACAGCTTTAAATATTAAAAGTAATAGCAATTTTATCTACGATAGTGTTACACATACCCCATCATATGCATACACGTGTGCGCAAGAAAGCATTATTCAGAGAACAAAATAGACGAAGAGTCTGTGCGTTGACAGTGCCACATACGAAAGATATTCGCTACGCAATCCCATATTGAATACAGCGACCAATTGCGTATGTATGTACGCAAGGACACATGGATTCGCATATATGCCCAGTCCCATATATATATATATATATATATATATATATATATATATATATGATACGTGCACATACTCACTAATGCCAAAAATTAACGCTACTACCTAATAAAAATAGCCAATAGAATTAACTCATTACGTATGAATTTATTACATAACCAGTGTATACATCATATCATAATCACATTTGTAGAAATTTCATCGCTCTCTTTACAGAATACAAAAAAAAGAAAAACGTGAGCGAACTGTAGCTGAAAGAAGCGCAATTTGTCCCCTACTCAATGAAGGTGTATCTCTTAACGACCTTGCAAAGCGATATAATTTTGCCCGATCAACTGTTGCAAATATAAACTCCAATTTAAAAAAATAAAAGTGGTATTCTTCTTAATCTTACAAGAAGTGATCGTTCTCGTAGCATTCATGCCCGCCAGGACCGACGTTTACATATGCTGCAGCGTGTTCTATCAACTCCTAGTTCTCGAACAAAATACTCAGCAATTTAATATGAAACAAAACACATATTTTAACAAGTATTATACGCAGTCTTTTGATGTCATTTGGATTACGTAGTAGAGTCGCCAAGAAGACACCAATGATTTCAGTCTGTAATAAGAAAAAAGGCTAACTTGGGATAGAGAATATAGCACCTAGACTGTCGGACAATAGATTAATGTGCTTATCGTTGATGACATACCTATACAATTAATGAAAACAAAGCAACATCAATATATCCGTTGCTATAAGAATGAGGTGTTTCAACCAGGTATGACATGACAAATGATTCACAGTGAAGGAGGCAAGATAATGTATTGGGTTGTTTCCATGGAGACAACGCTGTTCAAATTCTCCAAATTTCTAATCGCGTGAATTCTGCTGGATACATTAAACTATTGCAGGACGGTCTTAATGCTAATGGTCATGTTCAGTTTAATTACATTCGACAGCAATATAATGCCCCAATCCATAAAACTAAGGGAGTAATGGCTTGGTTTCAGCGACAAGGTCTTACAGTTATGCCATGACTCTCACAATCACCGGATACAAGTCCAACTGACCATGTTTTGTCCACATTGGAGAAAAATATTGTACAAAAAGAAAATAAGTTTAAAAGCAATTCTTCGCATGGATGTTCGGTATGTGTGGAGATGAGATAACATCTTAACACCTAATTATCTTAACACCCAATTATCTGAATCGATGCCTGCCAGAATGGCTGCAATTATTGCCAATCTTGCTGGAGTTGCACATTATTAACATGTACTTATATTTTCTGAATCATTTATATACTATTCAATTATATAATTTGTTGATACAGAAAGTTGAATTTACTATATTATTAGGTGATAGCATTAATTGTTGGCATATATATATGAACAATTAAAAACGACAGTCAAGGCACTAGGTTTAAGCTTTTTATTTTTATTTTTTGGGCACTGAGTATATCGAAACTCTCGAAATGCTCCATAATTGCAAGCGCTTTCAACTATAAATTTAGTCATTATCAAGGATGATTTTTTTTTTTTCCATTTCATAGAGTGTTTTGGTTGTGTGTATGTTTTTAGTGTTATAGAGATGGTTTAATTTCCGTAAACACTAGCAGAAAATACAAATATTATAAACTCATCCTCGTGTAAAAAAGATTTAAAATAATGGATGCCTTAATAATAAAAAGGAAAATGCAAAAACTTAATAATATTAACTGCGAAAACTGTGATAATGTGCTGTTTTCGGAAAAATAAAACATCACTATAACACCTATGGAACTATTTTTAGAGTAAAAGGCTAGAATAAATGATATATTCGAGGATACAATATGTTTCTGGACCAGAAACTATGGGTACATAGCAGGTCACATTGGGTCCTATAGTTTTGGTATCAAGCAACCTCGTATATTAAAAAACATTATACATAAGTCCATGTAAATTTACCTGAAAAAATACATAACAAGTTTTCGTAGAATATCAGATAAAAAATTTAAACAATATTATCAATTTCTTGATTTGAACATAAACTCTAGACGCGCGACATCGCAAGCTCCAAAACAATATAATTGCCAATAAGTAACATATTTAATAAAAAAATTCATTCGGTTTACACTACACGTATTATTTCGAATAGTATATTGCCTGTATATGGAAAAATTGCGCACTGAAGACAATTTCAAATTGTAGACAGTATTTGACACGTCAATTCTCTCCGACAACAACTCAAATATAATTATTGTATTATTCAAGGAATTAATAGTAAGTTAATATCTCGTTAAGTCATGTTAGCGAAGTAATTTCCCCATCAGTCACATTAATATTGCTAATTAATTATTGAATAAATTACTTCTTTCTGATATAATATATGAGCTGCACAATCTAATATATATATATATATATATATATATATATATATATATATATATATATATATATATATATATATATATTTAAATAAAAAGAAAGAACAGTAAAATATATAATCCGGTGTCCTTATAGATATTTTTATTTTTACAAAATAGTGCTCAATGTAAATTTACAGAGCATTGATATTATAAAATAATTGATTTAAAATATTTTTTTCCCGCTACAAAGTTCTTACCATGTTTCAAAAATGGAAGCTAAAAGTCACGAATTTATTTTTGCTGGTTCTTTTTCTGACAAAATCTCTTACCATCCAAACATTCAAATACATACCTGTATTCATTAACAAAAGAATTTCAACGAGCTCCAGCACGATTAAAATATTCAACGAGAACAGACAGACATACGAATAAGCATTAATAAAGTGAGTCTATTGAAATCAACTGGAAAACATAAATGAAATCAAACCAAACAAAAACTTCAGGAAAAAATAATATGCTTTAACCCACTTTACAATACAAACAAAAATAGGAAAGATATTCCTCTATACCAGAGAAAAAAAATTCCCCCACACTCCAAAAAATCATACACAAAAACGCAGTCGAAATTACGTACAGCTGCATGAATGACATCGGGAAAATAACAAGCAAACACAATACATAGTCAACATGTTAGAACCGACACCAGTCAGCTAGGTGATAAACTTCTCCAGAATAATTCTCTCTCTCTCTCTTATTATATATATATATATATATATATATATATATATATATATATATATATATATAAATTAAAAACAGACCCCTTTAAGGTACCATTATAATAATTTATTTCATCAGGGCACTTTTAAAGGACGGATCATCAATCTGATGAGCCGGTTCCCTTTAAAACGGGTCTGGTGAAATATTTTTTTCTTAATGGTACCTTAAAGTGACTTGTTTTTCTTTAAAATATTAGCTTTGGATTTACATTGAGCTCTCCAGATTTCTCCTCCTTGGGATTACCCATACGGATTACCAACTTTTTCATAACTTATATATATATCTATCTATCTATCTATCTATCTATCTATCTATATATATATATATATATATATATATATATATATATATATATATATTATTCCAAACGTTATTGTAATGCATAATTCGTATTTGAAATAGACAACCCACTTTTATATTAAAAAGTGTATATTTTGTCTATCGGTCTTCATATTCGAGAAACCTTTGTAATGAAAATTATTCCCCCGGCAGTAATAGAATCTGCGTCCAACTTTTTACACAGACACCCGTTTGATTCAATTTGTTTTACAGCTCAAGCAGAAAGAACTTCCTAGCTAACAATATTGTATCTTAAGATTTAAGACAAGCACATCCTGGAAACTCAGAATACTTTCTCGAAAACTTTATATCTTCTCAGTTTCGTATCCGAAAGTTAGAAAAAGCAAACTCTAAAGATTTCTCAGATTTATTTTTAATCCGTCATTTTTTTTATTACTTAAGAGGTTTTTCTTACCGAGATTTCTTCAATGCAAAGTCCGAAAAACATAATCCACACTGTTTAATAGACGCCAATGAGACGTCTGTTGCAAATACGTAGTTTCCACGATAATAATGCTTGAAGATATAAGAATGTCGGACTTAAAATGAATACATTAATTCTTTAATATATATATATATATATATATATATATATATATATATATATATATATATATATATATATACAGGATAAGCATGTCTACCTTTTTAATATATTGTCTATATATCAAGAACAGTTTTGACAGAAATGATGTATGATAAACTGTAAAATAATGTGACGCGTATCATACGTTCGGATTTCATCGACGAAATGCGTCTCAAAACATTTTACAGTTTCTCTCATTCATATATATATATATATATATATATATATATATATATATATATATATATATAAATATGTAAATATATATATATATATATATATATATGTGTGTAAATATATATATATGTATATATATATATATATATATATATGTATATATATATATATATATATATGTGTGTGTATATATATATATATATATATATATATATATATATATATATATATATATATATATATAAATGTGTGTAAATATATATATATATATATAGATAGATAGATAGATAGATAGATAGATAGATAGATAGATAGATAGATAGATAGAATCTCAATGGAGAATTTTCACCAAATCTTTAAAAGCCGATGAGTTAATTTATATGCAGTTTGTCTAAAGATTTTCGCCCGAATCTTTACTGAGACGACGACTTGCCTAAAATTGAACTACACATATAGTAATGTCGGACAGCAGCAATTCGTTGACATTCCTTCAGTCAAAATCCGTGTTCCTGAAGCCTTGGCGACCAAACTGCAATAATACAATAAAATAAACATAATGCAATATTACATTTACATCATATACTTTGTTCGGAATCTCGTCCCCATCTTCATTGCCACTTTCACGCCGTTTCGACTGTTGTACGCTTCGCCCTTCTTCAGGTGATTGGAATTTCGAACTGAACCCATATTTCGTCCACCGGTGTAGATTGTCCGAAACATCCTGAATATGGCAATTAGCAGGGGGACAACAATGTAAATAATGTAAATAATTCCAATATCTCGTCTCTTAAATATAGACTGAGTTTGCAATAATTCAATAAAAATCTGCAATAAAAAAAAAGATCGGGCGAAACTTTTTGGTCACCTTGTAGATTGGCTGAAATTTATTAAGTGTAAGAATTTGTTTTAGTGAAGTTAATTGCAGTTCTAGTGAAAAAGATGGAACAAGCAATAGAAACTGAACATGAGTTGGTAGTTTATCCTCTGGGCTTACAGAAAAAAAAATTCTGTAAATGATTTTAGGTTAGCCCTAGTATCGTCCACAGTATCGTCTGCAGTTTAGTTTTTACATCACAATGTTGTGTGCAATCGGACTTAGAAGACTGAGATATTCCATGAAGTATAATTGTCTGGCTACTGCAAATTACATTTTGGAGCTTCGCAAAGGAATGCAAGTCGGAAGTAGAACACCTATAAAATAACAAACATGCTCCTAAAAATATTGGAATTTTACAAATATATGAAAGAAAAGTAAAGAAGTTCAATGGTATATATTCACGCAATCTTACGATTAGGGGACATCTTTAAGGAATTACTATCGAAAGAACAATGACGGCTCTTTTACGAGCAGAAAGACATTGTAATGTATGCTTAACGGCAACATATTGAATTCTTTTACATTCATTAGCACTTTATTAAAACTAAAAATACTTAGAGCTGGGTCACATTTAAAATGTGTGATTTACTTCAAAAATCCTTAATGTATTGTCTCACAAAAGTTTCAAGGTGGGTCGTGCAATCGCTTAGGTTGACAGGCAAACATTTCCTATTCTAAATTCAGACGCTAGCATTCCCGGTTGTATAGAACTTAGATTCCCTAAAGGAGATGACTGAGACCCAAGATTCTTCACTAATGAAAGGGCGAAAAAAAAAAACCAGCTCCAAAACAGCGTAAATACTGCACCGATGCGATTCTACCTGCCCTCATTTAAAAGTAAAATATCACGATTGTGTAAGATGGAAACTATGTTGACGAATAGATTTCAAACCCTTGAGAGAACTGATTATATATAATTCAGGTGCGTCTACTAATAAATAGGTTCTATTCCAGTGTTTTGTTTTGTTTTGTTTTTTTTTTAAATTGAAGATGAATTTTGGCAATATATGAATATTTATGAATAATTTGGAATGAGTATTTTAGTAATTTAGACTCGTAACAAAAAATAATAATGAAATTAGACTATTCTTTTAAAGAGGAGTGTTTGGGAAAAGGATAAAGAAAAGGACAGGGATCAAGGTCAAGGCATCAGAAGATGTCGATTGATATTACATTTGAATATTTGAGGATTCTTGCTATCGGGGAAGCAAGTGATAGGAAGGAAGTTCCACTGACGGGAGGTGCGAGATAAGAAGCTATCAGAGTAGAAGATATGGCTACATTTAATCCTTTCGAGAGTTAACGTGGGGGACCAATATGCCAACATAGTAGCGCTTAAATTCATGCAGTTTGGGCACCAGAGAAGTAGTTCGTCGGAGCAGTTTTCATGAAAGTACTTGTAGAAAAGACAGCATGTCTGTGAGTGAGCGACTGCAGACGGGATGCGAAATCAGGACCAACCCCTTGCATATCTGTCTGTAGATTTTGTCGAGGACCTCGAGAAGATCAGCGAGATCACCAGACCATATATGGCAGCAACATTCCATGCAAGGAATATATATATATATATATATATATATATATATATATATATATATATATATATATATATATATATATATATACCAACTAAACAAATACTGAAAAAAAAAAAGTTTTCCGACACGTTGGTTTGTGCATTAATATATTTTGGTTTCATTATTTCAATTAGTTTGCTCGGCTTCATTCAGCCAGCAAGGCCATCATCAAGAAAAAAAATCCTGCATGTTAGTAGCAGTGAACTACAGGGACCAATGTCTTTCTGAAGAAAATTAACTTTATCTGTAGTTTTCATTTCTTTATTTTTCATCGTTAATTTTGTTCAGTCATTGTGTTGGGCAAAAGGCCTCTTTTAATTCGGTATTGATGTGTGTATAATTGTGATATCTCAACACATCCACAAGCATGTCTGTCTTGTGTGGGTAATAAATAATCTATAATAATAGAGGGTAGGGTTTGATTCATGGGGTTATATATTAATTCTATTTATGTTGTTAAATTTGTGTTTCCGCCTGTCTGGACGAAGTGTTTTTGAGGCGCAATATATATATATATATATATATATATATATATATATAATGGCAAAATGTGTCCGCTGTAAACCGAAAACCGATATACGTGGCATTAGTAAGTATAATTTTTTTTGTAAAAAGTAACTTTGTATTGTATAGTTTAAAACAATATTTTCAAATTCAAAAATATGCTATTCGATGCACTTAAAGTGTTAAACATTTTGTGGATACTGAATTGCAATTTTCTTTTTGATGTTTGAAAACTATTTAGCTTTTGCGTGTAAAAATTACGGATGATGAATGAGAAGGTTTATTGCAGTAGCATGTTTTCACTTGAAATATCGTTTTAGAGCATTTAAATTCCACTAGCTCTGTGGATAATATCTTTGATGAGAAACGTTTAAATATGCACATATCATGAAAATTGTACTCCTAACAGGCAATTTCAATCATAGCATGGGATCATGGCACACCACTTTTTACTTTACCGTTAGTTTTTTCAATTACTCTGTCTGTTGTTAACTGGGGCAGTGTATGGCTAGTTAAGTTTAATGACTCGAAAAATAAACACCCTATTATTCATCTAAAAATCCCCAATCTGCCCTCCGTCTACCTGGCAGATTCTGAATTCCATGTGATTTGTTTGTTCTCGCCTATATTGTATACATTGCAAGATCAGCTGTTAAGAAAGTTGCTTGATAGACTATTTTTATCTCCACAATCCATCTTACATATCTATAAGTTCACAATACCCCCATGCTTGGAATACTGCTTTTACATTTTGTCTGATGCTTCTGCTGTTTACCTAGATTTCCTTGATAAAATACAAAGAAGTATAAACAATTTTATTGCCCTTCTTCAAACGTCTATGAACCAGTATTTTTTTCTCACCGCCGTAAGGTTGCTTCACTGTGCCTTTCCTATAAACACTTTCATAGAAATTGTTCGGTTGAGCGCTTTGCTATGGTATCTAGAATCTTTGAATTTCAGCGTAGTATTAGACTGGCGAAGATGTCTCATCAATTTATAATTGATTTTGCTAAGTGTAGCCGTAAACATACTTTTTCTCGTAATTCTTGCTCGTGGAAATCCCATGCGGAACCGTGCTTTCCAGTAAACTTTAATCTACAAAGATTTAATTGCAATGTCAATCACTATCTACTATCCACTTGATGACACTTCTTATTTTCTTGTTACTTAGAAATGTTTTTGATTTTAGCTTTCCACATCCAGTAACCCCTTGTATATCAGTGGATTCACTACCTTTCGGGAGGCTAAATCGATTATAAAAAATATTGATATTTGTGGTATCTTATAACCTCATAAGTATTACTTAAAATTTTATCCTATATTAGAGTTAGAACACCCCCACAGTGTATATATATGTGAGATAGAGCTAACATCTTTAGTTGGATTGATGTGATTTGTGCATTTATTTCTATTTTGAAGCCATAACGCTGGTACAACAACAGTAAACTTCCTTGACGCCACTCTTAACTTGAACACCAAGCGTACAAAAAAGATAATGGCACACAAAATTACGTACACGCATCCTCTAAACATCCAACTTCAATAATCGAACAAATACTCATATCAATCAGTCGCAGACTATCTGATATCTCATCTAACATAGACATTTTCAATAACAAAAAACACCATACATCGAAGGACTAAAAGCTAGTGGATATACACAACAACTAAAATATACACCTCCACAGCCAAAACGCAAAAACAGAAAAAAGAAATATTATCTGGTTTAACCCACCATACAACAAAACCGTTAAAACGAACATAGGCAAGATATTCCTACACTTAATAGAAAAGCACTTCACAAAAATAACGGTAAAATCAGTTACAGCTGCAAAAAAAAATATAAGAGAAATAATAAAAAGCCACAACAAAAAATGACAACCCACAAAAATGAAACCAAGGAACCACAATGCAACTTCAGAAATAGAACAACATCTCCTCTCCAGGAAAGTGCCAACAAACGAATAAAAAAAACAGCACAATGTACTACATCGTTGCGTCTTAGGGTCCATTCAAGTGGAGACAAAACAACCACAAACTTTTATTCTCCAACAGAAAATACTCGAACTGAACTACATTAACCTCATACATATCGCATCTAAAAGACAGAAATATAACCCCAAGAATAAGCTGGATAATATTAAAAAAAACACCTGCCTACAACAACACTACAAAAAATGCCTTCTTTACCTACCCGAAAAAATAGCTATAATATCGCATACCCCCAAAAAAAAAGAATTTACTAAACATAAGATCAGAAATAATTTCCAAATGTAGGCATGAATATCAGAATTTATACCAAAGGGATAAAAAAAGCAAAAAAAAAACAAAAAAAAAACAAAAACTAAAAAAACACATAAACCACCAGTGACCCATTAAACATGAAAAGAGTAACATCTGGTACCATAACGCCAACAATTACTCTCTAGTTCAGGCTATCTTCATAATAATTGCACTGATTGTTATTATCATTCCACCCCCAATACTAATCATTTCTACCACTTTACATTAATTACTTGCTACTACAATTAATATTATCATCAACCCCACCACCTTTACTACCACATCACAATTACTATTGCCATATTAATCCGCAATCAACATTAACGTAAATTACTCCTCTCTCTCTCCCACCAGCAAAAAGAATGCCACCGCATAAAATCTAATAAGGAATACAAATTGGAATTTCTACCATCTGAATATGCGCAATCACAAAAAAACAAAAACAAGCAAATACGCCGTTTTAAAATAATGACAAAACAGCTTTGAAATATTAAAAATAATAGCAATTTTTACCTATCATCGTTTTATACATACCCTATCATCCATATATCCGTGCGTGCGAGGAACTATTATTCAGCGAAAAATAGAAAAAACGGTTTGCGTAGTGTCATCACTACGTTCAAAAGAATTATTGGCTACACGTCCCATCATTGAAATTCAGCAATCAAATGCGTACGTCCGTACACAGCAACACACATACATATATATGACAAGTTTCATACTTTTCACATATGTTTATGTTCGTGTGAGCTCCGGTGGGCGAGCGTGTATTTATCTGTGTCTGCGTACCTCAAGGGGTGTACGGGCGTGCATGTACGTTTGCGTAAATATGAGTAGGGTCACGACGACGATTTTTCCTCTCACTTCCATAAAAACAGCAATACATGAAACCTACATAAATACAAAATTTTAAATAAATTAATGTTTTTCTGACGACAAAAAAGTGTTGAAACTCAGGGTCACAAATTTACATCAATCCAACTAAATATATATATATATATATATATATATATATATATATATATATATATATATATATATATATATATGGAGATGATGGACACTAACACGAAGCTAGTCTCATATGTATAATTTAATATTAGGATATTAGGAAACTTACAATATATTATACTGGAACAATACAGATGCACGGAGATGAATTATAAAATAAAAAAAATATTTGTACATCCATAATTACCTGTAGAATGAAGGGCTGCCCACAAGGTCCACATATTAACCAAAGCATTAAATAAATAAAAATACGATGATTTTGATTGTAAAAAATGTGGCTGTCTTGTTGCTATTGTAGATAAAGCTTAAAAGAGTAAGACTGTCAAAAAGGCTTATTGAAAAAACATTCTGTGAAATTTTTTCTTAATAGTACGCTCCTATGTGCCTTTCAAATTTCTGTGAAATTTCTTCCCAGAAATCCGAATGAAGCTATGTATGTATAGTGTTTGGTTGCTGCCGAATATCATCTGCAGCTGGGCAACTTATATATTATATCCCATTAATGATATGCTCAGAAGAGAACCTTACTACAATCAGCAGTACTTATATGAATTCTCCAATTTATAGGAAAGCTGTAAACATATTTGCTAATTGCAGAACATTTCATTAAATATTTGATGAGTAAGTTTTAAATCCGAAGATGTTTGTGTCCATTATTGGACTCTTTGTTTTACTGCACACTTTATTTATTATTCATTTTTGTAATTGAGAAACATTAACTTGTTTTCAAATGATTATATATATATATATATATATATATATATATATATATATATATGTGTGTGTGTGTGTGTATGGATGTATATATGTGTCTGTGCATTTTTTATCAGTGCAACTCGAATATCAATACATTTGTTATACCGAGATAATTTCGTGCACTTGGATATTTTCATTATTTTACTGAGTTTCTTATACGAGATATCATGTAAACGTTTTCTTGTGAGACTCAAATTCAAAGTAAATAATTTATGAGATCTCTACATTGTTCAATTGAAAACACGAATGACGTTATTTGCATTCACGCTCTTAGAGCATAAACGTTTAAGATCTTGATGGCATTACCATATTTATGTTGCCTCTCAACTTGGCTTTGTTGTTCTGCGGACATTTCTGTCTGTGTATATGAATTGTTAAGTGTGTTTTTAATCTAATAATTGTGTACAAGTCGAATTTGTTTTCAGTCCTATTATCTTTATAACTGGCTTCGAGGGCCTTTATCATGGCGTCTATAGAGTTATACATTTTATAACTAATGCATGCACCATTTACACCCTCGTCCTTCTTTTTCAAATACTTCATTACAATTTCTTTACTTTTTGGGCGTCACGAATTCGATGTTTCTATCGGGGCATCAAGTGCATAACCTTCAAAAGATTCACACATTATTAATGTTTCTTTGGGGTCAGATGATTCTCTTTCTTCAAATCTTGAATGAACATTTCCACAGGAATAATTTCGAGAAACTGAATTTGCTTGGTTAAGTTAATTGTTAGAAGTCAGGACAGAAACGCAAGTTAATCTCTGTTGCGTTCTCACATAAATTCTACAAAATTTTAAATTTAACAGATTGTAATGAGAAATAACTACGTAAAATATATGTATATTTTAATATCTTACATTTTGACAAGATTTATTAATCAAATGATAGATTTCTATACACATCCTACCATCTTTAATTCCTTACTTCCCTCATTATTTATCCTAACCAATTTAAAGGAATCTTTTATTGGGTAAAATTTAGTATCAAAAGAAATTTAAATAACCTTTGTTTTTAGAATTTTCATGAAATGAACAGAAGAAAATAATTTATTGATATGTTATTCAGAAAGATTATTATGAATTTGATATTTTTATAAAAGTTTGTCCAGTAAATTTGATAGACTAAAATTTCTATCACATATTCTATATTGTATTCAAATGGTCTGATTGTTGATTTGGATGAAAATCAATCTATATCAGCATATCAATCGCTATGGTTTAATTAGTGGCGAATCTAAACAATTTGAACAAAATTTTATGGTTTCAACTAAATATATTTTGAAAGTAATTTTATGCCTTAAACTACAGATAAAATGTTTTGCTGATCGTTTTGCAGGTAAAAATGTGTTTTGTTCATTATACTATGAATATATATTGTTGATCATTTTACTAAAAATACATATGATTGATTTTTAAATGAATATTTCTTACTGGTAATTTTCCTATAAAAATATATTGTTGAACGTTCATAGTGTCGTGTATAGGCGTTTACTATTTCCCCATAGCTGTTGACCTAATGTTGACGGTTTAAGTGGAATAAAATATATATTTGTGGTTTCAATATTGATTTTACTGAAATCTGTTGCAACAATAATAATAGAAAAATTTACTAAAATGTGTCATATAAAACCTGAGTTCATGAGATGAAGAATTTGTGCTTATTTTAAAGAATGGGAAAATGAGGTATAATGAGAAAAACAATATTTGTAAATAATCTCTTCTCAGTATCTAATTATTTTTCTATGTTTCGAGTCACTTCAATATGTATGTGATCATGGCTCTCCACAAAATCCAGTCATTAGTAGTTCTTATTAAAGTTTGTTTTTTGGCTATAACTTCTAATCCTTGTTCTGCCAACTCTTTCACAATCACGTTATTTATGTTAGCCGGTGATTTCATCTTTCCATCGTGGCCCCTCTACATCATGTTAGGGTCAAATTTCTCATGATATCATTTATGTTCCCTAGAAAATCAAACTGTCGTTTTTTGATGCAATATTTATGTATCATTTTTGTTTCTTTTATTTTTAAAATTGCGTTGTTACTCTCATGTTCATGATATTCAGAGCACCCTTCTCTAGGTCCCCATTTTTGTTGCCTAAGGTTTTCTATTTGTTATTAAATAGTCCAGCATTCTCCGGCATATAAAGGGTTTATATTATATCACAGTCTTTTGGAAGACATCTTTCGCTTTCGCTCATGCGCCTTCGGATTTCGGTATTGCATTTTGCGACATATAGAGATATTTAAATTTTTGAACTTGTTTAATAATTGTGCTTTCCACAATTTAAAATTTTTATGTTACGCTGTTGTTGTTTTTTTTTTCTTTTGGTTGCTGTTGCTTTGCTAGATTCTCTTTTTTCTAGTCGTCGTTTGTTGCTTTCCTTTACTGGCTTTTGCACCTGCATGTCTAATGTTGCTAAAACTGTGCGCGCCAATAATAAATGTTGGTTGAACTACTAATTTTCTCGGGATAGATACAATCTAAATCTTGAAAAAATCTTTTCTTACGCCCCTTTCTAACTTGTGTTTTTACAGAACAGAATATTTATCCATAGACAGGAAGAATGTTACTACTATTATTTCTGTACTAGTCCAATATAATTCACTTTAACCAGGTTCATCTAGAAAATCAAACATTTCTTTGAGACGAAACATGTAAAATGCTTGTATTTACCAAAATTACGCAGAAATATCTTGAAATGCTAATGAATAAATTTATTCAATAAAATCGTCATTGACTTCAACCACGGCTTCCAGAAGACTTCTGAATCTCCTGCAACTCTTCTGGACCGTCTCCTTCCTCAGTGCTTTGAATCCTACCATAATCCTTTCCTTCAGTCCATCGTTGGTGTAACAAGGAGTTTGGTAGGTCTCACGATCAACTGGTCCCCAAAAATTATAATCAAAGTGGTTGCAGTCTGATGAGTTAGGTTGCCAGTTATAAGGGGTGATGTGGTCGCATACACTGTCAGACAGCTATTACTTGGTTCTCATACTTGTGTGCTATGTTGTAGAGTCCTGTTAGCAGATATTAGGCCGTCTTATAGCTACAGTACTAACCCAGGGCAGCAATATTAAAAATATATTTTCTGGGAAATATATTATAGTCCTGGAAAAGGACAAAGTCCGACAATTATTTAAACATATTCTTATGTTTATACATTTTTTTTTATAGATACAAACATTTAAGTACATGCTCTGTGTATAATAAACAGTATTAAATAACATTTACCGACTTGAATGTTCGAGAAATTTTCATTAAAAAAATTCGTCCCTAAACAGGAATCGAACCTGTATTAGATAGCCTGACGTGACTTAACAAATTGAGCCAGAGAGGATCGTTGTCAGCAAGGTCGATTTTACTGCCTTTAAACTACAATCTTCCATGATTTAAAGGCAGTAATATCGAGCTATGAAAAGAATGTATAAACATAAAAATGTCATAAAATAATTGTCGGACTTTGTCCATTTTAATATATATATATATATATATATATATATATATATATATATATATGTATGTATGTATGTCTGTGTTACATCGCATACATATTTTGTTATATATATATATATATATATATATATATATATATATATATATATATATATATATATATATATAATTTATCATATCGTAGGTAGAGCATTTATTGATGTGGTCCATATATATCAATAGGAATCAGCGCAACCTGGTGCTGATCAGTTGCCGCTTAAATATGATTTTTACAAGTCTACTTCTGAAGTGCGCAGGTATGCAGAAAATAGAAAAGAACACGTTGGGTGCATAATCCGTGGTTCCTTAGTATTTTTGTTTTTATTTTTAAGAATACAGTGCTCCATACAGAAGTAGAGCTTTATTATAATAATATTTTTTTGTTTAAAAATATGATTCCTTCGCTACATAAGAGTTCTCATGTTTCAAAACGAGAGCCGAAACCATCCAAATAATTATTAAAATTAAGTTGAATTGAGGTGTTTAGTCCCGTTTCAGATTCAAGCGAAATTTTAGGAATCTAAAATCTAATTTAATAATTATTTGGATGGTTTCGGCTCTCGTTTTGAAACATGAGAATCAGAAGGAAAGAATCATATTTTTAAACAAAAAATTATTATTATTATTATTATTATATATTTATATATATATATATATATATATATATATATATATATATATATATATATATATATTGTGGGATACATAATGAAGACGAGAATTTGGTACCAATTGAGAAAATATTCTTAAACTCTTAAAAATTAGAAACATATTTTATCACTCCTTCTTCCTTAATTAAATACCCTACAACATAGTGATGAACTTATTTACTGTTGATTGACATTTGGAATAGAATTCAAAATATAGATTTATAATTTATGTTCTTAATATTTTTAATCTAATGAGTGTTGTCAATCATCGAACTATAATTGAATTTGAAACTCCTAGCAATACAAGTACGGTTGTAAAACGCTGAACGATGTACAGTTCATGAAATCTGCCAATGTAAAATGAGATGAATCTTCTGTATGTAACATCAAACTGATTTTTATAAGTATTTTGTCTTGCAAAACTATTATGTTTCTGTCGATAGTTTCATTATCTGTTCAATGTGTGTCTCTGAGATATTTTCCGGCTTGTATTATAAACAAATCATAATTACAGCGATAAAACTTGGTCTAGGAAGATTATGAGGGTAAAATATAAGATCTTCAATACAATCTTCTGCTTGCGTGAATTTTAAAATTATATTATCTTACATTATTCCGGAATCATATCATCCATGAGCGCAATCAATGTGATTTTCTTGAAATTCAATGATCTAAAATAATTGAGAAGTATTAAAACATAAAGAAGCCATATACCATTCGTTTAAATTTAAAGATATTAAATTTCAGAAATTTTAATTTTCATGTTTATATTTTCCCTTTAATTATAATTGGGTGTTATCGAGCCTCGATAGTCTGCCTCATGTGTGTACCGTTGCTTAGAGCAACGCGGCTCTCGTTCATGTGGATTGTTCATTGAATGTCTCCTTGGGTAACCTTCATCGCTTGCAAGCAAATCAAATATCTGGCGCCACGCTATCTCGTCAAACCTCCGGCAGATTATGCTTCTTTATCTACTGCACTGATCTTTTTTCTAGCTGAACCTTCTTCTAACCTTATGGATTTTTCTAGTTAGGAAAAAAAACAAACCGCTTGCACAGTGGCAAATACAACTTAAAATCTTATTGATTCAGAAAGCAACAAAACAGAGGGAAATAATAATAATAATAATAATAATAATAATAATAATAATAATAATAATAATAATAATAGAATAAATAAAAAATCTTTACTTGTGTACAATTTGTTTCTAAATCCTCTTTTCTTGATAGCGCCTTCTAGAACTACTTTAAGTGAAGAGACGTGTCCTGTTGGATATAATTCATTTGAAATCTTGTTAATGTTTTTTTTTTTTAGAATGTTTCTTTAACAAAAAAAGTTAAAAAAATGTGATGATATTGGATGATAGTTAATTTGTTATCGATTGAAAGACAATTGATTTTCTACACAAAATGATCGTATTACAAGTGTCGTTTTGTTCTGGTTGTTATATCAGTGAAAAGTTTTAACTTCGCTATTAGGCGATGTGATTCGTGTTCAATAACGGAAGCCTATTTCTGTAGACGTTAGCCATGAATTCACTACTAACCGTATGGATTAAGCCAAAGCAGAACGTCTTATAAAGATGTTATTCACGGAGACCCGCCTAAATCGGATAAAAATGCAATCAATATTTACTAAGTTTAGCGTCGTCTGACATAAGGCAGAACAAGGAATATGAGGAAACAATTATTTTGTTATGCTATTATTCTAAAAAGAAAAGGAACATTTATTGCATTTTTAGATGTGTAATTAAGTCTTTAACTATTTCTATATATTATTCTTGCCTTTTATGTTATAAGTGTTATTATCGACACATTTTCGCCAAATACTCCCTGCTATCGTCAGGAGTTTATTTTTGTTTGATATGGGATGCCTATTAATTACGGTGTTATTGTTGTCCCTTCTCTGCCAGATATTGTTCATTCTTAGTAATCCATGCTCTGATCTAAGATTTGAACTCGTGGGCATTAGAAGATAGAAATCCACAATGCCACTGTACTGAAGGAGATCATTAAAGAAGTTTTAGAGCTAGTATATATCATGATTATAACATAAAGAATCTTTTAAAAAATAATCTTCGTTGTAAAATAAACAACGTTGCACTTCTTGATTTTCCTTACGTTCGATCAAAGAACATTGGTCACTATACTTACGCAAATATCCTTTGGGGACAAAATCCATAGGGTTAATGTTTATGGCAGTGTGTGTTGGTCAACATTTCGGGTAGTGTATTAGTAACCCAACTAGGGATCCTGTTATAATTCTTCCTGTTCCCACTTCGTTAGTTAGTTCTTGATTTAGTTCGCACGACCGTTATGCTCTGCCAATACCACACAAATAATGTACTATCCCGTTTCGACTGCATCAAAAAAACGAAAATGACATAAACAATACTACTTGGTTTCCGTGAGAAAAAAGAAAGAAAAAACAAAGAAAGAAGTGAATATAGAAATGTTTAAAGTCTGTTTCAGTGAAATTGAAAATTAATGTCAATTTCAAATATTTTCATTTATATTCCATTAAAAAGTGACCAACATTCTCATTTCTTTTTATTGATGTTGACATATTTTTTAATAGATGTTAAGCTCAAATATTTAACGATGTGATTGGGAATTTCTATGGAGAGTTATTCTCGTAGAACCTGTCATGAACTTAATCAATCATTAACTTAAGAATTAAAATTTAGCAGGATATTAAAATAGGAAAACCTTAAAATTTTCACACGGGTTTTTAGTTAGAATAGATTTATCCTCTTCATTTTTGTAGATAGTCTCTAGGATAAATAAAATAAAACGTAACCAAATAGAAAACTTTTTAAAAACCTAGTGAGTATAACATATTTGGAAAGATGTAAATATAAAATCGTGTATTGAACTTTGAACATTAAATATTCATATAAAATGGTTCTATTATAAATTCACATAGAAATATATTCGATATTGTTTCTGAAACTATAAAAAACCACTTAAATATTTAAGGAGTTGTTGCACTAGTTGATATAACTTAGGAAAACAATAAAGAATGAAATAAAATAGATGGGAATGTCACGAACAAGCGTGAAGTGAAATCATCATTGACACTACATTGATTGAGCATTATTGCTGCGTGATTGTAGGATTATTTATGCCAATATGAGAGCTTATTCCAACGTCTGGTGTTCTTTTACAAAAAATACCACACCAACCAAGTGTACCAGCACCAAATGAACTCTAGATTGTTGCTTCAATCGCTTTCGCAAAGATAAAAAAAATAATGTTGGAAAATATATCTTTTTCAGCGAAGCGACCGCTAAGACGACGCAAATATAAGATACTGCATGCTGTTTTGGATAGTGTAACGAATATATATATGAACGAATGACAGAACTGTTACATTGAAGGATAATAAAAAGTCAAAAATTAATTAAGGGAAAAAAATACAGGCATTTTTGTAGAGCTACTTACAGCATATCCTGAAAAAGAAAATTTCGAACCTAAGAGAAACCATGCTAAAATGATCTGCTAAGAAAATCTTTTGAAACGATATGCTAAATTGCGAAATTTGGCTGTCCACCGATGAGGGCGATATAAAAATGGTACTCACTTTTATAAGAATTGTTTAAAGAAACAAAGGTAAAATTATCAAATATTTTCAGAAAATATAAATGAAGAGAGATTTATAAAATCACAAGCACATCTACCCACTTAAATCACATATAGGATTAATTAAAAAAAAAAGATTTGTTGAAAACAAAATGAACAATCAAGCTAACTAAAAGGGTTTAACTTTGTCAGTTGGAAAACCGGAATGCAATTTGCAATCCCGAAATGTCCATTTCTATAGATAGATAAAGGTCAAATGGAAATATCAGAAGGAATTGAATTACTCAAAGAGGAAATTAACAGAAAACTCAAATAGAAAGTTAATTACAAGTATCTATGAATATTACAAAGAGATTTAATCTAGCAGATTAAAATAAAAGTATAAATAACTTAGAATATCTCGCAAATACAAGATAAACCTTAGAAAATGAACAACAAAAGAAAATTGGTGTAAAGAATATACACCAAGTAATTTCTATCTTGAGATATTCTAAATCATTTTTAGATTGGACAAGACAACTTATATAATCTGTAGAACGTACATCATAAAATTAGTTTCTAGCAATGCATAAAGAATTACACCCGAGGGATGATATTGACAAATGATATTTGAAAAGAAAAGGAGTAATGGAAGTTTGCCACTAATAATGTTTGAGGCGACACCGCTGAAGACGATTTTGAGAAGAATGCAAGTCAGTTCCATGAAAGGCTGAAAGCAAAATCATCTGAGAATGACGAAAATTTACAAATGACAGTTTAAAAATGACAGGAAATGCTAGTTTAGATAATATTCTTATTTACTTTACTTTTAATATCTTCACCAACGTCGAGAACATGAAAGTTGTCATACACAACGTCTTAATGCCTTTCGTTTATCCACCATTTTTAAACACGAACACAATACGTAGTGATTTATTCTTAGATTTGTTGTAGGGAAATCGAACAGAGACTCTCTAAATGTTTAAAACAAACACACACACACACACACACACACACACATATATATATATATATATATATATATATATATATATATATATATGCTTTAAATAAATTCATTTCATTTTGCCTTGAAAATGTCCACATTGGACGAAACACGTCGGCTAACATTATTTATAATTTTCCTATTGACTTTTACCTATATATATATATATATATATATATATATATATATATATCAAAGTATATAATTGGTATACACGGAATGAATTCCAATAACCAACAATTACTATTCTTAAAAGAGTGCTCAATACAAAGTAGAGCAGATATAATTTTTATTTTTAAAAAAATTTATAACATAACTATGTTATAAAATCACTACAAAAATAGCCATTTTGTTTCAAAACAAGTACTTATCAAAAGCTTTTGTCAATTAACGATCCCACTAGTGTAGGATTGTAATTCATCTGAAAAACGCAAGTAAACATTTTTTTTTCAACACCATTTTGATAATATTTTGTAGTGATTTTATAACATACTTATGTTATAAATTTTTATAAAAATAATTATATATATATATATATATATATATATATATATATATATATATATATATATATGTGTCTGTGTCTGTCTGTATGTATTCATTTTTTTTCTATTTCACTGAAGTAAAAATGTCGCAGTTGTGTTTTTGTTATTAAAACGAAATTAGAAGCGAGAATATATTTTACAACCAAACAATGATTAACACAAAAGTTGTATTTTCTTATATTTTTAACCCACCGACTTTCGGTGGATGACGTATCGATTTCTAGCTGCATTTTAACCTTTCCCGAAATATATCACAGTGATAAATGTTCGTTTTGACAAATGCATAAATCATCCGGCCCTTGGCATTAAGCGTGGACGAACAGGGTCGAACTCATTGATCAGAGCGACCATATGTGAGGCCATGGCTAGAGGTTTTATTAGCTGTAATACGACCAAGGCTTCCTTTTTTCTGACACGAGCGAAGCTCGAAGTGTATAAGAATACCTTAACATTACTGATCCTAAAATAAAAATTAGATTATAGTTTATCATATATCCGTTGGTGTGCTGAAAACTTCTCTATCGCTAATGATAATTTTAAGGGGTGTGGTAATATAGCATTTATCTACATAATTAAGAGTTGATGATTTATCTTTAATCTCCTTCTCACTATCCCAATAGTGATATTAAATTTGGAAAAAGCTAGATGCCATAGGGAGCTATATCTGAATTCTAGGAATGATGATATACCTGAACGATTTCTGGACAGGTAAACATAGTAACCACAATAGTATCATCAATTCGACGCTAATACTGACGACATTCACATAAAATGACGTTTCACTTTAGGCTGAATAACCAAACACGGGGTTCTTTTTCGCAAATGCGATCAGGTTGTCTTTGATTATTTGCAAAGTTAGAACAAGTTCTAACATATCCAAAATGACATGCTACTTTGAGAAACTGTACTTGCTGAAGTAATTCTTTTTTTTTATCACAGCTTCATTTGAAGAAATTCTGTTCGATTAAAAGAGATTACCCCCAGTCTTACTAACATAGATATGTAGTAAAATAGTGCAGGATCATTTTTTGTCACATCTTCCTTTAAAAAAAATTCTGTTCTATCCAAGTATCTTACAAACAGGCCTACTACAATAGATATGTTGTAATTTGTTGTCAGACATTACTTTAAAGAAGTTCTATTCTATCGAAATATCTTACCACCAGGCCTCCTACCATGGATATGCAGCAAAATAGTGCAAGACATTTTTTGCGTATTACACAGATTCACATGTATGCAAAAATGTGACATCCATGAATGCAAAGGGCAGCGTACACGCCTTTTATATATATATATATATATATATATATATATATATATATATATATATATATATAATTCATTCAAAATTATAGAACAAATATGTTATTACATCACTACAAAAATAGCCATTTTGTTCCAACAATTCTGGTGTCTTATCAAGTGATTGTGTTGAATGCATAATAACATGTTTATGTTATAACTTGAATAAATATTTGCTCTGCTGTGTATTGAGCATCCTTTTAAAAATAGTATTTTGGGTTATTGGAATGTATGTGTGTGTTTGTGGGTGTGTGTCTGTATGCAAATGGAATCATATAGTTGTAAAACAGGGAAAGAAAAACATTGGCCTCTATTTATTAGCCTTTCTTCATTATTAATTTTGTAACGTTTAGAAAACTGATATTTATCTACTTTTCATGTTTTCAATAAATCTTCCCCAAATTCAAGGCAAAATTGGCTCTGAACTTAGAGGATTACGAAATTTAAATTTTGTTGAAATCATTTGTAGATTTTGCCTAAGAAATCCTATCGAAATCATTAGCGTTAACCAACATATTGCATGTGTAGGAAAGAATTTTATTATTCGATTTTAAATATAGTTCAACTGAGATAGTTATATATTGTTGTGGTAGGATCCACCTAATTTGCATAGTGGAGTACCGACCATATAAATATAGTTGGTACCGGGAAGAGAGGGAGGAATCAAGAGATTCAACCAGATACTCTGCCCGACTGCGACTCAGTCAACACATTCTCCAGGAACGGTCTTACCAGGAATATACAAAAAGACTATATGTAAATATTGTGTACACTTTCTTGTTTCAATACATTTTGTTCTAAGTACATTTTGTGTTGCATTATTATTTCATACATTAGTCAAGTTTCAACATATATAATATGACGATTAATCATTTTACTGATTAACTTTTCAAAAAATATATCTATTTCTCTCCTCTCTCTCTCTCTCTCTCTCTCTTTATATATATATATATATATATATATATATATATATATATATATATAGTCTTAAGGTGTGCTACATTTATGGGATAATGTGCTCAATACCAGAAATAGAGCCTGTGTAAATATAAAAGTGAACATTGAATTCAACATTAGAGGCGACAGGGTGTTTCATGCTAGATGCAAACTTCAGGCCACTCGTGGCCTGACGATTGCGTCTAGTTTGAATCAGCCTGTCGCTTCTGTTGACTTCAATGTTCACTTATATATATATAATCGATTTCACCAAATGCAAGTCAGTAGAGTCACTAAAACACAAGGTGACTGGGTGTGGAATAATTCGAAAGAAAATCTTTATACATGAGCGGGAACTAAAAGAGTAATCAGTAGAAAATTTGATTGCGATTAACATCGCATTTAAATTTTTGAAGATTAAAATTGGCTGGAAAGTATGGAGCTGGAAGGGAGATCGATCATCAAGAAGTGCGAGAAAAACAGTTACTAGAGATTTTACGGCTACATTTAGCCAGCTCAAATGTAAATTGTGGAAGTCTCGACACCAGCCTAATACTGCGTTTAAATTCATGAAGTCTAGGTAACATATCGAAGAGCTCATCCAAAAAATTACCATGGATGTATTTAGAGAGAAACACAGGTATGCAACATGGGAAAGAGAAAGAAGCCCAGTCGCCAAAATTAGGAGCGATAAGATTACTGATTATTCTTTGGGTTTTTCAATGAGAAATAGCAGGAGTATTGGACCATATGAGGCAGCAATATTCTAACATGAATAAATGGTAGACCTAGATACGTATGTTAGATTCCGGAGAGAAAAAGATTTCTCGCACGACAGAGTAAACCAAATATCCTAGCAGCTGACCTAAGGTTAACATCGGTCATGCTCAGTGAAGGCAGAGTAGAGACTCTATAAGAGTCATGGAGATAAATTCAGTATTGGAGGCGTTAAAATTAACAAACCATTTTTTGCCCTAGTGAACAACAGACATGAGGTCGTTTTTGACATGAGGAAAGACTGGAACGATTCAAATATTTGTCCGGAGACACTGTAACTTTTCACCATGTGGAGAAGTCCTCTGCGCCAAACCCTGTCGAAATCTTTCGAAATGACAAAATATACAAACCAAGCTTCACCGATTATATATTTATATATATATATACATACACACACACACACACACACACACACACACACATATATATATATATATATATATATATATATATATATATATATATATATATGTTACCCAACTTGAAAACTATGTGTCGAAAGAATCACTAAAAATTATTTGTGTTAAAAAGCTAGAAAGAGAACAGGTTAGATTCGTTTTGTTTCAGCTACAATATATCTTCTCAACTGAGCAAACATAAGAGGAAAAATTTATTCAGGGCTTCAGTAATGGCACACATATTCATAGTCTGGCTTCCATAATCAAAGTCCATTCAAGAACCATCAAGAAAACTGTCAATAAGTTTAAAAGAGGAAAACTGGATCAGGAGTTCACAACGGCAAAGGGAATCTTCTTTTCAACTTAGAGATAAGTACATTCTTATTGTTAAAAAAAGAGTCGAATAATTTATAAAAAAAAAACTGGAAGACTTCAAATAGATTACTGTAATCGTTTCTCATATGCAACGGTTCAAATTTGGACAATTTTGAGGTTACATCCAGTTTGCGCGCACGTGCGTTTGTGTGTACTAGCATACATGTGTATATTACACGCCAATATATATATATATATATATATATATATATATATATATATATATATATATATATATATATGCATATATACAAACATATATCTACCTAGATAGATAGATAGATAGATAGATAGATAGATAGATAGCCTCTTTCAAATGTAATTTTACAAACATTGGGGCGTTTTCTTCACAACAAAACACGATCAAAAGTACATATAAATATATATCTGAAAATCCTTCGTTTATGAGTTATTACGTTTAAAGTTTACGGTAGACTCTGTTAATTTTACAATGCAAGATACAATCACAAATTCCACCTACCCGGTTTTGGATCGTTTCGAAGGACATCATGACACGTTGGTGACTCGTTTCTGCATTATTAATCTCTACTAGATAAAGCAAATTATTTAGGTGTCCCCACTGATAAAAATCCAAAGGATTAAATCAGGGGAACGAGCAGGCCATGGCACCGGTCCTCCCTTACATATGCATCTTCAATGGTAGATGTCCGTCAGTACATCCTGAACAATTTGTCTGGAGCACCATCATGAATAAACTGTATGCTTCTTCGTATTAGCAGGGACACATTCTTTATCAGGCCTGGAAGTGTGTTCCCTGTAGACAGCTCATGTAAGACGTGCTGAGAGAACAGACAATCACCTATATTTCCAGCCCACTCATTAATCGTAAACAGATGCTGGTGTCTGGCCTGTAATTTGCTATGAGGTTTCCGGTCCAGACACAAGTGTTGATTGTATAAATTTATTATTCCATCTCATCCAAATGTTACTATGAGATGTATATATATATATATATATATATATATATATATATATATATATATATGCTCACGATATGAATATCGTGTCATTGTTAAACAGAACACTTCTCATTTAACTTACTAATATAAACGTTAAAAACAGACTACCTAAAAATGTACAAGATTCACAATTTTAACATCGTCTACATGCCAACACAGCATCATCTCCCGTAGACATTCATTAAACTTATTAACTCAAGATCGTAGGATTTGAGGACATGATTATATTAACATTAGTCCTTATTTAATTTAAATAAAAACAGACCACTTTAAGATTCCATGTAATAAATTATTTCACCACAGAAAATTAGTGACACCTTCTCTCATGACTTCCTTCTCTCTTTTTCATTTTATGTTTTTTTCCTCCTCTACCCCTTTTTATATCAATATAACTTCCGTTAAGTTAACCGTTTAATTGTGTCAATGTCTGGACCTCCTCAAGTAATTTTAAGTATGAAAGAATAGAAATATAAAATTACATCTAACTCACTCATGTCTTCTCTCTCTACGCTCACTTCCTCACTTCGTTAATTTACATATGCTTAATACGGCCCGTCAAAAATGTGTAAATTTCTTTTCATTTTTCGTTTCAACATTTGGAAGTAAAGTCTGATGATCCGCAGTCCTTTAAAAGGGTTGTGGTGAAATAATTTAATAAATGGAACCTTAAAGTGGTCTGTTTTTATTTGAATTATTTTCTCTGAATTTACATTGAGCTCTCTGGATTTTATCCTCCTTGGGTTTACCGATACAGGTTACCTAGTTTTTAATAAACTATATATATATATATATATATATATATATATATATATATATATATATATATATATATATCTGTGTGCCTGGCAAAATATAGTTTCAATATATATTATAATTATGGTTTAAATTACGTTCAAGTCTACCCTAAGCGGCGACAGTTGTTGATGCTAAAACGCAATCTTCAGGTTTTCTGGTTGTTGAATTCAAAGATCACTCGTACATGACAGCTTAAAATTTGTATACATAAAACAAGGTTAGAAAAGATGTGTATATGATATCTTCATATATATTAAATGAAGAATGCTTTCTCGCTCACAAATTAGCATTCATTATCTTCATATTATCAACTAGAATTTTTAAGCAAATAAATATACTTACACTTGAGGTAACTCTTTCATTAGGTAGAATGTTTTGAATTTTATTTAATAAATATTATTTTTTTTTATTTTCAGCCAAGTCTTTGGGATGCCAATTCTTCGAACCTCATAAGATTTATTAAATTTATTTTGCTTTGCATGAGTCAATAACTTTAAATAAGGATAGCTTTGATTTTATTCTTTGAACTCAGGTGAGCGTGTACATGCTATCAAATTTGTCATCGAGTTACTGAGTGCAAATACACTATTACATGCTTTCATCTTGCTTCCTGCGAGGTCGTTCCTGTTGTTTTACGGACGGCTTTTATTATGTAATTGAATTATTTTTTTTCAAGAAATTAAAATTGAGTTATCGAAAAACGTTTATATTGGAAAAAATTGATTGATTGAAATAACGTTCATATATATATATATATATATATATATATATATATATATATATATGTGTGTGTGTGTGTGTGTGTGTGTGTGTGTGTGTGTGTGTGTGTGTGTGAAATCATTCTCAGTTCACAAGATCTATGTACTAATCAATTTACCTCCGTATATTTTACGCTTTGTTTATTTCTTATTGGAGCTATTGTCGCATTTCAATTTTCATGCGCAGAAATGAATACTGACTCAGATAAAGGGAAGAGATATGGCGAAATAATAATTTTAACATATAGGTTTGTTTATATAAAAAAAAAACTTGATACATTTATAATTAAACATCTGTTTTGTTATTTTCGTTTCGGCCGTTGTATGCTCCGGCCTTCTTCATGAGTTTGGAATTTCGAACAGAACCATTCATTTCGTACACCGGGGTAGATTATACCTATTTTTGAAACGCTTTAGTGGGAAATCTTACCCCACCCTCAGTATTCGCCAGACGTTGCCCCGTCTGGTTACCACTTGTTCCGAACGATGGCACGTGGCCTGGCTGAGCAGTAATTCCATTCTTATGAAGATGTCAAAAAATGTGTCGACACGGGATTACCCTAAAAACACGTGTCTATTTTCCGAGTTGCCAGAAAGATGGAAAAAAGTAGTGGCCAGCGAAGTACAATGGCGTTCAGTGATACGTTTTGTACTAATCTTTGTTAATAAATTATTACTTTTCATGAAAAATCAGCGAGAACTAATTCAAAGTCCTAATAACATTCTTCATAGTATTATTATGTTTGAACATTCCAAGTCGAGTTAAACGGAAAATTTATAAGAATCAAGTATTTTTTCGGGGTTTAATAATTTGCTGTTTAGAGATATTATATATGAATTTTTTAAATTAGCAAATTTTCTAATAAAATTATCAATATTTTCTAAGAAAATATTTGCAGTTCTTCTCATATATATATATATATATATATATATATATATATATATATATATACTTGTATTAACTGTAAAATATCTAAACGGCAATAATAGAAAACGTCAATTCTGCAAATTAAGAAAGTAATCTGATTTCATGAGTTAATTATTTGCTATCAGAGAATTTCTTTAAATTATAAACACTTTCTACCATCAAATGTTTATCTAGAACTTATTGATAAAGGATATACGTCTATACATAAATATTCTACAAAGTTGCTAACGACAATCTTCTCTCATACGACTAGCTATTTGTTCACTTATACAAGTTTGGTTAAAGACTCATGTAAGCTCTTTGATACAGAGTTTATATATGATTTCAAATAACTGAGTATTTTCGGTTTTCTTAATTCATTATCAAAGAGATTCATGCTATGTTGGTTTTATGCTGAATCAAATACAACAAGGCTTATGATCATATCACATTGATACACTAGTTACCGTACGATCACCGAAGTTAAACGATATTGAACCTGGTCAGTAGATAGATGGATGACGGCTTTGGAATGACATTTGCTGGTTGTGTAAAGGTTTGGACTTGTTAATCGGAGAGACGCTTTCCAATTTCGTTAGATTCATTATATTCTTTCACAGGCATATGCCCCCAGGGAAATATATATTCACCTATTATCCAATCAAACTATGGGTTAATTAGTATGACATGTATCACTATATAATTATTATCTAAAAGAAGATTCAAACAATCTAAAGATATTTTCTGGAGTTTAATAACCAGCAAATGGTTGCTCAGACGTAACAAAGAATCAATCAATAAATCAGATATAGCGTCTTAGAATCTACTGTCAGTTACTTTTAAAATATCGCAACTTTGTATAGTTAATTGAGAGTTCTTAACATTGTCATTGTTCAAATATTTAGAATTTAATTCTTGTTTAAAAACTAATATTTAAGATATATTTAATTTCATTTGTAGCACAACAGCTTTATATTTATACATTTTCATGTGGGATTGTCGATTAAAGAAAGAAAAAATAGTTGTATTTTTAAGCATTTCTCCCCAAGCAAGGCGGAAGGAACACTAACACCCAAGGGGTTACAGATAATGAGATCAAGAGTAAAAACTAAAGTGTAAAGAGGGGCGTTTAAGGAAAGGATATCGAGAAGGACGGTGATCCGAATCACGGTATCAGAAGATGTCGATTTACATTATATTCGAATAGTTGATGGTTATAGCTACAGGGAAGTGAATAGGAGGGAGGGAGTTCCACTGGCGGGAAGTGCGAGAGAAGAAGCTGATAGAGTAAAAGAGGCGCTTATATTTAACAGATTCGACAGTGAAAGGGTGGGACCGAAATGCCAACCATGTCGCACGCTTTAATTCACGCAGATGCGACACCAATGAATGTAGCTCGTCAGCGCAATTTCCATGAAAATATTGGTAAAAAATACACAGGGAAGCCACATCACGTCTGCGATAAAGTGACTGTAGACGAGATGCCTGATCAGGACCTATCACATTGCATATCCGCCTCTGTATTTTCTCATGGTTCTCTAAATAAACGGCGGAGACAACAGACTATATATGGCGAAAGTATTCAATGCAAGAAAGAATAGTAGATTTGTTGATTTGAAGGGTGAACTCAGGCGAAAAAAAAAATACTTCTGGCATGACACAGGGAACCAACTTACCTTGCGGTAGAAGAAGCGGTGTAGCTAGGTCAGTGGAAAATGTGAGACCAAGAAAGTGCAGACAGACGCTCTCGTGGAGTTGGGCATTAACCATGCTGATAGGAGGCAGGGAGGGTTCCCTATGGTGGATAAATGTAAATATTTTTCTAGAAATATATATCAAGTTTTCGAGAAAGATATATCAATTTTTCTAGAAATTTATATCAATGTCTCGAAAAAAATGTATCATTTTTTTCTAGAAAGTAATTATTTCAAATAAAAGTTTAGCAAAAAACCGCCATCTATACTGGAAAATTTACCAACAGCTATTGGACTTGAGTAAGCTATTTTCCTAAAAACAATATTTTAAGAGGAAGATTTTATAAATTTCAAACAAGTGTAGAATAAGCTGCTTTATCTGTGAATGCAGAATTTATCATTATAATGAAATGGCTTCTATTAACAGTACGGAATATATAACCTAATTTTATCCATATATTAAGGGATACAGAAGAGAAACGCTTTGAATGGCTTTAGACCTATTTCAGCCAAATTTCTCTGGGATTTCGTTCCGTTGAATTATGAAAATACTTTTGTCGATGGAAATGCACTGATGTGAAAAATATTGCATCGGATACGCATCATGAGAATGTTTCTCGTCACTGAGCTGAGGCGAGATGGAATGTAATTCTTTTACCGATAACTATGATATATATATATATATATATATATATATATATATATATATATATATATATATATATATAGAGAGAGAGAGAGAGAGAGAGAGAGAGAAAAGAAAGAGAGAAACAGACAGATAGAAGTGGAAAGCCTGAGAGATTAAGAGTCTGTATATTCATTATGCCAAAAAATACGCGTATAGATTGTAAATATTGGCCCGACAAACTTGTAAAATATCTTAAATTTGATCATTAAGTCATAAATTGGAGAATGGCTAACGCCGGCGAATTTTCCATACAATCTCTTTGTAACATCATTACTATATTTTCAGATATATATATATGTGTGTGTGTATATATATATATATATATATATATGAATGTATGTATAAAACCTACAGAAAATAGAAGAAATGACTGTCGAAATCCATTTCATCATATATGTGTGTGTACATATATATATATATATATATATATATATATATATATATATATATATATATATATATATATATATATGTGTGTGTGTGTGTGTGTGTGTATATATATATATATATATATATATGTGTGTGTGTGTGTGTGTAAGTGTGTATATATATATGTGTAAATATATGTGTGTGTGTTTGTGTGTTTATGTGTGTGTGTGTGTGTATGATATCCAGTACAGATTCTGGTTCCTTCCTAAACTTTTATTTAAAATAATTTATTTCTAGAAAAATGATATATTTTCTCGAAACATTGATATAACTTTCTCGCAAAATTGATGTCATATAATAATGTGTCATCTATATTACATCAATAAGATGTACGCGTTTGTGAGCTTGTTTTTATATTTGTCTCATTTTTTTCTCTCTTTATACGTTTTCGTTAACAGATCTACGATTTGGAGATGTCGCAATCAAGCAAGAACAGAAGCTTATGTCTTGAAAGTGTTTTTACAGCGTGTGGTAAATGTGATACTGAAATCTGAACTGGCTTTATCATAGCAAATGTTGCCTTTCTAAAATGAAACAAAACAAAACGTTATATCAGTCCTCCTATGCGACAGCGCATGATAGAATATTTAATCTCTGATGGCGAGAAGAGTGAAGACAGCAGAAATTGGGTTCTACAGAAAGAGGCTGAGAACACCATGGTCGGTTACTCTAAGCAACTAGGAAGGTTTCATGGAAATAGAAAAGACACTTGTATTCAGACTAAGAAAAAGACAGTGGCAATTTCTTAAAGTGACCGGTGATCATAATGTCGTAATGGGACTTGAGATATAAAAACAGCCTGTATTTAAAAGTTAATCAATTCAGAATCACTGAACAAATCATTATCACTTAGGATCTAATTATGTTAGAAATTTGATCTATAATTTAAAAGACCTGTTAATCTGAAAATAATCACTAAGGTGAACCGTTTCCTTTATATGCACAATCTAATATAATATAATACAACATGGCCTCAACTATTCTCATAGATTTGAAAAAGAATACCGTCCTGCTTAAGAATATAAACTACATCAAACAGCTAGCCTCTTATCAGGAGGTTTTGATGAGAGTGGAACCATCCTCTTAATTAACGGCTTTCCCATGTCACCCCTAATTCGAGTGGTAGCACCTGTTAGGCTCCCAACTATTCGTAAACAGTTGACGGCAAACTGGTGTCAAAACAATATGAAAATGTAAAATTAGGTTTTAATACCAGCAATACATTTTTAAATGCTTATTACCAGGAATGAATTTTTGAAGGAAAAATTCATTACCAACACTAAAATTCCTGTCGTCATTAAATAACCCACTTAGGTTGATATGCCGTAAAACAAACCAAACCAGCAATAAAAATCATGTCGGCATTAAATAACCCACTTAGGAAGATATGCCGTAAAACAAACCAAACCAAACCAGCAATAAAAATCTTGTCGACATTAAATAACCCACTTAGGTTGATATGTCGTAAAACAAACCAAACCAAACCAGCAATAAAAATCTTGTCGGCATTAAATAACCCACTTAGGTTGATATGCCGTAAAATAAACTAAACCAAACAAAACTGAAAAAAAAAAAACAACAAAAAGAGGTAATTAGCGACAAACGCGAACGAATTATTGTATTGATATCAAACCAGATATATGGCCAGATGAACAATTTCAGGAAGGAATTTCTTATTCTTGTTCTTTTTTTATGTGTCGTGTCTCTTCAGGACGTAGAGGGTTATGGCTTTCCACTTCCCGATATCCCTTGAAGCTCTCATTACTACTTCCCCCAGGCTCTGTTCTGTCATGTATTTGCTTACGCCCGCTAGGTGTGTCACACGTTGCTTTCCCTTGTCTCATCTTTCTCTCTATCCACCCTGTGTGCATCAGATTCTTCAAGCCCACATTTCACATTACGTGAACCAGAAATTTCAGATGTCTCTTCCCGATGTTAAGTCTAAGATTCCTCCTTGTTTGCATCCTCTCCAAAACCTAATCGTTAGTCACAGGTTTGGCTAATGATATCCTTAGCATCGTTCTGTAGAACTATACCAACGTTGCTTTGAGTTTCTTCTTGATCTTTGAAGAGACCGTCAAAAATTCGCTGCCGTTAAGAAGAACGGATGTCTCTTAGCAGCTCAGTAGACTTCTCTTTATCAAAGAACCCTCCTGTTTTTTAATACTCTGAGTAGCTTTTGGAATCCGTATTTGGTGATCCCAATACGTCTTTGGGTCAGAGCATCGCATTTGCCGACCTTTGTCAAAACACTTCCAAAATATTTAAATTTCCGCACTGCTTGATTTTAGTCAATTTCCAACCACTGTAAAGTAATTTCCAGGTACCTTTTCTATAAATACTTTCATGGTAATTGTTCTGATGAACTTTCATCTACAGTTCTTAGTCATTATGAATTTAAACGAAGTACTAGATTGACAACAAAGTTTCATCATTTTACATTTCTATCGTAACATTTTCTTTTCTTTCAATTTCAACAGTGGAACTCTCGTCCAGCGACGCAGCCAGCATTGATCCTAAAAATTGCAAATATTTTGTCAATCTTTATCTGCTGTTATCTGCTATCTTCTCTTCTTTTATTGTTATCGCTCCTTAATAATGATTTTCATTTCCTTATTCTTTCACATCCAGTAACCCTTTATGCCTTAGTGGCTGTAATGCCTTGCTTTGGGTGAAAAGATTAAAAGAAATGGCCCGATGAATTAAACCAGACAGCTGATCTCGAAAATGAATAACAGGGTATTGTTAACTGGGGCAAGAAATGGTTTTCAAATTTTAACACTTTTAAAACGAAACTCATAACTTATACTCATCATAGAAACTTTTTTTAGCTACCATCACCCTGGCTGAGGCTTTTCTCGGAAGAATCAACTCTTTGTACCTTTTTTGGTAATACGCTTTTACTGATTTTAACTGAAATGATTATATTGAATCAATTGCTAATTCTACAAAGCCTGATCACTCTCTAGTTCCACGGAATTCTACTCATCAAAATCCGTCTTGCATTAGCGTCTTCTCATTTTCTTTCACTCACACATATCCATAGTGAATTTGAGGTAGTATGAGGTGGAAACGATTAAAAAAAATGTATTTAGGAGTATTAGAATGTCAAAAAGAAGAAAATAAATAGGTTATGCCATCTCTTTAGAATGAAACTACTTTATGCCTATATTTTCTCACTCTTATAGTTATCAGACTTACATCTTTTAAATAAAAATAATGGATGCGTGGTTATTGTTCATGTAGTAATTGCAAAACATTTGTTTGTGAAACAGGGACAAAGCCGAAAATTTTAAAATTTTATCATTTAGATACACGAGCAAACTTCAAAGGAATTGATTACGTTATTGAAATGTCTAAATATTTTGAAAAAAAACATTTACAACTGCATGCATGTTCGCATTCGCAATTTAGAAAATTATTGTTGAAAATACATCAATACTTATTCATGAAAATTATAAATATAAACTAAAAAAAATCTTGAACCTATGAATGTTAAACAATTGAAACCAACGCTTAATAAGATCAATTATGAATACTACACAAACATTTTAAAATGGTTACATTAGATAGTTTTAAAATATCTAAGTTTTAACAAATAATTTTAATTACTTTTTCTTTTTTTTTAAAAATTTAGACATTTCAATAACTTAGGTGTCTCTCTTTATATTTCCACGTGTATCTACATGATAAAATTGAAAAACTGAACAGTACATAAACTTCATATGCAAAAGTTTAATTTTGGGATGAACACAAGGAAAATGATGAAAACAATAATTTTTGGCTTAGAATAAATTAGACACATGATGAGATTGTGTTAATGTCAAAAGTACAACGGAATAAAATGAATATGAATCAACGTCGCAATTTTCATCCTTCCTTTAATAAAGATACTAAGAATCTTGTCTGTAATTCCGAGAGGATCCTGTTAAAAATAAGTAGACAAAATTGTCTAAATTATTTAATGTACCATTGACCAATTTATATAAATACTTGAGCCAAAACACAACATACATGGACCCATGAAACAGACTGCTGGGTACAAACGACCTCAATGTACAATTTTATACTCACACACAGATATATATATATATATATATATATATATATATATATATATATATATATATATATATATATATATATATATATATATATATTCGAGCAGAAGGCACCATTTTATTTTAAACGTTTGATCCGGCATGTTTTATAGCTCGTTTACGAAGATATTCACAAAATACGTAGTAGCATGATAAACATAGAAATATACTCCCAACTTTCCCCAATTGAAATAAATAATTTTTTTCCATTGCTGCAAAACCAAAGACTTAATTCCAATCGGAAGAAATAAAGCTCTCACATTTTAGATTAGCAAACTGTAGAGAATCCAAACTACATTGTTGTTCAATATGAAGAAATCTAACTGAAATGATATTAATTATATTTTCCGAAACTGGAGATGTGATCTGATTATTCTCAAGTAGTTTTGAAAAAAACTGAATTAGAAATATTTTGCGAACATTCGCACGCACATAAAATTATTAATCTTAAAATGTTTATTTTAGTAATAGATAATTTCCTGGCAAGCAAAGCACATTTTAAGGAACGTGTTTCACTTTATAAAATGTAGGTCAGAATAAATGCAAAAGACGATCGCAGGAATACTAAATACTCTACATGTTCCTATTTCATTAATAATATAAGAGTAATTAAATAAGGTAAATCATATATTCATGACTTAGCTAATTAATTACACATGTTATTTACTTAGAAAAGTATATATATATATATATATATATATATATATATATATATATATATATATATATATATATATATATATATATATATATATATATATATATATATATATATATATATATATATATATATATATATATATATATATATATATATATATATATATATATATATATATATATATATATATATATATATATATATATATATATATATATATATATATATATATATATATATATATATATATATATATATATGTTTTAGTTATATTGAATATAGGTTCAAATCTTAAATTTTATTTGCAAATCTCGAAGATATAGTATTTCTTTACTTTCATTTTTGGTTTTTACAGCCCAGATATGATTTGAGAGTATATGTCCAGTCGTTCATATGAAAGGAGCTCAGTTAAATTAAGGTAAAATATATTTGCGCAGAAATAAGTTTATTCGTGGAGGATTTAGCCTTAGTTATTCATGTTAATCTCATCAAATTTGTGATTATATATTATATTCATCTTCTTTTTCTCAAACTCTCTGTAATAAGTAATTTAATTATTAGAAGCAGTATAAAACAAATCACCATTCACTTCTCTACATAAAAAAAACCTTTCTAAGAACACTGGCTTACCCAAGCAGCACAGCTTTCTGCAGTAGCTCAGTGCGGACACAAGACGGATTAAACAGTTATTTTTCTTTACGCCATAAACAAAATGAAGAACTTTTTTGTTTTAACTTCCATGGGTGGGTTGTCTAATTTTTCAGAGTTGGATTGCATTCCGCCTTTTACTTTTCTTTCTTAGTCCTGGGTATGGCGATAAACTAAACAGCCAGCAAGGCCTGTGAACGAGAGATTGGTAGTTTTGAGGAGCGTGCAACCAATTTTAATTGCTGTTATTCTCACTTTCGTTCTGCCCTGGGGTGCTAGCATCTGTTAGTCTCAGCTTTAGACAAATAGTTGACCCTCAATTGGAAACAAAACACTATGAACGCTTAAAATTACGTAATTTTAGCAAAAATTCCAACACTACATGTTTATATTAAAAAAAATGATCAACATTACATATTTATAACAAAATGACCAACTACACACATCTATAGTATTATAGTGAAATGACATGCAATTCATTTTTAGTTGAATTACCAAAAATAAATTTTATAGCAAAATACCAATAATAGATTTAATCTGTAGTTTATGTGAAGGCATACATTTGCGCTCAAAATATATTTAGTTCAAGCCATGAAATTGTCAAAGAAATTTAGCTTTTAGCATTAAATAACCCATAGTGTTGTGATCTGCCTTTAAACAAAATCAACCAAGCAACCTTTTTTCTCAACTATCCTTACTTCCACTTGTACAGTTATATCAATGATTCAAAGGTATTTTTCTAATTTATTATTATTATCACTAGTAGTATTGTCGGAAGTATAATTAGAAATGTTTGTTTTATCTTTATAGTCAACATGTTTTTGATTTACATTGTAATTATATGAAAGGTTGTTATACATATATTCCAATTTCTGTATTTGATTATATTATAGATAAGTGATTTCTTCTTAGTTAATTCATTCTCGTGATGGCACTGCTCTAACATATAAAGAGGTTATAAAAATACCATTGCTTGAGGCGTGGTTTGAACCTACAAATATTTTTCTGCATACATTTAATCAACCAGTCTACCTATAGCGAACTTTGAATCTTAGACAAATAAAAGTAATGTCTGTACTCGTTTCATAATAGACAATTTGATAAATATTAAATACAAATTTCCCACATCTTAACCAGAAAGGAAAAATAATATAAAGAGATTAATGTATTTAATTATTTTTATTTTTATTTGCTAGCTATTTATATTACGGATTGCATTCCCGGAGGAAAAAAAAAATCCAGATACATCCTTCTAAATTCAGCCATCCTCAGTCATTGTCAACTTCACTTATGGCAGTTAGCAATAAACGATTTCCTCTTAATTAAATGCGAATTTTCCAAAGTTATTACTTTTTCTACCATTACGAAGATCTCCATGAAAAAAATTATTCCGCATTCTATTTGTGGTTCAGTGTAAATTATTGTATTAATCCGAGCGAAAACATGCAGTGCGTGTAATCGTTTTGAAGGCAGCTCAAAAGAGTTAGAAAAGCATAAAATCATTAAGAATAATTTGATTTAGTAAGTGGAACTGATTTTGCATCAAATGACGTTACAAATCATATATTTTGCGCATCGAAATTGCCAATAGAATTTTCCAAAACATGACTTCACTCAGACAAAAGCCACACAGTTTTTAATATGATTTTTTATTTTTTACGATTTGCAATTGACGTTTTTATATATATATATATATATATATATATATATATATATATATATATATATATATATATAATATAGAGTATATGAAAACATGCTAAATTTGATACTTTACGGGATATATAGTCATATCTGAATTATTGAAATTGGGATATTTGAGGATGTCCATATGAGCTAAAATGGATTTTTCTTCATTTGAGCGAATAAAGCCGTTCCATTGAAATCGCCTTATATCAAGTGATAGCATGTATTCCTGTTTAATTAGAGGGTCATGCATTATGTTAACAGTGTTTTAATTGACTCTACACATTTATATGTAATTATGAGGATAATACAGATGTTGGTCTCAAAGGTAAATGGATAAATGTAATCATGTAACATCGTTTTAATTTTTTTTCAACTATAACATGTTTGTTTGAAATCCTCAACTAGTATACTCTGTCCCGTAAGAAGGTGGCTCTCCACAACTTTCTATCCTTTTAAACTGACAGCCATTTTTTACTATCACTTACGTTTTTTTTTCTAGTAACTATTTACACGAAAGACTCTGTTAGGTTACTCACTGTTTCCATCTCTCTACCTTACCTTTCATATGTCCTTATAAAGATAGTTTCTCCAGGATTCTTTCCTCGTTATGCGTACTATAAATCTAAACATTTCTTTCTGATTTTAAGCACATGTATCCGTTTATTTTTCCATTTAACTTAAAACCTCGTCCATTTCATGCACCGTATTTAGTATCCTCAGTATCCTTCTGTAGAACGACACCTCTAATGCATCAAGTCTCCTCTAAATCCATGAGAAAGTTTCCCAGCATTAAATGCAATGAAGGCCAAATGATAGTACACAGTTGTTAAGCTCAATTGTCCTTGTTTCTTAAAAAAAGTTTTCTTTTTCCTTATACGTTGTGTACCATTTGAAATATTTTGCTATTTTAATCCACCACCAGATTTCGAAATACTGATTTCAAATATGAGAATGTTTAGAGAAGGAAGGTGCAGTCTATATTCTTTTGATCGAAACCTAAATTGGTAAGACTATGAAAAAGATATATGGTTTAATTCTTTCAAAGGAGACATTTTAAAATCAGCATTCAACATACTGGTATTTACCTGCAAAAATTGAGACCTGTAGCAGTGTGGAATATTCATCTATCAACAATATACTATAAACAGAGAAAAAATATATCTTTTAGCTAAAGAAACTGAATAATAAAAAAAAAATATTACGTCAATAAAAGTAGACAAACTCTATTTGATAAACCCCTGAGTCTCTGTGCCTTCAGGATTTTCTAAATTGTTTTTTTATCTACAAGTTCTAATTTGATTTATATACATTTAGTTAAAATGACTTTTCATTTAAATCTTCAAATTCATTTTTAATTATTTCTTTGAAGTGTCTAAATTGTTTAATTCAATATTCACTTGAGGAAGTAAAATAAACTTACAATCCGAAATATGTTTAGGTTTAAACGTGTGATGATCTGCAAAATTGATAGACTGAATCATTGTTTTATACGGTTTCTCAACCTATCTTGTTTTATTTAAAGCCAGAAAATATATTTCAAGAATTTTTTTTTTTGGTGGGGACGGGTGGAGATAATAATTGGTAAGTGATACAAGACTTATTAATTATCCTATAGCTAGGTTTTCAAGGGGTAGATTCAAACGGTGTTTGTCCGTAAGTGCATTTAATGAACCTAATGGAAATTGGAACTCGACTCTCCGATTAACGATTCTCAGCCATTATCCCTTACTCAGCCAGCACATCCAATCAACTGGGATTCCCAAGTGGTCGCTCAGCTAGGTATTAACCAGGATCGAAGACCCGCTGTTTCAACGCGTCAGTAAGTATACATTATTGAGTAGAACTGGGCTTTCAAATTACACCGTATTCAGTACTTGTAGTACTTCCTAAAAAAACAGGGATAAAAGATATATTTTTGTGGATTATTTAAAGCAAGAAAATGTTTTACATTGCCATACTGTTTTGATATAGTTATTAACTTACAACTGTAAAATGATGAAGTGTATTCATACTTTTGCCAAGGGTATTTTCGCGTGACTATAACGAAATCGACTGGAACTGAAATGTCTTTCAGATTTCAAATTCCGAGACTTTATCCATTATACCACCCACGCATCCAAAATTACAGCACATTATATTCCCAAGCGCTTACTCATTAAGTAATTGACGTTGCTTAACTTCAGTGATCGTAAGATACCGGTGATTTTAATGTGAGATGGCTGTAAACCCGATAAGCCGTAAAAACATATCAGTCTTTCGGTTCCTATTGCTCGTAATGGCATTCTAAATTCCATTTTTTTCAATGCATGAATCATGATAATAATTATAATGATGAGTTGAATAATAGGTAAAATAATAAGCAAATGAAGAAGAAATAAATGATTACAAGCTGTTATTTCCTGTGTATTCTTTCAACGATTAATATAAGATCTTATTAACTTTGAAATATGAACAAATGGAATATTAAACAAAAAAACCTCCTTTAAAATATGAGGAAATATAAGCTGTTAGAACTGTTTAGAACTGTATGTATAGTGTTGTCTGATAATTAGTATGAGACGAATTTCAGGTTTGTTTGTCTGTTTAGCTTTACGGTATATCAACCTCAATGGGCCATTTATTTATTACTGTTAATATTTTACAAAAATATATTGCTGGTAATATTTTTTTCATTCAAAATGTATTGCTGGTAATATTTATTTTTGTCAAAGATGTATTGCAGGTAATAATATATTACCGGTAATAATATATTGCCGGTAATAAATTTTTCCTTCAAAAATACATTGATGGTAATAATATTTTACAAAAATATATTCCTGTTACTAAAACCTGTTTTAAAACTTTCATAGTGTTTCGACTCCAATTTGGGGTTTACTATTTGCCCATAGGTAGGAATCTAATATTTGCTACCACCGCGGATCAGGGTTGACCTGGGAACACCAGCAATTAAGAGGTGGTTCCACGCTCCTCAAAATCTTCTGATCAGAGGTTTTGCTGTCGGATGTAGTGTGTCGTCTACCCAGAAAGCGGAAGTAGTTTATCGACATACCCAGGACGGCAGTATTTACGTGGAAAAACAACTAAAATTTTGAAAAAAATCTATTGAATACCTATTAATTATCGGATTTCAATTAAGCTTTCTCTACTCATGAATTTATGAATGAACTTGTTAGTGGAATGTTTATTTTATAAGAAAGATTAATGTAAATAACCTTTAGGTCAATCAACCACCTTTATTGAATTTCACGTGTTCTCAACGAAATATCTTTTTTCCCTGAAAAATACGGAAATGTCCTTGAAAATAGAAAGTAAGACAAGCGTGAAAATATTTTTAAATGTGTGGAAATTCATTATACTGATTTGACATATATGAAACTTTATTTAATCTGAACTTGCTTTAATAATCGAAAAAATATGTTTATCAAAATAAAACGAATTGGGAATTTTAAACAGAAAATTGTAACATTTATTGCAAACAGATATTCCATAAAAAGAATGGAAGATCTTTTTGAGAACTATAAAATTATTCCTTTTGTAACCGATGCTACATAAAATTGGGATACATTTCGTAGCGTTTTAAATGAATTACGAAGACAATATATAGATATGTTGTTTAATGTATATACTTATGTAAAAAAATATGAAATTTACCAGACATTCACCGTGTTTGAGAAAGCTTCACGTTTCATTCCTCACAGATTTTCACACCTTTGTGTGACAGACTAGTATAGGAATCGTTATATATAGGCTACATTAATAGTATACAAATTTCTTAAGAGAAACATTTTCATCAAGAAGCCTATGTAGTCAACATGATCAATTATTGTGTAAAGGTAATGTTATGCAAGTTTCATTTACAGATCATTATTAGTAATTTCAATACTCACAAGGTGGTCTATCTGTATAAGTTTGTGTCAAATTAGGTTAAACTTAGTAAACTAAAACAGTCGACATTATGGAGCCAAATCTAACTCAAATAAATTTAGGCGCATTGGCGTGAAGTAATCGTTACAGATGAGTAGTGCTTTTGATATTTACTAGTTGCTCCATATATGAGAATTTCTTCCAAATTTAATCTTAGTAATTATTTAATAATAGTCTTCCACCAGCAAAACTTTCAATAAAAAGCTTAATGCTATATATTTATTCAGCTGACAAGAAATTATTTCAACTGCTCTTAGACAAAGTATTTATTCATAAAGTTAATAATATTAACCTAGGTACCTCCACGTGATCGCTAAAAAATGAGCATAGCATGATGAAAAAGACGCCAAACTTTACGAAAACAATATTTTTTCGTCTAAATGTTCATGCTATTATTAAGAGTAAAGATCAGAGTATTTTGGGGGTATTTTTTTACATTTTGTAATCGTTCCTATCACGTCTGAAATTTTCATTTAAAATCTTGTTCATTTTTTTTGAGTCAGCAAAATTGACCATTTTTTTCAATTTTATAAAAGAACTGAAAATCTGCCTTTGAAATTCTTTTAAATATCAATTATTTTCTCAAAACTTATTTTAAGAATATCAGAAATTATAATGTTTATTTAAAATATTTTGAACCAAACTTAACTTCGCTTCTGCGCCGAAAAGATGTAATTTGAAAATAAAACAACAGGTCATAAACATTCACGTCAATTGACAGGTGATGAATGACATATTGACGGATTCCGTGAAGCTAATTTGTTCTACGGAAGGAGAAAAGTGAAATAATTTACATTTAAGTGAACAAATTATATACCTCGCAATTTTTAAGGAAAACTTTCAGAGCTCTATATTTTTTTTTACTTAGCTTTCATCTTTACGTTTACGATGCTTTATGGAAAATATATTATAAAGAAATTAAAATAAGACTGTTAAGAGTGTGATTATATTTCATATTTCATAAGAGCGGTATCTCATTAATTTATAGGTACCTTTCTTATGAAGTTCTATCAGAAGTGTACATAAAATAATATAATTTTATGAACTTTTATTAAATGTTACTGTGTCATTTGTATTTCCATTCATTTATTATTAATTTTGATATTTCATTTATGGAAAAATGACATAACTGAGGTTAATATAAAAATAAGATCATATAAATTTCATAAGATGATACTGATACTTGTAGGTACCCATCTCAGTTGAAATTGAAAAATCAAATTAACTTCTCCATACGTGTTTCGCAAAAGTAAAGGCCTTAACTGCGAAGAACAATGCTTAACTCAAATAACGCAACTTAATTGTACTCTGTTTGGTCTTCCGTACTTTATAATTACAGCCCGATTTTAAACACAAAATTACCTTTCTTAATTATTACGGATCTTCTGATTAGACAAAATGATACAATTTAAAATGCGATAAAAAAGATCTCTCTCATAAGGAGACTTAGGATACCCGATGCGGCTTTTAACTAATTTTATAATATTTTAAGAACGTAAATGTAAAGATCTATTATAATTAAAAAAATAACAAATAATTGTATTAAAAATTCATTTTTCATCGAAAAAATTTTTGCTTCCAGAAAATATTGTACATGTTCATAAAAACAACTAAAAGCAAATAAAATCATTTGAAATTAAATAATATATTTGTTTTATTGAGTTTTGTATGTTACAATTAAGAGCTGATTTTAGGTGGTCCAATTAAAAACAAAACAAAACATGATTTGCATTCTTCAAAGCCTTGTGCTTTTAACTATTGTAATCAATAAACCCGATGCGATCGAATTTCTAGCGTTTTAATTTTTTTTGGGGGGGGGTTAATAAATATAAAAAAAATATTTCTGCCATGACTTTAGTAAAACAAAACATATTTATAATAATTTCGATCATCTGTGAATAGTTCCTGAAAGTTTCATTAACATCCGACCATTATTTTTTTTTTTTGCAAGGTTTTCGAAATTAATGTGCGTCATAACAAAAAAACGTGCTAAATATTGTCTATGTTATTTTACTAGTTCCGGTGATACAAAGAGAAACAAGTTTTTTTGTTTTTCTTTCATGAAAATTTAGAATGTTCTAAAAAGAAGGAAAAAATTTAAAAAATGCTTAAAAAACTTTGGTCTTTCCTCTTAATAATAACATAATATTTTAGGCAATAAAATTTTGTTTTCGGCAAGGTTGGCGTCTTTTTCATCAAGCTATGCTCTTTTTTAGCTATTTTATGAAGGTACCTATAACCGATTTCTTATGAAGAAACATACGGCAGTAATTAACAATCACTGGGTAAAACTGTAGGTTGATCTTATAAAATCTTTCTGTTTGAGTATAGAGAGCTCAGACGATTCTATTATTTTACGCATATGTAGAGGGGAACAGGTGAGTTCATTTTATATTTTAAGAGCGTTAGAGTGGAATTTGAACCCGGCTCGACAATTAGACTTTCCCGCGCTGTTACGCTAACCTCACATTCGTATTTAAGGTTTTAAAGGAAAATGGGATTTCTATCAACGTGTAAAGAGTTAAGAATGTACAGGATCTTGGAAATTAAACAAACGTAAGATAATTTCGTACGGTAGTTTAATACTTCATAAGGATCAGGACAATTATCATCTCAGTGTTTAAACAGTTACGTTTTTTTTATTATCATCATCATTAAAAGCATCGGAATTTTTATTACGAGTAAAGATGGATACCGAAAAGACAGGATATATTTTCAAATCTAGGAAATGTTCTAAAATGGTATAGATATAATGACGTTTTATATTTTAGGAAAATAAATTCTCTTTATTTCATTCGCGATAAATATACATAAAATAATGTTATTGTTATTGCTTTGTGCCAATCATATGCAACATATCATCATAAAAACAGACTGAATATATATGACCAATTATGTTCGATTTTCATTTCTCACATTTTACATTTGAATTATGTCCACGGACCATTAAAACGTATTCATCAATTTATGAATAGATATATATTAGACAGACGCCATTATCTCCAATTCAGATAATGAAGATATTCGCCTAGACAAATGCTTAATGAAATAAAGTATACACAAGAAATAATCATGCAATCATATTACAACGGCTTTATAATCTAGAAATATTGGCATTTACAGATTATCCAAATTTACCTGTAGTTCTTCTATGAGAACGTTTAATAACCCTAGTGCCAATTATGCTATAATTGGAATAAGTTTTGTTTTTTTTAATTTATAACACCAAACTCTATAATTAACTAATTATGGAAAATAAAACGACTATATTTTCTTAATCTATCCAATTCTGTAGGCATATACGTTTGCCTTGGTGGAAAATTGAAACAAAATCTCGACATATATCAGAATGTCTCTATCAGCACAAGGTTATCAGAAATATGTCGTGTAATATTAACTGTCTAGGCGTTTTGTGTACTATGCAGAAATACTAGAGATTACTTTAGCGAGGCATGTACGGTTATACATACAGGCGATGAGAAAAATAATAGATATATGATTACTACTAAATAAGATAAAAAGAAATGGGTTCAGAGTTAATGTCAAATTTATGAGAGAATTCTTCTTGTTAAGTTGAAACGAAGCAGTTTAATACACGAATTATCACTGTATGCAGATGGACATCACAAAGGACAGCGGTAATAACTGATAATATTTACAGCACAATGAAGAAAACTGAGACAATGCAAATGTCAGTAAATTGTCATCATCATTTTAATGTTAATGCAAACCAAAAGCAAACTTATGTATAAAATCAAAAATAATTAAATTATCTTTGAGATATAATGATAAAAATGCCCTTGGGTACTTTGATATTCAGGAAATATATTCAAGGCAAAGCAAGGGATAGAAAACAGAGAATAATGTACTTATTTGAACTTTTAAAACAGGTAAGAAAACAGGGAATAAAACGGATAGTAAAGAGACAAATATTACTTAAGATTAAAAACGAGAAGATGTTTTGAAGTTTCATGATCGCTATGTCATAAAAATCTCATGGTGCATAGAAGCAAGGAGAAATATGTTTTATCAAGTTAATGTTTGCTATACGCTGCGATCATAGATATTCTAATTTTCTTACTAGGAGTTTTACATTAATATTTGTATCTTTCTATTTGAAATCCGCTAAGAATTAGCCGCCGATACGGTTTTGTTAGAATAAAGGCAATGGAAAGAACCGGTCCAAATATGGATAAAATGAAGTTAATTTTTGTTCAGCATTTTCAACTACCAATGATTAACACTGTTGGCTAGTCAATTGTTATCATTCCACATAATTACAGCTATTATTAGATGAATATATATATATATATATATATATATATATATATATATATATATATATATATATATATATATATATTATTATTATTATTATTATTATTATTATTATTTCAGATCAATCGGACATTTGTCAATTATTGATATACAACACACGACTTAAAGTTTCTTCCTTTTAACTTCCTTTGAAATCTGATTTTTTCTTTAAAGGAGTGACATCGAAAATGACTGAAACAGTATACTATTCAAAATATACCCATAATGAAGAACTGCAATCTGACAGAAACGTCATCGCTAAGAGTTTGTGGCATTAAGGAAACAATTTTTGTAACCTGGACGAAATATGCTCAGCTAAATAACTTGATGATTCCTTGAAGCGTGATTAACACGAATAATATATATTTCAAAAGAAATTTACAAAATTGATATAAGTGGAATAAAAATTCCAGAATTGATAACGCTGTAAGATATTGGTTTAATGAACATGTGTGAAGCAAATTTTAATTAATGTTCTATGTAGTATCTGCGCGCGAAATTGTGTCTGCATATCAATAGGCTGAGACTCAAAATACACGCATGTACATTTATACATGAGAGCACATGTGTATATCTCTCTCTCTCTCTCTCTCTCTCTCTCTCTCTCTCTATATATATATATATATATATATATATATATATATATATATATATATATATATATATATATATATATATATATATATATATATATATATATATATATATATATATATATATATATATATATATATATATATATATATATATATATATATATATATATATATATATATATATATATATATATATATATATATATATATATATATATATATATATATATATATATATATATATATATATATATATATATATATATATATATATATATATATATATATATATATATATATATATATATATATATATATATATATATATATATATGGGCGTGTGTCTGAATATGTATATATGTATGTATATGTGTGTGCATGTATATGTGCGTGAATTTAAAAATTCAGATATATATATAAAATGTATCTGAAGAAGTCAATATGAATAAAGAAAAAGAGGAATACTTTTATTTATCGAAGCGTAAACTTTAGAAAAAGTAAAGAATCCGTGGCGTAGGATAATATTTCGGCACGATTCAATATTGGCACCCTTAAGAACTTTCCGCCGAAGTAAGTTATTTCTATTTTAATAAGTTCATTTTTGTATCAAATAAGTGGCTAAACTAATTTCATGTTTTCGTTATTCGTATCTATCTATCTATCTATCTATCTATCTATCTATCTATCTATCTATCTATCTATCTATCTATCTATCTATGTTTCAGTCTCTGTCTCTGTCTATATAATTAAAATTGAAGGTTTTAGTTTCGGTTTTTGAAACATGGTAATTCCTGTGTAGCGAAGAATCCATATTTTAAATCAGTTACTTTATAAAATATATGCTCTGTATATTTACATTGAGCACTCTTTTGTAAAAATAAAATTATCAATTAGAACACCGGATTATATATCTTACTGTTCTTTCGTTTTATCATTATAATATATATATATAGATATAGATATATATATATATATACAAACATATATATATATATATATATATATATATATATACACACACACAAAACATATATATATATATATATATATATATATATATATATATATATATATATATATATATATATATATAGAGAGAGAGAGAGAAAATGTTTCGAAAATGATAGATGTGAAGCAACTTTCTAAGCAGCTGAAGGGATAGTTATTACACTTCATGTAAGCAGAGAACGTTAGCCGAGAAAGCGTAACTTGTCACTTTCGTGAAGGTTAGCATCTTCAATTATGGTTGAGGGCAGAAAGGTGTCTTTGAGATGAATAATGGAGATAATTTTTTTTGGGGGGGGTGTAAATTTATTAAGCCATTTTTTGCCTCAGTTAACGACAGTTAACAATCGGCTGCCATTTTGCCCTTATCGAGAAAGTTAACAGTGTTAAATCATTAACGTCTCTGGTAAAAATACAGGAACAAGGGATGTTCCTCTACCCCTATACAATAGAGGTGGAATGTGTGAGGGTCGGACGATAGGTCAGCCTATCTACTTGTATAAAACTGATCGCATCATAGCGGAGTCGGAGATTTTATCTATAGCCGAACTCAACTCAGGTTATCTAATATGTCTATAGACCCCAATCTGGCCTAGCGGAGATTACCTTAGGCATAATATTCTGGATGAATGTAGTGTATATCAATAATGATTTATGGGGAAATAATTATGATTTGGCTAAACATTGAATAGATATATCATATTAAGATGTTACTGTGGTATCTCCGAATTAACAGAAAAATAATCCGGTACATAAAATAAGAAATAATTCATTTTAAGATATGACTTAAAATAAGTTATAGTGTCTACTACCATCTAAAATATCGGGAGGGTAAAAGTAATTCATTCCTGTCACATAAAGTTTTCAGCATCAATATGTAACTGTAGGTAAGCAGTTAGTCTTACCAGACTTCTTAATCTCTTTGAAACTGAAAATCTCAATGAAAATGCTTTCTGGTTTGTTAATATTGTATTAGCTTGCAAGATATAATCACGTGGATATTCACAGAAAAAAATAGATCAACATTCTAAACATATTTGTTTTATTATGTATTCCACTTGTACCAATTTGTTGAATTCAAATTTCTTCCCTGCTTTTTTACGATCACCCCAGATTTCTCTTGATCATTGCTCCAGACTGATTGAGACAAAATATTGTCACATGTCCAGCAGTTCTATCAATAGCAAGGAGGACACCAGAACATCGGTGGACAGTCTCGATTCTTGATTGCATTTCTTATTGATTCAATTTCGATTTTACTGGTTTCAAACAACGACAACTGTGGCGGCTGTTAAGAACATGACCTTGATTTTTTTTCCTACGCTTTTCTTTGTTTTCAGGCGAGGTCCAGGTGATACAACCCCTTCCACTCCCCAGTTTATTGATTTCTTTTGAATTAATTCTGTGTCCCGCTGGCTCAGACACATTTACAAACTTTGAGTTCCTTATTTACGTCTATTAAATCCTATCTCCTACTTGCATGATTTATTCGGTCTGGACTTCAAAGTCTAAGAATGTCTTATTTTTTTTCTTTAGTATGGCAGCCTCTGGCTTTTATCAATACTCTTTCTTTGCATCGACAAGGCCGTTTGCTGTATTTAGAGCCGATGCTTATTTTATGTTGAATTTGATTTTTACTGATCCTGAAATAGTTTGAATTATAATATAGTCGATATATATATATATTTTTATAAACGAAGGTTCTTTATTATTGTTGTTGTATGTGATATAATATTGCGGGATAAAAATTATATGTGGTTAATTACTAAGTACTCTCCCGGTTATTTTGAGTAAAAAGGGCAATGTAGGAGAGTTTTCTATTCATATTTGGGATATTTCTTTTAGACAATTATTATTATTATTATTATTATTGTTGTTGTTGTTGCTGTCGAAGCATCCCTACCGGCGATAATGAGTATATCCCCATTCACATAAATACAGTAGTAAATACTGTCTGTTGATCTGCAGTTGGAGATTCATCCCCAGCTGTGCTGGTCAAACTCTCTGCCTCCGGGCAGAGAGGATCCCCAGACGATGCTATGTCGAAGGGCAAAGACTCGTCTCTGGAAACAGCAACCCGACCCCGTTTTATACGGGACCCACGGAGAATTTTTTAGCCGACCCTACGGGCTCAGATACCCAAAATTAAATTCTGCCTTGTGCCACATCTGACCGCGTGAGGCGGTTGGTAGATATACTGCAGTTGGAGATCAGTCTCCAGCTGTGCTGGTCAAACTCTCTGCCTCCGGCCAGAGAAGATCCCTAGGTAATGCTATGTCGAAGGGCAAAGACTCGTCTCGGGAAACGGTTACCCGACCCCGTTTTAGACTGTGTCTAAGGTACATTTTTGCGCGATGCTAAGGGCTCGGATACCCCACAATAAATTCGGCCTTGTGTCACATCTGATCGCGGGGTGGGGCGGTTATTAGATATTCTGCAGTTGATGATTCATTGTGGAATTCGCTTGACGCATTTCTAGCAGTTGACTACTTCATCTACGCGCTACTGGCGAATCTTATATGTGCTGTTCTTGTCCTAAGTATTATCGCTCATGACCAACCTTCATTTGATTATTTTATTCAGTAAACTTCCCTATTATTATTATTATTATTATTATTATTATTATTATTATTATTAAATAACTCACTGCATCTGATTCAGCCACTGTCAATTATTTGCATGTTCTGCTTCATGTCACTGTACATTAATATTTTGAATTCACATGTGTGGTCAATCATAAACTGATTTTATTTAACTGTCCCTTGGAAGACATTCGATCTGATAAAACAGCGTATTCTATTTACTGATATCTTTGCATATTTTGTTCATGAGAAAGGTAAACGAACCGTAGTCACTTCTATTTTGTTCATATTTATAAATGCATAGCCCATTGTTTTTCCGAAAGCTGAATAGATCAGTTTCTTACTCTGCGATTCTGCCTTTATATAAATGTGATTTCGTAAAGAAAATAAATGAGGTTTCCTTTGATACTTTTTTGTTTGTATAAATTTTGGACTACTGATCATCTCTTTCTTATAATCTCAACCTTTCGGCAGTTGCGCACTTCGGTCATCATCTTTTGCATTTCGATCCGGCTAACCTTCAAATAATTTCGAACTGAACAATTTATTTAATCTACAGGGCTAGATTATTCTCGTTCTTCTGCCCATGTCTTGAAATATCATGTCAAGTTCCTATTTAGTACTACTCAGTTATTGCTCGCCCTGTTTCTAATGAGTTCAAATCTGAATTATCCGTCCCGTCATCACAATTGATATGTCACCTAATTCACTAAACAATGATTTAATCAACTAAACATAGTCAACGAAACGAAAAAAAAAATTATATCCCCGGGATTTAATTAATGTGTTCAGTTCGAAATACCTAGAAGTTTACACGGATCAACATACTCCTGATGAAGTACGGAATAAACAATGACTGAAACACCGGGAAAATAAAAAAAAAACAATTTGAGGAAAATAGTCCGCATCAAATTAATGTAATTTCAGAAATTCAGACAGTAAACGTAATGGAAGTTTGTTTAATTGCAATTTGTGTAAAATTTGTTAGAATATATTTATTCTTCCTATGATGTTTCAGTTATCACTCATCAGTTCCCTGGAAGGCTATATTAGGATTTTTAAATGAAGGAATAGATTGGAATATTGACTTTTTCTTTAGTGTGTATTTTTTATAATGACATTAGAGATACAATCATCACATCGACAAACAATTTCGTATATGACATTGATTTTATCTAATTACCAAAGTCAAAAACAAATTTATAAAAATCCGATGAAAATATAATCAATCATATTAAAAATATATACAAAAAATTAAGAATACTAAAGATTAAGACATGGGATCGATCAAATTTGAAAAAATATTCAGAGATATCTTACAGATTGAACCAACAATATTCGTTTCTGCTTTCATTTTGAAATATTTTTATGCGGACCGACTTTATTTGCAATGGAATCGGAACATAGTCTGTCCTTCGCAAAGTTTTATATGTCTCGACAAGAAAAGAACGTATTAAAAATAAATGATTTATACGAGATATATAGAAGATATATTCTTATAAGATAATACATAGGTGAAATAAAAACAAAACATTAACAATATATTTTTAAAATAATATCTTCTCCATCTTAATTAAACGACAATATTATAGTCTGTTTCCTTGAAAACCTAATTGATTCTCAGGAACAACATTCCACGAATGATTCGTCCGCTGATAGCTTAGAGGTGAGAGTCTCCGACCGATGTCAAATCAGTCGATCCTGGCTTGAAGCAATCGCATGTCTATCAACACTAGTAATTTTCATAGAAAATATGTCTCAGACAGGAATCGAACATGTATCCTATACGGAGCCATCATTTAGCTACAGAGGAGCGTCTGGTTAGCAATGTCGAATTTACTGCGTTTTACGTCATTTGTTTATGTTTGGTTAATCAAAGAGCAGACATGAATGCTGGAGGGAAATCATAGTAAATTGTAGTTTGAAAACAGTAAAATCGAATTTGCTAATCCGACATATATATATACACACTTGGATTTATGCTAACGACCACATTTTTTATATATCGACTTTATATTTTCTTATCACACATCATTTTAATAATGTCTTAGCATGAAAACTAAAACACTTAAAATTATTTTGGTAGCTAATGACAAAATAATATTCAGTATAAACTAAAGAAATGAAAAAAATATATACAGTAAAATAATTTATGCGTATTGGGAGTTGGAAAAAGAGACAAAGTGAAAAAGTGACAAAGTAATACGATTTATGAAAAATAATACTAATAAAAATGAATAAACTTCAGGATTGACTGTGGGAACAGAAACAGATCTGCCCTGATCAAGAACAATGTGGTTTTAATCCTTCAGAGGACAGCAGACATCTACAGTAGACTACTAGAATTAAATACATATCACAAAAGACGGAGAAAAACGTCAACAATGACCAAGTGATGTTTTTTCTTCTTTTTATGTACGATGTATCTTATAGATGTAGACGAAAAATGTATTGTCTTTTTCTAATTCTTGCCATTCAACATCCATCTTTGTACCTTTTCTGCTTTGCATTCTTCTCCACCGTTAATTAAGTAAACTTTTCTTCCTCTTTCACTCGTCTTCGCAATGTCTTAGAAGCTTTTAAAACCCTATAAACTTATTGAGTTACCTATTCCAGAAATATCAACAATACTTTATGATTCTAATTAAATATCCCAATGTATTACTTATTGTTCTTAGGTGATTTACCTGCTCACATGATCTGTTTATGTTATTCATATTATTTGCCAGTAGAAGCATTTCTGCCGATTGAACTATGTCAGTCATCGCTTACAATTTCAAATATGCATTTAGTTTATATCCTGACCTGACACCAGATCTTTAGTAACTTTCCCACCGCCGTAACGTAGTCTCCCCAGGATATTTTTGCGAATATTTTCACGGCAATTATTTACGTCAGCTTTTCCTTTACTATGCTAATTTTACTAATTTAAGCACAGTTCTAAATTGGCAATTAGGTCTCATCCTTTTATAATTGAAATTTCTCGACGTTGCCATGAGCTGATAGTTGTGGAATTAAATTTCGGCTTCTGGTTTTCCAACCAATTTTGATCATTAACGATTTAGACGCAATGCCAAAATTTCCTAGTGTTATACCGTCCTCTCTCCTTCCTCTGTCACTCTCAGTAATCACTTTCATCTTAGTAGATTCCTCGCCTTGTTTTAAATGGATCATATAACATACATATATATATATATATATATATATATATATATATATATATATATATATATATATATATATATATATATAAATATATAAATCGTTCATACAAAAAGGAGATTAGTAAAGTTAATGATATAAAATGGCGAAATCTCTTCGCAAACAAAATTTTAAAGTTGCATTAAGCTACGAACCACTCGATGAATGTTATGATCCTTGTTTTTAATAACTACAAGTTGTATAAGGTCTTTTTATTCTACTAGTACTTTCAAAATTATCAAATGTTGTTTGCGAAGAGATTTTGCCATTTTATATCATTAACATTACTATTCTACTTTTTGTATGAATGTTTCATTGTAATATAAATTGAACTGCCCCACATATTGTGGGTATATATATATATATATATATATATATATATATATATATCTGTGTGTGTGTGTGTGTGTGTGTGTGTGCGTGTATATATTAATTTCAGATATACATATATATATGGGAAAAATGTATGTATATAAATACAAATATATATATATATATATATATATATATATATATATATATATATATATATATATTATGCGGTACTTATTAGAAAGCGCTCAATATCAGAGATAGAGCTAACATAACACGACGACGATTCCCCCTACTCCCATAATAACACCAATACACGCAATCTACATAAACCCAAATTTTTTAAAAATTTAATCAGTTTGTCTGACGATCGCAAAAGCGTGAAACCTAGGGTCACAAACTCACATCAATCCAAGCAAATATATATATATATATATATATATATATATATTAATTTCAGATATATATATATGTGTCTGCATTAATTTCATATATATATATATATATAATTTTAGATAATCATCATACTTTTCTAGGAGGCATTTTTCTTGGTTGATTAAGAGTTGCATACAGGACATTTGCGTCGGGGACAATTGTTGACTAGACAATTGACTCTCAAGACATATGAGTTCCTAGACAAATGCTTCCCTGGTTAATTGCGTAACACTGATGATCTTTTGAGGTTAAAATTTCTTTTTAATTGATGTTTAATATAGAAAGTTGCGCTCCAATGTATTTAATTACTCTAAATAAACAGAAAGATAATTACGATAAATAAAAAAAAGAGAAAAATGTTCTTTTTTAAAGCACGAGGAAATTAAGTTGGTAGTTTCAGATTATTCCAGCCGTTCGTACCACAGACACCTAATAGATCTTGGGTTTTATAGATTATATTTTTATATGGGGACCATGGCTAGGTTTCAAAATATTTGTGCACGAGGAAAATTACAGCTTACACATAATTACAGCTCATCATAAGAAAACGGTGTTAAAACAAAAAAAAATACAGGCTATGTGTAGAGTGATATTGCAATATCGGTAATCTGTCATTGCATTTTAAACACAAACTAACTTTTTAATTATTTTTAATTTATCCCTTCTTTAAACATTAATGATTATTACCTATTTTTTGTAATACGATAATTGCCTTTAAAAACTTTAAAAATGTATCAGAGGTACGCAAATATTCAGGCACGCATTTTTCTAGGGACGCAAATGTCCAGGGACGCAATTGTCCGTGACGCAATTGTCTAGTACGCAAATGTTCTAGAACCATTATTCTTTATTCCAATGTGACCTTGATTTCCTGTGTAACATTTTCTCTCGTTTGTTACTGCACTATAGAGAGAAATAAATTTATATTCTTGTTCAATTTTGACATCTCCAATACATTACTCACAGCTTAGGATGTTTCGTTTATTGATTAGTCTTTATTATTTCATTTGAAACTCAATAGATTTTCGTGCTTTTCGTTAATTCTTGTCTCGGGTTTTTTTTTCCGTTTTCATTCTGTGTCTGACATCAACAGTGTGTTATTTGTTTATATTATCTTAAGTCTGTTTCCATCGATAATAAATCCTGGCAGGTCTTGCTGTCTCAGTTATATTCTTGCAAGATATGCTAAACTAATCCAGTGAGGAAAATAAACACTGTTTTAAGTGCAGCCAAATTAATAAATAATACAAACCATGAGACAGTCAGTTGAATGTAATATAAATCACTTCATGGCAGCGATAAAAAAAGACGATTAAGCATTATTAGAAACTATAAAAAGAACAGTTCTAACGTGGAAATATATCAGAAGTCATACTGATCTTTATGCACGTGTCTGCTTAATCTCTGAATATGATTTTCGTTGCTTCGTAAAAGTACGGGAACAAAGAATTTTGCTGTTGGCAAATTAATGGAAGAATCGATAAAATGAGAATTATAAAATAAAATAAAAAGAGAACGAAATATTATATATATATATATATATATTTATATATATATATATAAATGAGAACGAAAAATATATATATATATATATATATATATATAATAATGATCGAAATATATATATATATATATATATATATATATATATATATATATATATATATATATATATATATATATATATCAAGGACACATGGCACAATGGATAAAGGCGTTGGTTAGATCCAATGACAGGACCCAAAGTGTGTGAATTCAATACCCGGTTAAGGCAGTGGGGAATTAACAGGATATAACTGATAACTGACATCCGTTAAACAGGGCAGGTGACACGAAAAGAGACTATTCCAGTGAGCGAAACAAAGTGTTCAGTTCGACATTCCACCCAACTGAAGAAGGCCGGTGCGTACAACGGCCGAAACTTTGTAATGAATAAGCCGACAAAGATGAGGACAATAGTCCGAATAATATATATATATATATATATATATATATATATATACATACATATATATATATATATATATATATATATATATATATATATATATATATATATATATATATATATATATATATATATATATATATATAGGGCCATAATATAAGGAACGGAAACAACAAAAGACATAAATATATGTATTACTTAAAAAGTAATGCATGATTAGCAATGAAATTTTTACCGAATAAAGATTAGGATGTAATGCATAAATATTTAATCTTTATTTAAAAAAATAAACTATTGTGTAAATTTGTGTAACTTTGTACAATATTTATGCAGAGAAACGAACATATAGTCTTCTTGTTAGATATAACTTATAGGCGAATATGAAAGGAACAGAATAATATATACTGCTTTGTATATGCTAGTTTATATACATTAACTTGCGCATATATGATAAAATCTTTTAGAAATTATTTTAAAGAAAGATTAAGAATAAAAAACAAAATAGAAAGATCGTTGTTAAAAAAAATCGGATGAAAAATTTCTGAAAAATATTTTAATGCGATTGAAGAAAGTGAGGAAAATCAATGGCGGCAGTACCGATATTTAGCTTTTTTATATAATAAGATTTGAAATAATTCTATGTGCCTTGTCCCTCCAGGTTGTTGGTGATCATGTCTCTTCAAAATTCCGTGTTCTTTCTAGCACTTAGTAAATTTTGTCTTTTCGCCATCACTCCTCAACCCAGGTAAATATAAGCAATTGAGTAACCATAGTCACAATATAAACAACCTTGTAAATATTCAGTCCCAATATTATATTTATATGTAATCAGCACAACTGCAATTAATTTTGATTCTATAAGCCAACTGTATAATATTCCATTCATCTTCTATGTGCCTCGTCCTTTTATGACGTTGGTGATCATGCAAAATGTCCTGTTCTTTGTAGCTCTTTGTCTTTTTGTCATCTCTCCTATGCCAGGTTTTGTAAATATAACACTCGATATCAAGGAACTGAGTATCATTAACAATATTATAAATGTGCATTCAGTTTTATTTGTTACATTTGGACATATGTAGACATGTAAAATATTTGCCATCGTAAGCTTATGTGCACATAAAAGAAAGCGCTTACGTATTATGGTGAATGTTGATACAAATCTTATTAAACGAGATTTATGTTGGTCACGAGATGAAAATTTTCCAACAAAATGAATCCAACATTTTCAAAAGAATGGAATTCAATATGTGAAGTAATTGCACATATATTCTTTACAGAAAAGATAACATAATTTAAGAAAAGAGAAATTATACTTTTATTTACACATATAGCTAAAGAGAACAGAAAAAAAAAAACATATATAGACATTGTTGCTAATAATGACTGCATGCGCTGGATAGCAGTTTAAAAAAAACAACCAGGGTAGAGACCGTGCCATGGTTGGTCTCTTCCCTGATGGAGAGTAGCCATATTCTTTTCGTTAATACATTCTTGAACGAAATCAAAAAACATGATTTATTGTTACATCGTTTAGTAGTCGTGAAACAAGGACACCGAGCAAGCAGCTTTACAAAAAAAAAAAAAAAATCCCTACAATATCGTCGAATATCACGTTAGTTTATGACATTCGCTGTCTAGATAAAAACGTGATTACGTTATTAGTCTCCTTTTCAAAGTTTAGCACTATTCCGATTTCATTTTCGCTACTTGCAACATTTTAAGTTAGCTGTCATAACTTAGTTCCCTATTACGAAGAGAGTCAATTCATTATTGAGTGATTAATTGATTCTATTTGTACGGTTTTTCAACCCGTTGTAGATTATTGTAAACCAGAATATGTTTTTAGAGTGTAAGAATGCTTTTGTGTGTGTGTGGAGATAATAGTTGTTTATTGGTATCAGTTTTAGTATTTACCCTGTAGCTATCGGTAGAAGAGGTGGAATTGGACCTCGGCTCTTCGATTGAAAATTCCAAGCCATTACCGCAGACTCGACACGCACACCCAGCCGTAAAGCACCTAGGTTTTTTAAGCCATCGCCCTTCTCGCTACTGACCAGGATCTAAGTTGTTTTATCTCCCGTGTTAGTATAGGAACCGGTGTTCTAACGTGATATGTACGTATGCCTTCATTATTGAGTAGAACTGGAGTATCAAATAGAACCGGATTAAGTACTTGTAGCACTGTCTGAATAACTGGGTTAATAGATATACTTCAGAAAGACCAACGAATACATCGGATGAAAAATTGCGCGAAAATATGTGAGATCCTTTTTTAATCATTTCCCCGCAAGAAAGGCGATAATGCCACTAAGACGCAAGGCCTTACTAGAGCTGAAATATAAATAATAGATGTTAGGAGAAGGAGCCGTAAACCAAATCCTAATTAGAAAACACGGTATAAATCGCCACTCTTGTACAAAAGACGAGGACAGAGTGTGAACTGGGCAACTGACGAACCTATCTATTCTTATGTTTCAGAAATCTTTAAACTATGCTTCATTATGTATTAACATAAATATCGTTAGATATAAATAAGTGACATATTGATTTTCTAAGCGTAGCTGAGACGAGGCACAAGGCCGAATGTATTGGGTACCCTGTGATGATTGAACTCACTATTCAGTCGTATTAAATATTTGGCATATATGATAAGTGAGATAACTGCATATTTAAAATTGGTTATAACAGCCGATGTAACGGCTCAAAGCATACCCACCAGCACATAAAATACCCGAGGCTATTCTCGGCAAATCTGTTTCACACATGGTTAGGCTAGGCTATATTATACCCCGGGTATAAAATGGGCTGTGCCTGAATAGATCTTCATACGCAATGTATGAAACCGCTCCTTCTTCCGTTTAATAAGATGTATTTTATTGTATCCGCAGATGAAAATCAAGAAAACTATGGAGGCTGTTTCATATACCCGCAGGAATGTCTTGTCTGCCTTCTAGTGTGCTTTATTTTATTACGATTCCTTTATTTGTAAATTAGAAAGCTTGCTTTCTGGAAACGTATTGATTTGCTTTCCTCCTATATATTCTCCGGTTTAGAATCGCGGAAAAGTAATTACTTGAGAAGTTGTTCATATCAGCCATTATTAATAGTTTGTAGGCAGAAGTCATCACATAAAATTGTTCTTAAGAAAAACACATCATGATATTAATAGTGAAAACAGTTCTTGATATTAATAGTAAAAGACAGTATAAACTGGCCTCGTAATGTATAGTTTAGTCTAGTGGTATGAATTAGGACAACTTTCATCATACCCTGGTGGTTATTCTGGCAAATGCAGAACAGTATACGAGAGTGTGCTAAACTATATCCGGGTAGATTTCGGGTGGGGTAATCTGGGATGCTAAATCGTTATTCAGTTTACACCAAGAGACTTTATTCAGCAAATATATTATCATTATCATCATCGTCATCATCATCATCATCGCCATTATTATTATTATTATTGTTGTTATTATTATTATTATTATTATTGTTATTTCCTTTGATTTATGCTGTATATTGATTACTTTCCGGGTCTCACCCAGAAACCTAATGTCAGAAATGGCATTATGACATTATCCACTGAAAATATCTGTAAAGCAGTGTATACATACAAATAAATAATATATAAAAGAAACTAAGATCATACACGTTCGTAAGTTGAGAGCTGTAATTATGACAATAATTTTTGCATTTCATTAAGCCTTGGACTATCAGGGATTCCTTCATTGTGTCTATCGGAATCGTTTCCAGGCAATCCGAGAGCTGCAACCAAAACTGAAATTATAGATACCCTCAGGTACCCCATTTTTGAGAGTTCAAATTCAAGATACTTGTAGTTTGATAGTTGTTTAAAGTTGTTCAAGCATACATTACAGTCTGCAGGAACTGCCAAGTCAATAAGAAAGCCGATTCTGTTTTTGAACACGGCAGCACTATCACTGAGCGATAAAATTTAATTATTCTGTCTGCGTATATTATGAATTTACATAAAATAGTTACAGGTCCTATGTTTGTAAGCAAGTCTGGGCGCTGGTCTTCCCAAATTCTTGTAGTTAATTTCCAATGGAAGTTCCAATTTCCCAGTGCATCTGTTGTCCCACTCTGACATGACGTGTAATTATTATTATTATTATTGTTATTATTACATTTCTATTTCTGCTATGGTCACACTACCTAACAAGTCTTCTTTCTGTTTTCGTGTTGTTTAACTAATTATATCATGCAGTTCTTTGTTGTTACCATGTATGTTAGTAAGCCAATAGCTGTTAACTTTTATGACAATTCTAGCTGAAGAAGACCACTTCAAACCTCTTGTCAGGGTATATATATAGACGGTCTTTGAATCTATTCGTCTGATATAATTTAAAATTCAGTTCAAGATGTTGAAACTATATTGATCCACCTGAGATGGTTCGGCTACTAATGGGCATAATTCTGTTTTAATTTAGTATAAGTTGCAATGACCACGACCAGATGAAGGACCACGTGATTATACATTGGGTGTCATCACGAGAATTAAAGGGTAAAAATAGGTTATCAGCCAATACGATCCTTACACATGCGCATACACGTACACAATATATATATATATATATATATATATATATATATATATATATATATATATATATATATATATATAAATAAATAATTTATTGTTTAAAATATGTATTCATCATGAAAGAGTAATCATTTTCTTTCGAAGGTTATTCTCCACCGTTTGAGAATGGAATAAAATCTTTAATGTTAAGGTTAATATAAAGTTTATTTTTTTTTAGTTCCGAGACATGGCAATTTGTGTGTATATGAATACATATTTTTACATAATAATATTTCAATATTATGCTCTAGTGTATATCGAGAACTGATTTTAAAATAAATACTAAAGATGTATAGACTATAAATCTGACTGTTCTTTCTTCATATATATATATATATATATATATATATATATATATATATATATATATATATATATATATATATATATATATATATGTATGTATACAATTTTACGCAAACGCACATCGAAAAAGATACAATATACTTAGATAAAAAATCGCAATTACGGGGACTTCCGTGGAGATGTGGAAAAAATAAGGATTAAAGAAACAATAAAAGTAAAAGAGAAAAAAATAAAGCTCAAATGAAGTCAAATAGACTCAAAATGCAATTTAAAAAAAATTAAAATACTTTCATGTTTAAACGCAAACAGAATAGCATCACCCAGAGGCGAAAATGTTCAACTTGTCGACACCAATAAGAGTGATAATAACCAAAATTTATAGGGTAGTTCACCACCCCACGAGACACTACGAGTTAGTGGCAGTGCCACTTGCTAATTCCATAAAAAAGAAAAGAAAAATACAATAGATTTTGCATTTGGGGACATTTCTCATCCTCATCATAACATGGAACGTTAAAAACTAATATTCTCACTCAAGAAAATTCGTCATAAATAAGAACATGGCGGGATTAGAACATTAAAAGAAAAACAAATATAATCGACCAATAAGTCCCTTACCCTTGGGAATAAACACACACACGCACATATACACACACACAAACAAACATATATTATTATTATTATTATTATTATTATTATTATTATTATTATTATTATTTCCGTCTATTTCTCAGACGCTATACAATAAACCCTAAGATGTGCATGTTCAGTTTTAATTGCAAACTGCCATTAGAAAGTGGTATCTCCACTCATCTCACATATATGGAAATGTTCAAAGATTAAATTTTCTCAAAAGATAAAAGTAAATAGCTGTTCTGTACATTTGAGGTTGAATGTTTGGGTGATGCGTCAAGAATTGTGATACATATGGAAACTCAGCGATACTAAATTTAGAACTTATTTTCTTTTTCAGAAAATCTACTATTAGCACAAATTATTTTAGAAATAGCCTAAAATTTGTAAGTTGGAACTATCAATATTTCTCGCACCCAGATTTCCAAATGAGGCTTGTCTAGCAACACTTCATGCAGGCAATAACTATTTCGGAATGTGAAAGTGGATTCATATTCTCGAAATTATTTATGTGGATATCAAACTCAATGCTATATCTTAATAGTCAATCAGTCTTGAAACCCCAAATGTAAGTACTCTTTAGAAATGAAAGTATACACCTACATATACTTTGAAGTATACAAGGATGTTCATGAAACACTCAGTAAAGGAGTGTGACATATAGTCGTTAGGAATAACAGAAGATATAACTCGACTTTTGTAAATGAAAGAGATGGCGTTGATTTGGACGTATGTTAGTGAGAAAGAGTTAGAAGTCTTCCATACATTTATGAAATAAAATGAGAAAGATTAAGTAAAATCCATCTGACATATTTATAAAGATGTTTAAAAGTGATATACAAACGTCTTATACGATGACCAACTGAAAAGTTGATAGGCTGAAACGTTTACAGGCTGAAAAGTTCATAGGATACTCATGGAATATAAAGGAAATTAGGTTAAATTTTCAACATAGTCCCCATTGCGGTCCTCATACCTCTTCCATCAGTTTTGCTGTGGCTGAAATTACTTGATGAAGAAGCTTTCATTCAGTTGGTCAAAATGTCAGTAACAGCATATATGACGTCATCCAGACTGTGAAACAGATGCCCAGCCAAGTGTTTATTTTTTTCTACAGTGGACAAAAAATGACATACAGATGGAGAATAGTGATGTACTCTGCTAGTTTAAAACACAGCAAGCATAGAATTCAGGCGAAACAGCCATTCAAACCAAAGGAATTTGGTGTTTGAACATTGCACTAATGAAGCAAAAACCATTCAGGTTTCCCGGTCTTTTAGTCTAGATATAATTTCTTATCTGCCTCAGCAAGTTGGAACAGTAATCCAACAATGACTCTTTTGAAATCAGTAAACACAATGCCCTTTGCATTACCCAAAAATGAAGCCATTAACTTTCCAGTAGATTAAACAAAATTAGCCTTCTTTGGTTTAGGTGAGGAAGAGTGCTATAGATTGTACCTTTGTCCCTGACTGAAAGTGATGAACCCAAAATCCTGGGTTTGTCAACTGAAATCAGCTTGAACTGCCCCAAACAATATCAGATTTCCCCGTGATGTGAGCTGTATTGTGCCATTTTTATCAGGTGTCAGAAGACGTAGCATCCACCGAACAGAAACTTTTGTCATGTCAAGTAATAATAATAATCTTAACTGTCTCCCGGGATATGCTAATAGCATTCGTTATTTCATTTATAGTCAATCACCTTTCAGCCATCACCATGTTGTGAAGAAGATCAAAGTTTTCCTCGTTGATGGCCGTTGCAGAGCGTGTAACCTAAGGAAAATTTTTAAGATCCGCCTCCTAAATTCAATTAACCATATTTCCGCTGTTGATAAAGCTGTTGTGTTATTTCCTAAGGCAGTAATCATATCAGCATGAATGTCCTTGCAGGCTAAACACTTTTTTTGCAGGTCCCTGATGATATCCCCATGTCAAATTTTGTCCATTTTCAAGAAAAGGATATTAGTTATTTTTGAAGTCTTCGTCAGATGACAGATGTCACTTTAACTGAAAAGAGAAAATGCCGTTAATAAAAAAAGGTGGAATTAATGCATACAGACTACGAATCATTCACTCCACAACCGTATTTCAAAAATTCATTCATTCACATTTCTTTCACCAATGTTCTGGATGGATTTTGTATTTGTTGGTTGACTAAAGCCCAGTAAATATGAGATATTTATGTCGTATGACAAATTCACGCATGTGGTTTTAATTTATGCAACATGACGGTGACGTGATTTTGAACTTGTCTTACAGAATTCTGATCTTTAAGAAGTCATGTCTCTCATATATATATATATATAT